>JAOTOM010005104.1:600000-958990 GCA_034440615.1 Ashinkailepas kermadecensis
TTTGGTGGTGGCTGTTTTGTTTTATTCTTCGGGTGCATACAATCATTGAAACTGAAATCGTTTATTTTCGCATATGCATGAGGACCACATATGCGTGGCCATTCCAGAAGCTTGAAATAGCCCATGCGGTCAGAGGTTGCTTCAGGCCAATTGTGTGGCACGCATGCGTTTGAGAAACCGTGCGATATTACCTCCTTGATCGCAAAAATTGCACAACGACCATCTGCAATAGATCCTTCATCAGAGCGGCCAAGGATGTCATTACCATGATAGCGTGGACCACTTATCATGTGCCGATGACATAGTATTATTATCTCCACTCCCAATTAGCTTTCAACAGTTTATGTGGGGAATATGCAAGAGTGCACGTAATTTTCTAGAATGCGATAAAGACGAGGTGAGTTCCTTTAATTGTAGACGACTATTGATTTCTGGGCTCAACTCATGTAAGATTGGGTTGAAGCACGTAAAAAAATCAATCAAATATTTGCGAAATGCACCATCATGCATTGGTGCGACTATCATCCATCATGTCATGATGAGAAAATTTGAAATGAATGCCGTTTCACATTTTGTGGAAAGAATTCGCTAATAGGAAGTCTTGCAATACGTAGACATTCAATTAAATCCCGGTTCACATCGCCACCGGACCGGAAGGATTCCGTTACGTCGCACGGGACTTGCTGCATTCACCAGGCTTCTCGGCCGGAGATGGGCTGGTGGTGCCGGCCGGAGATGGGCTGGTGATGCCGGCCGGCGAGGCCGGCTGCCTGAGGCCGGCTAGCTGGCCGGCCTGTAACGTCACACGCTTGTGCGCACTGCTCGTTTGCTACCAAAGTAAAAATGGGCCCAGAATCGCACCGGGGCCGTCAAAAATCAAGCCGGGGCTTTACAAAAATATGCCGTGATTCTCAAAAGTAAATGTCCTGGTCCGGAAAGTCGCGCCAGAATCGGTCCTCCAAGAATCATGTAGGACACCGAAGAAAAGCATAGAGGCTAAAAAAATCGCCGCGTGGCAAGCAAATATGGGGCCAAATAACCCAGCAAAATATGCCCCACAAATCGAACCAGGGCCTCGTGAAATCGCACCTGACCCCCTCCCCATTCCCCTCACCCTCCCCCCCCAATCGCATAGGGAAAAACGTTTGCGTCGTGGCCTCAATTAAACACGGCGAGCCCTAAAAGCAAAGCTGCCCCATTGACCCATTGACATAAAATATATAAATATTGTATTAATCGTGAGGTATCGTGACGTCCCAAAGAGCACTATTTCCGGTTACGTATCAGCCAAAAATTTGGGGGGGGGGGGTGAGGAAGATGGAGAACGACTTACATTACATTTTTTTTAACAAACTCTGACCTTACGAAACGAAAGTTAGGTGTTCTTAACAAAGACCCTGATAAGTTGTTGTCCATGTTGGGTTTATTTGTATATGAGCATGTGGTGAATTTTGAGTGTTCTGTTGCAAATGATGCAGTGAGGTCGTGGTTGTTTATCCATGATGTAGGAGTAAGCTAGTTGTGTATTTCCTATGCGAAAGCGTGCCATGCTTTGTTCGCGCTGTCGTGTACGTAGGCTGATGTTGTTCTAATGCTGGTGTATATGATGAATAGTGTGAATTGCTGTTTGTGCTGCACCCCGTGCTGTTTGCATTTGTTAGTTCAGTGCTTGTTGTATGTGAAGGAAGTAGTCTGATTGTGATGTGATACAATGTGTGATGCCATGGGTTTTATTGGTTTGTTTGTTTGTGTGTGTATTTCATGTGATGCTTGAATGACTGGGTATCTAAAGTAGAGTGGTTGTTGTGCTGGAAGGTAATAGTGTGGAGGTCTTTGATGAGAATTTGTGAGATGATTAGGTGTTTTTGTTGTATGAATGGTGTAATGCTTTGCAATAATGGTCCGACAAAAATTCCAGCCTTCAGCTTCGTTCAGCATAGTTCTTCATCAGAACTAATTGATGTCAGTGTCGGTGGTAGAATCACTCCTGTACCTACTAAGGGCATTCGCGAGGGCGGGGCATTCGCGGTGCCTGGCGAGAACTGCTGTCTGGCCGACCAATCGTTTTGAGTATAATACCTGCCATCTGGCGGCTATCCCAAAGACAAAATAATCACGGGTACTTGGCATATACGCCTTGAAGACCGAGCAGAATGGCGATGACTTTCCTATCTGCATATTTGAGTCAGTTGTGCTCTCTATTTAAAAACAATCTGAGCAACACTTCCAGATGATGATACGTTGCGACAGGATCACAGAATGTCTCATAGGAACAGAAGTAATTGATAAACTGGTAGGCAGCAGTACTACTTTCAATCCCCTTATGGATGAATCAGTGAAAATTAGTCAGTCCTCTGCTTTGCACGTCAGTCCTAGCTGTTCCAGCAAATCTTTGACTTCCCTGCAACACACCAAAGAATCTTCCTTCTAAACGAAATCCAGGAACTCCTTTCCTATGGAGCGATACCGAGCGTATGCTGTGCCCTCTGCCAGCAGATTCTTTTCCTTAAATCCTGATCCAAACAGCTGTACATATTCTTTTTGACAGCTTGAGACCCTTGGTGAGATCTTTCAGTTCGGTCGGATTCAATGAAATTGGAGTAATTTGCTCAAGTGATTGGCTTATTTCCACGTCTTCTTCCGCTCTGCCAGCTTCTCCAACTTCACAGTCAAGAATGTCTTGAATGTTTACTGGAGGAACTGGAATTGGTGGCACCTGGCACATCACTGCAGTACCGGTCGAATCGCAGACTTAAGATTGAAACACATACTTACGCTTGCTTCGTTTGCTAAAGCCTTGTGTTTGCTTAAGACAGAAATAAACAATCATTGTGATGATTCTCCTTTCCTCGTCACACCATAGGGATTACGAACGGCTCGGCTACGGCTTTTCAGTTCCCCAATGGACCACAAGCGAAGCTTAGATACACATGATTTGCGTGCATAATGAGTTGCAAATGTTTCACCTTGTTCAGCCGAACATATGCATGCTGGAGTCCTTTGATCTAAGTGGTGAGTCTGGTGTACTTTGATGTAAACTCTCCATAAACGTAGCAACACACATTCTCGTGAATTGAACTCTTGGTCACGATATTACACCAGAGACACCAGCTTGCAAATACCGTGCGTCTTATGAGCTCTAAAAGAAAATGTCCATGAAGAAAATAAGTTTTCTGAAGCCTTGCTTCGCACGTGTATGCTGAAAGCGCCCAAGGCAAACCCACGCGGCGTTCACGGCGATTGGCAGGGTTGTCCGAAACCGGTTGTAATTGACAAATTAGCGTCTTGACTCTATTTTCGCCAGAGGCTCTTTCCACCCTGATACCCACTTGATTGAAGGGATGGAACAGAGAGAACGTCGCCGGGTACGTCATACTGCCGCGGACCGCTGGGTGAGCGCGGCGTCGATAGAATACGGATACGATGCGGTTATGGGTAATATTATTCAATTCGGGGATGGATTCACGAGAGCCGCTCAGCTTCTTTTCTTGGAAACGACCGATTGAGTAGACGCAGAAGCAAAACCTTGAATAGATCCTGGTGCATCAGCTTTGCATATATCGCACAACTTTCAGGTCCAGGTCATCAAAGATCATCGACCCAGGACGAGCAAACATTAATAATGTTCAAAATCTTCGAAGTCTCACCATTCGGAATACCCTGATTTTGTATTTACTTTTAACAATGCAAGCTCACTTTCCTGGTGTTCAATGGGCCCAGGCGACCACCACTTACCACCTGTAAAACTATGTGCTTACTTTTCGGCATGGTTGCGCTAACCCGGCTACCTCACTTCGCTGGGACCATCTTTCCTCTATTTCTATTTAAAAAAACGTGTTGCTCTTTTCAGTACCATGCCGAAAACTTCTTGCAGCATCCCCCAGTTATGCCCCAAATAATACTCTAAAAAGAGCTTTCTAGAACCATTTTTGCCAACTCCCTATTATACATTAGTAGGAGCATCGATAACTGTGAGTCTGTTCATCGACTATTTGGCACACATGACTTCAAGACGAGGAAAGGTTGCATTTAGTTTGCTCTCACGACAGGTTACTAACACTATTGAGACAAAGCACTGTCTGCTACGACTTGAACAAAGACAAAATGTCAATCTACACAAGAATCAGGTGGTGCATTGCACATCACAGTCATAGAGAAATAAGCATGTCAGGCCGTTCCAGGGCAGGGGTGCCAGTGCTCGTGCTCCTTCGCAAGCAGAGCGTACAGCCATTGTGCTACATTCCCTATCATTGATTTCTGGGTACGCCATTCAGTCCTACAGTCGCGAAAGCCCACGGTGCTGGACTGAGTGTCTGCGTGCAGCATGAATATTGATAACCGGTCATAAACGTTTGTGGTAGTTAAGCCACGCATTGAAACTTTTGCCAGAGTGTTTCGTCGTAATAATCTCTGAATTCCTCCACTCATTTATTTGCATATCTTCATCGAAGGTCGCAACCAATAGTGGACGTACAGCAATGAAAAAGCCCGAGAAGGGTGGCAGCAGCAGCCGTTTTTATGAAGTCAAATGAACATTCAACAAACTAATGAAGTTGACATCGACCGCATCCTCCGGCCAAGCGCACAACTAACTTGCAAAGCCTCTTACAAAGCATCTGAAGGAAGCTACGGTCTAGCGCTGACCCGCCGTTGCCGGCGAACGGTCCAGTGCTGCCGGTGGACAGTTCAGTGCTGCCGGCGAACGGTCCAGTGCTGCCGGTGGACGGTCCAGTGCTGCCGGTGGACGGTCCAGTGCTGCCGGTGGACGGTCCAGTGCTGCCGGTGGACGGTCCAGTGCTGCCGGTGGACGGTCCAGTGCTGCCGGTGAACGGTCCAGTGCTGCCGGTGGACGGTCCAGTGCTGCCGGTGGACGGTCCAGTGCTGCCGGTGGACGGTCCAGTGCTGCCGGTGGACGGTCCAGTGCTGCCGGTGGACGGTTCGCCGCTGACGGCGGACGGTCCAGAGCTGCTGGCGGATGATCCACCATTGTCGGCGGATGGTCTTGCGCTACCGGAGGACGGTCCGCCGCTGCCAGTGAACGGTCCACCATTGCCGGTGGACGATTCAGTGCTGCGCGCAGACGGTCCACCGCTGCTGGCGGACGGCCAAAGCTGCCGGTGGATGATCCACCGTTGCCGACTGACGGTTCGGTACTGCCGGCGGATGGTCCAGCGGCGGCCAGCGGACGGTCTACCGATGCTGGCAGACGACCCAGCACTGCTACCTGACGGTCCAGCGGTGGTGGCGGACGGTCCACCGTTGCCGGCGGACGGTACAGCGATGGTGGCGGACGGTCCACCGATGCCGGCAGACGACCCAGCACTGCTACCTGACGGTCCAGCGGTGGTGGCGGACGGTCCAGCAGCGGCCAGCGGACGGTCCAGCGGTGGTGGCGGACGGTCCACCGATGCCGGCAGACGACCCAGCACTGCTACCTGACGGTCCAGCGCTGTCGGCGGATGACACAGCACTGCATGTGGTTGATTGGCCGTTGCCGGGAGAGGGTCCAGCGCTGGCGGCGGACAGTGCAGCGCCACTGGCGGACGGTCCACCGCTGTCAGCTAACGCTCCACCTTTGCCGTCGGATGGCCTATCGTTGCCGGCGGATGGTCCGCTGTTTTCGGTGGATGGCACAGCGCTGCCGGCAGACGGTTCAGCAGTGCTGACGGATGCTCGGATTCAAGTTTCAGCTCGGATCAACGAAGCAAACGAGAAGAAGCGTGAACATCAATGGCTAACTGCTATTTTCAAGCACCTTTTTATTTACTTGTGCAGAAAAAAATTATATCGAGAAGCTCAACACGAAGAAAACATGTCATCCTGTTCACAAGTGGGTGGATTAGAGGTGGTGGTGGTGGAGGGGTGGTAGGGAACGGGGTGAAATGGGTGAAGGCCCCTGTTTTTGTGGGGGAGTGGGTCTACATTGTCTATCAAACTTGTTGAACGGGAGGAGATAGGTCTTCATTTACGAAGTCCTGAAGATATGTATATATATATATATATATATATATATATATTTATATGTATATATATATATATATATATATATATATTGTGGTTTGATAAAGGGTTGTACCGGAATGTACACCATCTAAGTAACTTTCGACTGCTTTTTCTAATCACTGAGGAAAGGTCATCGTGTGATTTTCATGATATGATACGTTCCTAGCACGAGCGGTAAATAATGTATATATATGTATATATATATATATATATATATATATATATATATATATATATATATATATATATATATATATATATGTGTGTGTGTGTGTGTGTGTGTGTGTATGTGTATGTTTGTGTGTATGTGTGTGTGTGTGTGTGTGTGTCCAATGGGTCCCCAGACGTGCGTGGAACGCACCGAAAGACCATTAATGCTTCGTGCTACGTTTTGGAAAAGATTATGCAGCTTGAACCGATACCACCGAAGACAACCATTAACAATAAAGTATGGGCTGTACTCCAATCAACTGACAAAACAACCAGAAATGCTAGCATCCGTTCTACTTACAATTTGATCTGGTATCAATAGTAGTGCTCCTTGTTGCACACAAAAGAGAATGCGGCCTTCATTATTTGAGAAGCCAAATGACCGCCGCCAACGAGAAGCAGCACGAAAATGTTCCCTCAGCTCACGTCAAACACCGCCAGGGTTGTTAACACGCGCACTGGAGGGGAGGGGGGCGAAATCCGCCCACCCCTCCGGTTTTTCGTACATAACTGCCGATTTTACCAGTCGATATACGCGATTTTCTGCGTACCTGCTTCGAAATGACCGGCGCGTCGTTTAAAGTACGAAAAATGGAAATCGGCCGAACAAAATTTCAAGTTAGGGGCCGCTAAAGTAAAAAATTTCCCGGCGCCGCAAAAGGGAAGTGTTGCACTACTGTTTGTCGTTTGTACTGCTTGTCATTGCGTTTCCATACTTTATTCATGTACTTCACTCCTTTCTTCGCGAAGCGATTGCGATTACAACCCAAGCCACGCAAAACAAAAAAATGTGGACAAATGTGACCTCATTTGACCTTGAAGATATTGACTTAAGGTCATTAAATTTGCACACAATAGAGTTCACTACCGTACCCATCCACCCTGCAAATTTTGTGCCTCCAGCTTTAAAAGGAGCCGAGATCTTAGGGGGGCGGAAGACGCCCCCCTCCAGTGCGCGTAATTTTCAGAGGCCCTCCAGGGCGCGTGTTAAAACATCCCGTTATAACGTGAATCAGACAGATACTGATATTGACAACGCCCGTTAATTCTTGGACATCCCAACTACTTTACATTGACTCAGGCCCCCACAGTGCGCCACTTCCACGGCTTGACCACTTCGACCGGTTCACCTTCACTATAACTGACTGTGACTGCGGTAACTGCAAGAAGGTGCGCGAGCGGGGATCAAACGAGCTTTGCGCGTGACCACTGCCACATGGGCGCTAACTGATTGTTGTAACTACATCAGCTGATCGACTGAGTGAAATAGCCGCATCAAACTTCCTCAAGGCTATTTGGACCAGGGGTAGATACAGGGGACACTTGGAGCATGTGCCCCCATCCATGGCGTTTTTTCGGACGGGAAAGCGTCCCGTACCCTCAACGAATTTATCTGCCAAACGTACCTCTTTCAGAGGAAAAGGGGTCCTTTTTGAGACGAAAAGGCGCCCCTCGGTATGCATGAGCTCATCCTTCCCGCTCGGCGAATTATCCGCCGAAAGCGCCCTTCCGAGAAAATGTGCACCGCCATCAGCTAATCCACGGAGAGTCAGGAGCTAATCTATCATCATCAATAAAAACTACTTGCCTTTCATTGGACAAAAGCAGCAGTATAAGCTGTTACCGAAATGGCTCTGGCAGATCCAGGTTCGTGTTCACGCGTGGCCTGAATCTCCGTGGCCTTCGTCGCCTCCTGTTTTAAACATCCATGCTTAATAGTCAGTTTGTTTTAATGTCCATACTGCTAAGATAGAACCAGTTGACAGATAATGACTTGGCTGAGTCTCTCTCTCTCTCTCAAATAGAATCATTTGATAATCTCAGATCAGAGAAACATTTACCATGGATGGGGCAGAGTAAGCTCTGGTAGTAAGTTCTGCTTCACTTTTACCACAAGTTGTAGTTGTAGTTGTAAGTAGTAACTTTTATAAAACAGCCTGTCTGAATTTAGCCCAGGATGGTAGTAAGTAGTAAGTAGTAGATTTGAAGTAGTAAAGTAAAATTGTAAATTTGTTTTGAAACATAATGTTACTACTTACAACTTACTGTTTACTACTTACACCGAAATTTTGCTTTATCAAACTGGCTACTGGTGGTAAATACTGGTAGTTTAATCTTGTTGTCATGGTACCATGAATAACCTACAAATTAATAGAGAACAAATCTGAATTTCAACATCGGTTTTCAACCACAAAATGAAATGCTGCGATGCGAAAATAAATCGGAGCTTCTAACATAATCACACGACGTTTAACAAGCATTAAGGTACGGATGTATTAGGTGGAAACTTGACCACTGTAAGATGTGTTAAAGAGAGGTGTTCTAAATATGCGCACATATAATTCGTCATACATGGGTAACTCTTCCCTGGAGAGTTTGGAAAGGTAGTTTGACATGGTGGTCGCTTACCCAAAATAGCGTAGTTACTACGCACACCATGGTTCTCTTGTAAGGTGAATAATTCTTGCTCTTCTTCTTTTCTACTCTTCTGCTTCTACTCTTCTTTCTAGCATGCCCGCTATCAAATACTATCCCGTTATATTCGCATTATGTGGTGTATCCCCTTAAGGTTAGACGAATGTTTTCTTGTGATCCAAGAACTATCCGGTTATACTCATTTTAATATAGCATACACCTTGCAAGTTAGTCAAATATTGTTTCCAGTGGGTAGCACGTTGAGGTACGCAATGCCAAGGCTACTGGAGGCGCTGGCTGGAGACGGCCATAACAACAATGGACTGCAGCGACAGTAAATTTAGTCCAACAAGTGATGACGATGTCCTTGTCTTGGCAATTAATAATTAAATTCTGCTTCCGGCACAGCAATCTGTTCGAAACATCAGCATATCCAATGGCTCATCATCAGCATATGCTTCAATCACGATGATACACAGCTGGCGCACGGATAACTAAAGGTTATTTGGCAGCTTATCCGAAGTATTGCAGGGAGCTGATAATTTTTTTATCAGGTTATGTTAGCATCAAATATAATAAATAATGATATTGAATGGAACTTTCTTCAACATGCTTTCCAAATCCACAGATCGATTGTTGCTCATCCTGGCACGGATATTTTAACACGTGTTGATGATCATGGTACTTTGAACACGCAAGTTCTGGACGTGACGCAACCGCGCACGTGACCCTAGATACAAACTAATCTGATGGAGCACCATCCGAACACCAACTTAGTCGTGTTTGTGGATGAGTTTTCCCCAAGCTCTCGTCAAGGCCAGCAGCAAGACGAATCGACAAGATCTGGCATGATGTGTGATTCTAATTCTGGTAGCAGTTTCAATGCAATTGTTTTCCTAATAATGCTTTTGAATCAGCATAATTAAGATTAGAATAAGAAGACTTAAACATACAAACATCGGCAATTATTGAGCAACTTACCGATCTCTCTGGTAATCTTACACACCTCGAGCTCGAGGTAGCTGCGATCTTAAAGGAAGCAAATTGCCACTGTGAATGCGGCTATTGGTACTGACATGGGTGTAATAGTAGCCGGTTCTGTGGGACATGTGCCCCCTCCAGTTTTGAAAAAGGCCTAATTTTCCATTCTATTTTTGGTGCTCGTTCCTCCAGTTTTGATTTATAAACATTTTATATGGTGTCTGATGTTCCCATACTTGTAATTGAAAAACGTCCTTTTTCATTATTTCTGTTCGTTGTTGAAGTATGCTGATTGAACATGTCGTTTATAATGCATTTAGTAAGGCTTAGAAGCCAATAACGAAATATCTGCTTCACAGGCTATGTACCTCCTGCACGTTGAATCTGGCCTCAAATTTCATAACTTTGTCAGGATAATCAATGTGCGTCCAACACCAATACGATTGTTGATACGGCACTGAACAGTTTTGATCGTTGCTCCTTTCTTTGGATGCGAGCAGGATTAGTGTGTCAGCTTGGCATTTCCACGTGTAATATGTGTAATCATATGTGTTTGCGTAATCAGTATATGTGAACTTGAGATGTACCGACTTACATTGCCAGGGAATCTTGGGAGATGTTGAGCTTTGCGAAATGTATTGGTGGGTCCAAGGTGTTTTATGCCATTCTCTCCAGTCAATTTCAAAGGCTCAAAAGCTCCACCAAGCTTAGGAAGCAAAATATTACACCAGATCAACAATATTTTCGGAATTGCGCCACGCGAAACCAGAAGTTGTGGACGTGCGAAACGCGCCGAAAGTGGTCTCTTTTCAGTTGAATAAAGGAGTCTCGGGATTGTTTTAGCCTAGCATGGACCAAGAGGAGCCCTGGTAATTGGAGAAGCCACGTGAAGCTGGAGGAGCCATTGGCACTGGAAGGGCCGTTTGATGCTGGAGAGGCAACAGGAAGATGGAGGGATCTTGAGGCTGGAGAGACAGCTTGAATTGAAGCTGGAAAGACCCTTGTTGCAGGAGGCTCTTATGGCCCCATTGCGCTCGATGATCTCTGCAGGAGTTGGATGACACATAGAAAGAGAATGGTGTCTGGAGTGCGGGAGCCCCGAGAAATACTGTTCGGGATATTTGAAAGTTCCATGGACCTCTGGGAGTTCGAGATTCCCCAGACAGCTGGAGGAGAACCCTGGGAGATGGAGAGGCTCTGTGGATTTGGGGAACTCTAGCGGCCCCTGTGAGCTGGAGGAGTTCCGAGAGTTAAAGGACCAGCTGGGAACACAAGTGGTTCATGGGTGCTGGAGTGGGTCTCTTGGACCTGGGGAAGCCCTTGGGAAACCTGGAAGGCTCCCTCGAAATTGTTGATGCCTCTTCAAGCTAGAGGTACCACCTTGAGCTGGATAGATCTCATGAAGCTGGGGGTGCTTCTTAAAGTCAGGCGGCCACGTTTTGCTACATGGGGCCGCATGTAGTTTACTGGCACTTGCAGACATTTGAGGGTTCCTAGAAGTTTGAGCATCGCTGGAGCTTGAGGGACTCTGGGAATTGCAGAACTTCTGGGAATTTGGAGAATTCGGGGGCCTTCTAGGAACATAAATGATACTAGTGGGTGGTCAACAGGGGTTTGTTGTGACGGCGCCAAGAACCTTTTCTAGACTTAAAAGTACACTGTGTCATTTTCGTATATTTTCGAAAGGGCCCGTACCCCTTCGACCTCCAATGCAGAATTATTCCCTCCCAATGCTAATTCTTTTTTCAGCCATAATTAAGTAGGGAAGCTCGAGAGCGCAATCTCGGCTCAACAGAACTGTCATGGGGTAGCGCAAGCAAGATGCTCCAATTTACTGCTAATCCGTCAAGATATATAGTCTACTCTGTCTGTTGAACCGCATTCGAAGTCCAACAACTTCTTGTTATCCCCAACTTCACATACCCCAACAGTGGGCTGGCATGCCTTCAACGATATGAAACGCACAATGTTGAATCAGGAGCTCAACACCAGTTTGACCGCACAGACATAGCAATACAGAGCCGCCAACAGCAGTACAAGCCAATCATTGGACGCCTTAATGCATCAAGGACTAACTTTTGAGTCCTGATTACGACTAAGACTTGGGTCCTCAGTTCTTTTTTTTCAGGTCCGCAACCCAATATCAGGTGACCAGAAGCGACCCTTCCTCTTGCCCATTGACTGCAAGCACCTTACGTTAACACCATAAAATATACAGTAAAGTCGCGGCACTCCCAGCTAACAGATGGAAAACAAATAAACAAGCATACAAAGCACCCGGTATTAGAGCAATAAAACTAATAATAAAGAATGCTGTAAGTAGTCATATCCAGAGGAGGCGTATGACTGGCCCTAGATCCATCCCAACAAGAAGTTAAGGCCTAAACTATAATGTTAGTAGCTGGTTTGTTGCCAGATGGTAGTGAGCACTCCTAATTTGAAACTTTTTTTTTTACTTTGGCTCCTCCCACAACTCCATCCAGCTAAGCATAGGCTTGTTGCTGGGTGGAGTGTGGGAGGAACTATGGTTGGGTGTTTTCAACTTTTATATATAGTTAAGCACATACACATACGCACACATACACCCCCCCAAAAAAACACACACACACACACTCACATGCCAGCACCCCTGCACACACATACACACTTCACACACACACACACATAAACACACATACATACACATGTGCACTCCCCTGGTATCTAACATATGTAGTGAATGCATGCCATTTAATATCTGCTCAAGAAGTATTTCTTAACGTGATTTTTTTAGAACAGTCTTAGAATTTGGTATCTCTATATGCAGAAAATGTTTTGCTATGATAGTATTCCAAAGCTTGGGTCCAAAACATTCAATGGTGAAGAGACGATAATTTGTGTTTGAATAGCTGTGTTGGAAGTGATTTTGTAATCTTGTGGAATATGGGGTATTGAGCGATTCGGTGAAAATGGATCTAATAGAACGAGGTAGCTAATTATAAATTATGTTTTGCATAATAAGCAACATTTGAAGTTTTGCTATATCTTGGACTTTTAAAATTTTGTATTTCTTAAAGATAGGGGGAAATACACCCTCAATAATACGCATCATTATTTTCCCTCAATATTGACTTCCCTGTAAAAAAAAACATTTTGTCCGAATACTTGCTGATGTGGCTTTATGGACTGGGGTTCTATTGCTAAGCAGAGCTTGGTAAATGAATCCTGCCCCCACTACTCGAGATCCGTGAATTATAGTTCAATGGCAGAATTTTGACAAGGAGCACTGACGTGCCATCAATGTACCAACACGTCCCCTCCCCCTACAGTTTTTCCGGCTTTTTAGGCCAGTTGCCAAGTAACTCTCCCAGCCGGGGGCTAAATGCGAGCGAGTGAAGCGAATCGAACCCTTCCTTGCCAGAAAATGAGAGATTAATGGAGTCCAGCGCTCTAACAAACTTAGCTACCCGAGCGGCAAATAATGCACCCTCCTGTTCGAGTCTTGTTTTGGACCTGCGCATACTGGTCCAAACGTTGATACGCCCATCGTGCCTAATTATTTTGTCTTCGGAGTGAGGGCGTTGAGCACGTCGCCCCAGAAGTAATTATTTCCTCCACAATTATACAATTTCGGTTGCATTGCTGGCTTCGAAACACCTCGTCACCCATTATAATTTTGCATGTTAATACTACATATGAAAACGTCAAAAAGATCGTCTTACATTGCATCAAATGACATTTTGGGGTTGCTTTCCCATTCAGAAAATACTACTTGAGTCCCTGCCTGAATGTTCCATGTCAATGCACCAAATTAGATATTTCATCCTTGTGAAAATCCGCCGTTCAATCCGCTCCAGTGTTTTGCAAATCCACCCCCCTTCCCCACCACCACCAAAAAAATGACAGAAAATGAAGTTCCACCCATGGCCGGATTGAGGTAAAGCACTGTGTATGGCTTCCGGTTTCAACATCAATGCGGTGCGATTATCTTAGGGAGTTAATGCCATTTAGACACCAATATTTCAGGTTGTTGAACGATTCCATACATCTGGAAATTGACAATTAACCATTAATTTACAACGGTTAATAGGTATAATTTCGCTTTTGTTGGGGAAGAACAAGGTAATTTTGTAGATGGGCATAGGTAGGTGATATAATATATTCAGGTAGAGACTGTGCAGATGAGCATAACCTTACCCTCAGGCTTTGTGTTACAATTGTGAAAGTAAATTACTTAACAGGTCAACCTATTTAATTAGTATGGTACCTACTTCCTATCTGCATGGATATGATGCGATGTATGCATCTTACCAACTGCATTGCAAACCTTATGGATCACGCCATCACTAGCTAAATGCATGGTAGCATATGAGCAGACCTAGAGACTGAATAAACATGTCTAACTCCAGCCCATTACTCATGCATAAACCTGAACTAAAACATAGACTTCTAAAATGTAAAGCTGTCACACACTGTTTTACCACTAATGTTTTTCCTTTCTAACTGATTGCAGCCCTACTAAGCCTACCTACGCCTAACTCTCTCGGTGCATTTTTAAAAACCTAGAATTTTGCTTGGAAACGTGCAAGACGTCTGCTCAGGTACTACCCAATGTACACATTACGTGCACATGGGTCTATTATTGTCTACGTGTCCATGGGATCTATTATTATGGGTGCAATTGCTATTGTCTAAATCATACATTGAAATGGAAAAATCAAACAAAATTCGAATATGTATGACATTATGGACGTTTCGAAGTATTAATCAGAGATGTTGTTAGTATTTATTCATGGCTATGATTTGGGAAATTAACTGTTCATGTGAATGAACTTCTTTAATTTAGTTTTAGGGACACACTGGTATTATACATGCCATATAATCTTTAACTTAAGAAACACAGCAGAATTAAACAACATGGGGAATCAGACCCGGGCCATCACGTGCCTGTTCATATATATACAATGTGGGCCCGACCTTACCCGTATCCAGGCCCGGCTCCAAGCGCGAGGGGCCTGCACGGACAGATTCGAACTCTGGCAGCCACTGCCGATGCAGATGGAGCCGCATTATGAACATAATCACTGCCCTCCTCACCATCACCCCTAGGCTTCACACTTGGATTATTTTCCTAACTGGCAACTTCCGCTGACTTACGTGACTCCCCTTACTTGAGCCCTTTTTATCCGCCTACTGATTACGAGTAGTAAGGTCCATCTCACGGGATATATCCTCGGCCACCCGGAAGATAGCTTGCATTGTGGCTTTTTGTGGGTCATTTCATCTCCATAAATTTATGTTGTTCAACAAGGCACCGGCGTCAATACAATCAATATGCTGGCGGCGGCTTCATTGGGTCAAGAGCCACGTACATCGGAAGCTTACCCTGACCACACCGTATCAGCATTTTGATGATTTCATCGATGCTGATCGATGCTCATGCTGATCATTCCTTCCAGTTATTTGTTATCTGCGGTTTCCACTCACAATCCTCATCCTCATCCTCTTATCAGAAGGAACGCAACAAAAAGTTTGATGCGAGCTCATCGTCATTAAAGTTTGCATTAATCATCCGCTCCAAAGTGTCCTGAGCTATTAATCTTATTGATCACATAGGACAACAGCTCACTGATAACAGGTGCCATGCTGCGCTAGGAAATACAAATTATGGTGTAACAAATGATGTGTTTGGACGGGAAAAGGATTGCGAATCTGGGAGATGTGACAATATCCAATAAGTTCCAAACTTCTAAAGCTGACAAAGAACTTACTTTCAACTGGCTAAATATTCAACGAGCATCTTAATCACCACTTCGGGTTACATCAACCCAATCACAAACGTCTAAGGCATCTAATTCTGATCTAGCCGACGTAATTAACTCTACAGTCATCATTCATGACACTAGAAGATCCCAGCATAAAAGCGCCGTTGAAAATAGTCCAGCCAGTTTAAGTGACCCTTCGTACCTTAAGTGCCCGGTGGCTCCATCCTAACGGTTGGCGACTGACACAGCCTACTAGGCATCCTAACGGTTGGGGACTGACACAGCCTACTAGGCATCCTAACGGTTGGCGACTGACACAGCCTACTAGGCATCCTAACGGTTGGCGACTGACACAGCCTACTAGCCATCCTAACGGTTGGCGACTGACACAGCCTACTAGGCATCCTGACGGTTGGCGACTGACACAGCCTACTAGGCATCCTAACGGTTGGCGGATGTCGCGGCCTACTAGTGCACGGGCAAATAACTGTTTTCAGTTGCAGTAGTTTGGTGCCCCGAATGATTAGAACACACCCTTAACATTAATATGGGACGCTATAAGCGTAGGTGTAGAATGCTACTGGGTAGATAGCATCCTACATATTGCACAGGTCATCATATGCATCGTATGGTGCATAAAACGAGAAATGCATAAGCAGCACCCCTCGTGATTGCCCCTTGACGGACCAGTGACAAACCTCGCCGACCGTCATGCAGACCAATCCGACCGACATAGCCGCCCTGCTGGCATGCCGTTGACAAATAATCCGCCTGGGAGGCCTGTTGGTCTGTGTTGGTGCTGTGACCAGTGGCGCAGCGCCTCCCGGGTCACATCTTTGACTTCTTCAGACGCATTGACTTGGCGCACCTACAAAAATTGGCGCCGTCCTCCCCTGGTCACCTGGTCACCTTTTAGCCATGATCTGTTAGCCATGATCTGCTTCCGAAACCAAGCAAGCTGAGCTGAGGCGCAGCAAACTTCCGATATTGCAAGGACATACGGCGCACGTGGGGGGGGGAGGGTGGCAACGGTGGCACCCCTAAGCTACATTATGTTTGAAGGACTTGATTATGCTTCACTGAAAGAAGCAAGAACGACATTTGATTCGTTGGTATAATAATGTTAAAGGTAATTCGTCAATGTACTTCGAATTGGACTACGTGAAGTAGTCAAAATGCTAATAATCCAAATTGAACGGGGTTGATAAAAGGGACCGAAATCACAGATGTTGAAGACCACTTAGGATACTCTTGCTTACTTGAGATAAGACAATGTTAAGCTAATTTAGCTGCGCGTGGCTTTGAAGCCAATTTGAATAGAGTATGAGCATAGAACAGGTTCTTATATTCTACTCACGTAATATTTTTGATGTTGAGATTCAGTTGTCGATTGAATTAAGCTACTGTTATGCCCTATGTCAAAGAGTGCAATTATGCAGGGATGTCCCATTTCGGGAATGTTATATAATTTGTTGGTTGAGCTTACAAAATTAGAGGAATACAACGGATGTGGCATGCACATCATTGTCATCGAAATTGAACCACCACAATGTGCAAACGAGGAAACATTTTTTGTTCACTCAATATGACTCCAGAGCTGGCACATCAGCCCATAAAATTGTTGCAATATCGTACTGGGCGAAATATATATATATGGAACTAACGATTCTCATTGGCAATTCGCGTGCAAGTTATAGTCTTGACTGGGCCGTCAGTTCCCGCGACTCCTCGGCTGTATTGATGGCTAGAAAACCCCGTCTGACCTGGAGACTGGTTGTGAGATTCCTGCGTTATCTTCAAATGCATTGCCCTGGATTGCGAGCATGTATTTGGTTCAGAAAAGATCCGATCTCACGGATATTTTTGGCTCGTCGGACGCGCGCAGGTTCGAGTCTCAGATCGTCTTTCGGCGTTCCTTGAGTCTTTTGCGCCCCGCACGGAAACTGCAGGCGCGTATCCAGAAGGACCGGTTAGGGCTCCCCCTAACCGGAATTAAGGGGAAATGCATCTGATTTCGAAGAAACCTCGGATTAAACATATAACATTCGCCGTGTCTGCCTAAGGTAATATTTATCTGATAAAATGTCTTTATATTTAGAAAAATACCATTTTTATGCAAAATTTCGCCAAAAATCAGCCTTTGACGAGGGGAAGGGGTGGTGGAGGGTGCGTGGCCACTGCCCTCCCCCCTTTAGATCCGCCAGTGTGCCAGCGTGATAGTATTTTCGTCTGCGTCACACCTCTCACACCGTTGTCGTCGTCGTCGCACCATCGCTGTGCCGTGCTGACGTCGCACCATCGCTGTGCCGTGCTGACGTCGCGCCATCGCTGTGCCGTGCTGACGTCGCACCATCGCTGTGCCGTGCTGACGTCGCACCATCGCTGTGCCGTGCTGACGTCGCACCATCGTTGTGCCGTGCTGACGTCGCACCATCGTTGTGCCGTGCTGACGTCGCACCATCGTTGTGCCGTGCTGACGTCGCACCATCGCTGTGCCGTGCTGACATCGCACCATCGTTGTGCCGTGCTGACGTCGCACCATTGTTGTGCCGTGCTAACGTCGCACCATTGTTGTGCCGTGCAGACATTGCACCATCGTTGTGCCATGCTGACGTCGCACCATCGTTGTGCCGTGCTGACGTCAAACCATTGTTGTGCCATACTGACGTCGCACCATCGCTGTTGCGTGCTGACGTCGCACCATCGCTGTACCGTGCTGACGTCGCACCATCGCTGTGCCGTGCTGACGTCGCACCATCGTTGTGCCGTGCTGACGTCGCACCATCGCTGTGCCGTGCTGACGTCGCACCATCGTTGTGCCGTGCTGACGTCGCACCATCGTTGTGCCGTGCTGACGTTGCACCATTGTTGTGCCGTGCTGACGTCGCACCATTGTTGTGCCATGCTGACGTCGCACCATCGCTGTGCCGTGTTAACGTCGCACCATCGCTGTGCCGTGCTGACGTCGCACCATCGCTGTGCCGTGCTGACGTCGCACCATTGTTGTGCCGTGCTGACGTCGCACCATTGTTGTGCCATGCTGACGTCGCGCCATCGTTGTGCCGTGCTGACGTCGCCCGACTCTCAGTCCCAAACGTTCAGGCTACAAGAGGAAACGATAACTGGACTATTTTACGTAAAGCAAATGTGCATATGATAGATGTGTGCATGCGCAAATGTACGTAAGCACAAGTGTGCGTACGCATAAAAGTGCGTACGCGCAATGGTACGTGTACGCAAGTGTGTGATTCTAGGACGAATGTATGCACGAACAAATGTACATAGATGCAAGTGTGCTTTTGTAGGACATATGAACGTACAGACACATGCATGTATCGGCAGATGTATGTAAGCAAATGTACGTATGCCCAAAAGTACGAACGGTAGATATACGCAAACGCTGATGTACGTGAGCAAAAACCTACGTATGACAAATGCAGGTAAGCACAAAGGGCGTATGGCAAATGTACGGAAACATAGAGGTCCGTATGCACAAATGTACTTAAGCTAAAATGCACGCGTCTAGGTCAAATATACGTACGGAAAATGTACGTATAGCAAAGGTACGTGGATGTGCGTGTGACATGCGTACACTGGCGTTTGCGTACGTTTGCCTTGCGTACATTTCCATGTATGTACATTTGTTCTCACATACTTTTGTTCTTACATATATTTACACTTACGTTCCCTTACATTTAAGCACGTATGTGCATACCCACGTCTGTGCTGACGTACATTTGTCATATATACTTTTCCGCTTGCATACATACTTTTTCGCACTGACGTACATTTGCTCCTATGCATTATTTTCACGTATCCGCTTTGGTATATTTATGGTTACGTACCTTTGTGCGTGCATACATTTAAACATTCGAAAATTTGCGCCTACGTACATTTACGCATGCGTACATTTGTCCTTTCCCACTGTTACCTTTACGTACATTTTCGCTTGCATACACTTTTTGGCATATGTACACTTGCGTTTACGTACATGTGCGTATACGTACTTTTGTGCTTACAACAAGTACTTGTATGCGTACTTGTTCTCACAGTCTGAGTAGCTGGTGCATGTCACTTCTCAGACTTGGGGGCAAGGGGATGGATTCACAATGCATCTTGGGTCCGGGTTATCTATAGCAGGCAGGCAGACATTGGGTTGAAACTTCCATCAAAATCGTAGATTTGAGCCAGTGACCCAAAGCCACGTGACCTTTTTCAGCAGGATGTCCGACTCGAATCACACTTTTTCCTTCAGATCATGCCCTGGTATGTGCGCTTTCGATCAAGCAACTAGACCGACGATGCCCTTTTCCTCTAATTATGAGTTTTTGGACGTTTATAACGGTCGTTTTTTCTTGTTTCCGCCCGCTGCCACTACTTGTGCAAAAAATCAAACGGTAACTGTATTGGAGAAGACAGGTGTAGGGTGTTCCTGTGCAATGTAATCTATATCCAGGGCCTTAGTTTGATAACCTTGAGATATTTAACCTCGGTTTGCAGCACAATCATGCATTCTGAATTATGGAACATCACAGATTAAATGTTCAAAAGTCAAACCTCGCTCAGTGATGACATTAAAAAAGAACAGAAGTGATAGAAATGTGTTCTTTGATCTCCAGAAACTTTTCTAGTCAACAACTTCGAAACGAATCAAGTAGCCGATAGATCTGAACAGCTTAATATGCGATCACTATGCTCAAATACATGCGCATTATGTAATTTTCAGCACATTGACAAAAATTAATTCGCATGACATGCACGCTTTCAACGGAGCGTGAAGAAGTTCATGTGCATACCACAGTGCAGGCATAGTCACTTTGAGAGTGGCAAGGGTGCCACCCACCCTTTAACACTTCATACCACTCCCACAATCATAGTATCCACACTCGCTAGTGCGAATCGGTGCAGCAGCATCGTACCATTTATTGGCTTCGCGCGTGCAAATCGGTCCTCTAAGAACCGTCTTGCATTAGCCGCATCCTTCTTTGTCACGAACTTCAAGCTGATGGCGCTAACGAATTCGTAGTTCAGAAATGTGAGCATGTCTTTCGCATTCAAAATCTGATTGTGATGCTGGCTGCGCAGGTTCTCCAGTAACACTGCTCCCAACCGTGAAGCCGTGGCCGTCACAGGGCACGCGCAATTCATGTGAAATGACATGTGAAATACCGAAAAAACGTATTTGCATGAAATCCCTCCAACTAATCTACGCCTCATCCTAATCTAACACACATTGGAAATTTGTTCCTGGAATCGGCTTTTATGTTTTGCCGCACAACCTTCGAATAGTTTTTTTTCCAACTCCCGGAACAAGTAGCTTTATTTCCGGCAGAAGCACCTGATTGAAGGCGTGCACCATGGATGTGATGTGTTTTGTGTCGTTAGATAGCAAGCAAATACTTCTGTACTTCAACTCATAGTTTCATCGGCAGTAGATTATAAAGGGATACACAGTGCATTGCGGTACGCCCAGTGTAAATCATTGGCTGCACCCAGTGCCACAAAGTAATAGTTTTTCGCGAAGTCACCCGGAATCAGAACTTCATTCTCGCTGAATTTTCTTTCATCATTTTGAAATATTTGCTTTGTTCCGTGGCGATGAAGTGATACTTTGCAAGCTTTACTATCTGTCTCCTCAATGGCCGAAGACATTCCTTCTGGGTCTCAACTGTGCTTAGCAGTGTACAACGGTCAGCCGTGACCCATTGTTTATATGCAGCCTCTTCTTCCATGTCTGTCTCCCCTTTAGTCCAGACATTTTTGTTTAATTAATCACCCCACCCCCACCCAACCCCTCCCCCTCCCCCATTCGCCGGCACAATTGTTGCACTCAGTAAGCATGTCCCTGTTGCTTAAACTGCGAACCGCATGATCGACAAGATCATTCTCATCTAGTCTCGGTACGTGGAGCGCACTGATAATTACATAGTTTCGGGTTTTGGTGACACGTACACAGGCACACTGAATATGTGCCGCTAATGCCAGCGAAGACACAGTTCTTTGGCTTTAGTTCAGCAGACTTTGCTGAGCCAATTAAGGATCGGCAACACTGGCTTTGTGTCGACGTCCGGAGGCTAGTATCGTCTTCGGAAAGAGCGGCGCCACTTCTGTCCGATCCGCTGGCGCTGCTGGTCGGCTGATTCGGGACGCTTTCCGGCTCGGTCGGCGGCAGGGAGTCTGTATTTGTCTCCAGGGGACTGGTGCGGTTGGTACTCAACGTCATCGCCTCCCTTAGCGGGGGCATCGTCAACTCTTGCACTGAACTTGCTGGTTACCTTTTTCAACTTTTCCTGATCAGTCTGTGTGCCTCCCAAGAGGGTCGATGCATTTGGGGGCATGGTTCGTAGTTTATAGGAACGCTTCAGCAGTTTTCACCCGAACGCACAACAACAACACTTCCGCCGTTGTGGTGACTTGAGCACAGGGCTCGTGTCGCTGGCACGCTCGATCTGCGACTAAAGGCTGCAACTGAGACGGGGGGTCCCCAACCCCCCCCCCAAAAAACCCCCTTATTCTTTTGGGCACCCCCCCCACCCCAAAAAAACCCCCCCCCTCCCCTGCTCGCCGATATAGCTTCCCATACCACGCCCTGCGCGGTGGGCGCGCCTCGGGGGGAGGGGGCACCGCACAACAAACAACAACACAACCACAGCGCAACCACCCTCGCTTCTCAGCCTAGAATAAAAAAACAAGCACCAACCCTCCCCTCTGCCCCCTTTTTTTTTTCCTTTTTTTCCTCTCTCTTCCCCCTTTTTTATTTTAAAAAATGTCCGATGTTAAATGCTTAGTCAATGATTCTGTAAACAAGCCATACGCCCAGTTTCCTCAGTGAGTTGGAAGCACTAATTTCAAAGGCCAAATCATGCTTAGAGGAAACGCGGTGCACTTTTATGTGCTTTAGAGAAAGCACACAGCTTGTGATATGTCTTAAGAATACAAAAGTGAAAATTAAGTTGGGCATTGTGGCGAATAATAACCACTCGGTCATGAGCAAATGCATGTTATAAATCGGTATAATTGTGCCATAAACTGACATTAAACAACCTGAAAGATATAAAATGGACGTCTTCGCAACCCATTGCGATGCACAGAGATATTCTACGCCTTTCGATTCCAGCATAACTGCTGCTCTCTGGGACAATAGCGTCGGCAGGCGGAAAAGGTAAACACGACCTTTAAAATCGGCCGAAAAACTTTTTCTCATAGAGGAAATGGTCAAAATGGTACGGTTTCTTATTTTCTTAACCGAATGCTCACATGCCAGGTCATGTTTGGAGAAAATTTAAATGAGATTAGAGTGGCACCACAGGGTCGAAAAAGGTCACGTATCATTGGATCAAGAGATCACGTAGCATTGGATCAAGAGATCACGTAGCATTGGGTCAAGAGCCTATGATTTCAGTGCAATTTTGAAACCAATCCCAGATATGAATTATACGGACCATTGCAACTTCACCGATACATAGGTGTTATATTTACATTGCCAATTAAAACAGCGATTAAAGAAACATATCTTTGGTGGCCTTTATAATTGTCCGAGGCTATAACACATATACCCTTTGGGTCATGGGCGAAAGCATTGCACAGGCAAATTCTACGCATGTTTGTACCCTATGAAATAATTTTGAGCTACATCCGCGACATGGGTGTGGATTTTCGCACCTGAAAGAAAGTGTGTGAAGTGTGAAAGTGTGATTTCGCATCACACTTTCACTGGTCGATATGTGATAGACAGCACAAACCACAGAATGTTTCTTTCGATTTACTTGCGTCGTATCACCGTGCTGCGTGGTCGGATCCGAAGTTCGGATGGCCTTCCATCTGGTTTGATTGGGCTCGGGGATTCCGGTCGTTCGTGCGCCGGCCCCTCCGGAACGGTGCCGCTCGCTGCCGGGAGACGTCTGGTTGTCAGCTGACCTGCTGTGAAGCCGTGAGTTGTGAAGGACAGCCGACTGACCTGTAGCAGGTCGACCGGCAGGTTCGTCTCGCACAGTGTGGCGGGTGGGGTCGCGCTGTCCGCCGGCAGGTCGGGCGGCGTTTCCTGTGTGCACTCAGGAGCGTGCAGTGTAGCGTGCGTGTAGGCTGTCGGCTTCTGGCGCGGTGGCCCCGGTGTACCCCGCGAACTGCAGCGGTCTGCCGGCAGTCTCGTCTGGCTGGCGTCGAGACGAAGTCGCCGGCCGAGTGGACGGTGGATTGCCGGCTCCCACGCGAACTCGGGAGAGTGGCGGCCACTCTATCAAATACCCGGTCCGGCCGCGGGAATCCGGCGACGCGAGAACCCGTCCGGTCCGCAACTCCGTCGCTGGCGCGGTCGGCCACCGGCGGGGACGTCATGGCGACAGTTGGACTGATATGTCGGCCCCGTGATCGACTTGCGTGCCGATCAATCCGTTGATGCTGCGCATCCTGAACCAATCTTCCCCAGCCGAAGTGCTGGGAGGACTTGGATGGATGGGTGAATTGAAAAAGTTTGTTTGTTTACTGTGCGTTGTTCATTGCGCTTAAATTTCTAACAGGCATCAGTCCAGCTATATGTGAAGTCAATGCATGAGAATACGACGTACAATGAACACCATTGCAAAAAAGGTTACTACATAAATACACAATACCATATGAAGCGTGCAAAACATCAATGCGCTTTTAAAATTAACACGTCGACGATGTGATTAACATTTAAAACGGTTGTAATTTAACGTTTACTAAGTACACTACATGTGTACTAATGTCCTGGTTCTATGGTATTTTAAGGGCTTCTGTAGCTCTTCCGGAGGTATCCTTTTATGGTATTTACTTCCTTCCTATATGTCCTGTCATTTTTGGTTAAAATGCATATATGTCACCATTCTCCAAGTTAGTACGTGCCTGCGAAGTAGGCAGAATAATAGTTATAGTACAAATCACAAATGATGCAAAGGAAGGCACTTTTCCACACATGTGGCCTAAAAATAGGCATGGAAGTAATTATTCCCCGTTTAAAGACGATGAGCCGGTCAGGCAACTGGACACAATGCAAATCGTGAGGTTCCTTCTCACAGCACTGAGGTAATCATTCAACACATCGGTTTGAAAAGAAAATGCAGCAAAGGCCTTACGTGCGCTGGCTCCTTGAATAAAGAGATTGTTCACAACAGTATTCACTCTTCCAAAAGGCATGTAAATCCAGGAGACAGGCCCTCTCCTCATAGTCCGATGTGGTACATTCGGAGGCAAGTGCTACAACATGTTTGACGCACCATCGGAAGCCGAGCAGCCACCACGGAGAAGGCCGGACGGGAAGCAAGCGGAAGGCCTGCCCGAGGTCGACTTGGGCCATGAGCGCCGCGCGGGGGCCGACCTCGAATAGGGCCGCAAAGGCATCGTCCATCGTCGTGTACTGCAGGGTGAACGACTCCTTGTCGATGTAGTTGTTCACACTACTACCGACCGGCTGCGACAGGTCTAAAATGAAGCGGAGAGCCCCGTCGGGCTTGGGGCGGGCCCCAAGAGGATTGACGCGGAAGGGAGATAACGGTGGCAGAGCGAAGGGGCCCGCAGTGTGGCCCCGGGCGAGTGCGGCAGCAAGGGCACGGGACAGAGCCCCGGGGTCGTGAAGCGCCGACTGGTTGTTGGGGCGTGCGGAGCTGACGAGAGGGCCCGGGTACCCGACGTCCGCGCCCACGCGGAGGCGCGAGCAGACCGTCTCCAACGCTACCGGGTTGACGGCGGGAGCTGCGATTGCCGCGAGGGCTGCGGGGTCAACTGGCGAACTTAAGTAAGCGACAGAGAGCTCCGCTAGCGACGCTGGAACGGGGACTCGCGGTAACGTGGCCGGCACAGATGAGTTAGTCGTGCTGGGGAAGCTCACCAGCTGGGGCACGGGCGGTGGTCTCTGTAAGCGTGCGGCGGGAAAGGTCGGGGAGGCTAACCTTGGTGGTGGGCGGCGGGGTGGCCCTCGCCGCACCGGGAGCACGCGTGTCTGCGCCGGCAAGACTCGGGCCTGGTGCACCGGCCCATGTTGTATGGAATACAAATATCGGTCCCCGGCCCCCGGCGGGGGGCCGCTGAGAGGATTGAGTACGGCGCGTTATTGGCGTGGAGAGCGAGCCAGCCCGGCCGAGGGGGGAGACTGGTGGCCGCCAGGGGCTGGGCGGCCGCCAAGGGCTGAGAGGCGCGCACAGCGTCGGTCAGGGAGGCGTCATCGTGGTAAGCGTACGGGTGCTGCGCCATGGGGGTGCGTGCGCGGATATCGATGACCTTGAGCTGGGCGGTGCCCAGCCCGTCCGCCTGACCCTGCAGCCAGTGCAGGGACGTAAGCCACTGCACGGCGAGGGAGGGGAAAACAAATGCACGATAGGCGGCGATCGCCGTCACGCCGCGCACGTAGTTGGCCACGCAGGTAGGCGGGGCCCGGGCGCGGTCGGTCGTGGTGGCCCGGTAGAGGTGCAGCTGGGAGTACAGGACGTCGGCCACGGCGACGACGTGGTCTCGCCTTTTCAGCTCGTCCAGTAGGGGGCGCCCTACGATGGGGAGCCCGAGGAACCTCGGCGGATCCGGGCGGCCGGAGGTGAGTAGGACCAGGCGGAGGTCATCGACCTCGCTGGCTCCAGATGGGCCCGGCAGGGACGATTGCCGCGCGTTGGAGGCGACGTCCGAGCAGTCCCGGGGTTCGTCGGAGACCGTGCTGGAGCCGCTACTACCTGTGGACGCATGTAGGGTGGATGACCCAGCGGTGGAGCGCCGCCGTGTAGCGACGGGCCGTCCACGTGGGTGCGCGGCAGGAGCCTCGGGCAGGGAGGGTGGGCCGGCGTCAGTTTGGCCAGCCCTAAACTGGGAGGCAGACTGGCGCCGTCGTGCCGCGGGCGGCGCGGGCGGTGACGCGCGGGGCCGTGCGGGGCGGATGATGGTGGCGGCTTTGGCTAGGGACCCTGTCGGCAGGGAACGTGTGTCAACTACCGGCGGTCGGTGTGGCATGGCCGCGGCCATACTTGAACGGGTCAGTGGGACCTTACGAATGGCGTCGGCGGACGTGCAGGCCCCAGGGGCATGAACGAACTGAGCAGTGGGACCTTACCAATGTCGTCAGCGGGCGGCCAGGCCCGGGGACGTGATCGATCTGGTAAACGGGACTTTGCCGATGGCGTCGGCGGACGAACAGGCCCACAGCGGGACCGGACCAGGGGCGTCAGCGGACAGCCAGGCCCACACATGATCTGGGGAGTGGGGCCGTACCAGGGGCGTCAGCGGACAGCCAGGCCCACACGTGATCTGGGGAGTGGGGCCTGACCAGGGGCGTCAGCGGACAACCAGGCCCACACGTGAACTGGTGAGTGGGGCCTTACCCGAGGCGACAGTGGGGCATGACCAGAGGCGTCAGCGGACAGCCAGGCCCGTACGTGATCCGGTGGCCCAGTCAGCCAGGCACACGCGTGATCTGGTGAGTTGGACCTTACCAGGGGAGTCAGCGGACAGCCAGGCCCACACGGGATCTGGGGAGTGGGACCGCACCAGGGGCGGCAGCGGACAGCCAGGCCCACACGTGACCGGGTGAGTGGGACCTGACCAGGGGCGTCAGCGGATAGCCAGGACCACACGGGATCTGGTGAGTGGGACCTTACCAGGGGCGGCAGCGGACAGCCAGGACCACACGTGATCTGGGGAGTGGGACCTTGCCAGGGGCGTCAGCGGACAAGTGATCTGGTGAGTGGGGCCGTACCAGGGGCGTCAACGGACAGCCAGGCCCACACATGATCTGATGAGTGGGACCTTACCAGGGGCGTCAGCGGACAGCCAGGCCCACACATGATCTGGGGAGTGGGGCCGTACCAGGGGCGTCAGCGGACAGCCAGGCCCACACGTGATCTGGGGAGTGGGGCCTTACCAGGGCGTCAGCGGACAGCCAGGCCCACACGTGATCTGGGGAGTGGGGCCTGACCAGGGGCGTCAGCGGACAACCAGGCCCACACGTGAACTGGTGAGTGGGGCCTTACCCGAGGCGACAGTGGGGCATGACCAGAGGCGTCAGCGGACAGCCAGGCCCGTACGTGATCCGGTGGCCCAGTCAGCCAGGCACACGCGTGATCTGGTGAGTGGGACCTTACCAGGGGAGTCAGCGGACAGCCAGGCCCACACGGGATCTGGGGAGTGGGACCGCACCAGGGGCGGCAGCGGACAGCCAGGCCCACACGTGACCGGGTGAGTGGGACCTGACCAGGGGCGTCAGCGGATAGCCAAGACCACACGGGATCTGGTGAGTGGGACCTTACCAGGGGCGGCAGCGGACAGCCAGGACCACACGTGATCTGTGGAGTGGGACCTTGCCAGGGCGTACGGACACGTGATCTGGGGAGTGGGGCCTTACCAGGGGCGTCAGCGGACAGCCAGGCCCACACGGGATCTGGTGAGTGGGGCCTGACCAGGGGCGTCAGCGGACAGCCAGGCCCACACGTGATCTGGGGAGTGGGGCCTTACCCGAGGCGACAGTGGGGCATGACCAGAGGCGTCAGCGGACAGCCAGGCCCGTACGTGATCCGGTGGCCCAGTCACGGGGATGGTACCAGTGGCAACAGCTGATAGCCAGGCACAATGAACTAAGGTGGTGGGTAAAGAACATGCGACCCTTCATCGGAGATCGTCGAGGAAAGAAACATCTCCTCAGTCAGCATGCTCTACATCGCGTACTCAGCCCATCACATGCCGACGATTGGCGCAATTGGTTAAGGCGTCCGCTTTCCGTACGAGTGGTGGCGGGTTCGAATCTCGGCGCCGTCACGTTTTTAACCCGATCACACAATCGTTAGCGGTCAGGGCCGTTGATTAATGTTGCACTTTATATTACTTTACACCATCATATGAGTTGCTTGATATAATAATATTTACCCATGAAAGTAAAGAGGGAAATACTTAATTAAAGCCCACTCATGCAATGAATGTCCAATTGGACCATTTGGAATTGTCATCGTGGAACTTTGTCTCTGGAAGGAAACATTGCATCCATATCCAGTTCAAGTTGTTTATTTCAACAGCCCGGTTCTGTACGCGCCACATTCCGTTACGTTGCAACGCTACCGTAGGAAGTGCAGAAGATACCCGGTCAACATGCCTCTCACATAACGTTCACCGGGGGGGGGGAGTTCGGGCACCTAAGATCGGAAACTAGAAGCACACAATTTGGAAGAATTACAGCTGTAGTGAACTCACTGCAGTATACATTTCATGACCCCAGGTCTCTGTCTCTGTCTCTGTCTCTGTATGTGTATCTGTTCTGTTCTGTCTCTGTCTCTGTTCTGTTCTGTTCTGTTCTGTTCTGTTCTGTTCTGTCTCTGTCTCTGTCTCTGTCTCTGTGCGCTGTCCCTGTCTCCGTCTCCGTCTCCGTCTCCGTCTCCGTCTCCGTTTCTGTCCCGTCTCCGTCTCCGTCTTCAGGGTTAAATGAGGTCACAATCGGCCTCCACTCCACCCCAGCCGGCAGCGCCAGTACGTACAGAAAGTATGCACGTTCCACTGCCGAACGGTAGGTAGAGACCGTCCATACGTACGCTCGCCACATACGCTTGGTACAGACCGTGCGTGCTGTCGTTACGATCGGTAGGACGGACCCATCGTGCGATCGTTACGGCCAGCGATGAACTAAGCTGCCCAGGGGGACCTACCAGTGGCGTCTGCGGACGACCGGGGCCCCGGGGCACGATGGGGCAGTGGGACCATGGCAGGGGCGTCGGCGGAAGCCAGGTCCGGGCACATGAACTTGTCAGTGGGACCTTACCAGTGACATTAGCGAAAAGTCAGGCCCATAGTACATGAACTGGGCAGCGGGCCCCGAGCCGGGGTGTCAGCGGTCAGCCAGGCCGGTGCGTGATGTGGTCGGCGGAACCTGAGCCGTTGTGTCAGCGGACAGCCAGGCCGGTGCGTGATGTGGTCGGCGGAACCTGAGCCGGGGTGTCAGCGGTCAGCCAGGCCGGTGCAGGATGTGGTCGGCGGGACCTGAGCCGTTGTGTCAGCGGTCAGCCAGGCCGGTGCGTGATGTGGTCGGCGGAACCTGAGCCGGGGTGTCAGCGGTCAGCCAGGCCAGTGCGTGATGTGGTCGGCGGAACCTGAGCCGGGGTGTCAGCGGTCAGCCAGGCCGGTGCATGATGTGGTCGGCGGAACCTGAGCCGTGGTATCAGCGAACAGCCGGGCACTGGTGCGAGAACCGGTCGGTAGGACCTCCGCAGGGACGTCTCCCAGCAGGGCGGACCAGAGTGTATATCAGTGGCGCCAATGGGCTTGTCACGTAACTGTGACGACCATCCATGGGCGAAGCGAGATCCATTCGTGGGTTAGGTACCCCGGGAGTTGCAGTTACCGGCGCGTAGGTCTCGAGCGATGGGGAATGGCGACTGCCGTGGCGCGTGCGTGTGGGGGGGGGGGCGCCGGGAGGCGAAGCTCATACCTTTCGACTTGGTGGTGCCGGTTGGCGTTCTCTTTGGGCCCATGGCAAGTCACTAGCTGCGAAGGCGAGAACTAGGTGGTCACTGCACGCGGGAAACCACTATCGTTCCTGCTCTGCCGGATGTCCCTGCCGGAAGGCGCTCGGTGACAGCAGCAAGGGACGTTGCCAGATATCAAAACACAATTCGGCAGACGACTCTACGCCTGACGCGCCGGGGGCGGCACCTACCGGCACCGAGCATAGACAGTAGCTGCTCGCCGTGCCCAGGGGGCGGGCTGAGCGGTCACCACTTGGCGACTCGTAACAATGCTAATAACCATTGCCCTCACGGGAATATACTATAAGGGTGCTGGACGAGCGACTACAAGTGACAGAAGCGTAACGCAGTCGGATTTATCTGCATATTGCCTTATCATAGGCGCATTGCTTTAAGTGTGTGTGCAGTCATGTCTCTTTAAGCTTGTATGCGGAGCTAATGATTTCGGATGCGGAGCATTCAGCAAGCTGCGTTGCTAAAAACAAAAATTGAGAAACCCCGACTCTGCCATGTCAGAGGTGCTTCCCAATATTCGCTCCTGGATCCGCCTCTGATATAGCTACGAGGGTAAGGTTTTTGGTATGAAGCAAAAAAGAAAGTTGTGAAAAGTCACCGCGTTTCACGCCACAACAGGCTATGGAACGGTAGGCAAAAAACACATGAATCCGCCGCCCTCCCATTCCTATCGAAATGAGAAGTCTTGGTTCAAAGTAAATCACACAAAAACGTTTAGCAGCACCCTGCTGTGCCTTAGTCTGCAGGAGCCATTCAGTACCTAATTATGTGCGAGTATTAATTTGTGACACAATTGACTAATTGAAATTCAGTCGGTGAAAAAACATCATTTTTCACCCCTGAACCGGGCTTCGTGAAATGAAAGACTATAATGAACCCGGGAAGCTTAAGATTAAGGGAGTTGTCGTGCCTTCTCAAATCGTGGTTTCAGTACCTTACTATTTGAGCACAATATATGCGTTCAGCGTTGGTCACCACGTTCGTCACATGTGCTTCACGTAATCTGGCAATCTTCTAAAGCAAGGGCACTCGGTTTCGTGGAACCTACCGGATAGGCAGGCATGCAATCATAATTTTGTTTCCATAGCGATAATATGCCTCATCGAGCCATCAAGCAAGGCATCCTATGCAATGCTTAGGCATATGAAGCATGTTAATTATAAGAATTTGACCACTGTGCACTTAACATTTAACTTAGACTTAAGTTGATTTCGACTACCTACACCTGAAGTAAATTAAAATTGAGCGAAGTAATTCTGACCTATATGACCTATTTACCATAACTAAGCCAAGTTATGGTGAGCTATGTTGTAGTATATTTTGCAAGCTATGGTAAGCCTAACCTAGTTATATACTATAACGGAAAAGGAGCCCTTTTATCAATTCAGGGTTCGGGTTGATTTACGAACTTGATGCTACGAACCGGAATCGTGTGCTGCAAATCCTATAAAGCGAATCCAATTAGTTACCCCAGAAGGTTAAATTATACTCATTCGGTCGTTATGTTTCTCCATGTTTTGCATTTCATGACGATGCCTTATCATATCATATGACACAGAGACAATACCGACAGAAAGGGATCAACTAATGTGCACGTGCTGTCAAGGGCTCAGGCGGTGCTGCCGTGTCAGACATTTACTGCAGGAGCTTGTACTTGATCTGGCCATTTCTGAGCGTTGTCCGACATCTCATTCATTGTGTGTTGAATTATCTCCATGTCCACGGACACCATGGACTCATAATTTACTGTTCTGCTGACAATCCAGGCGGGTGAAATCCGGTCTTTCAGCACGAATCAGAATTACATAGGAACGTAAAGCCGAGTCGCACCATCCATGCTGCGAATTGCGTGATGACGCGTCACTGAGCCGCATTGATCATTTGCCAAATCTCTTAGAATGAAAGGGAAAATTCACTCCAGTTTATACATTCCAAACGGCGTGAAATATCGCAAAGCAGAACTTAATTGAAGCTTGTCGATTATTTGTTTCTACAGCTTGGAATACTTTGCCATTGAAAGCAAATTTTATACAAACATTTTTTATTTCAATAAGTTTCAGGTTCATGGAGGTTCGATATCCAATTACGGAGTACACGGTTTTGTTTCGTGCCTGGTAAGCATTTCAGGACGAATGTGTTATGATATATGATGCTATATAATAATATATATGATATATTTCAGGAGGTATATATATGTTATGTAATGTGTTAAGTAGGTAGCCGGAATATGTGGAGAAGGGTTGTTAAAAATAGATTGTTTCTGGATTTTTTATATCAAGAACATTATCCTCTTCTGAAAAGCGTCCTCTCGTTTTTTTCACATGAAGATTGAATGGTGGTGTTTGACAATGAACTGCTACGTGATAGAGTGAGGAAGGTTTAGTAATGTGCAAACTGAGATTCTGATGTCACAGATTTCACTAAAATTATCATCTGTATTTGATAACTCTAAGTCTGCCCAATGGCACTTTCTGACGGTCCGAAATCCTTCCGGCAACTAGGGCCCCGTCCGTCATCTTAGGGGCACTCTTTGACAACCCAGGGTCAATTCCGCCAGGCTGGAGGCCTCATTTCAGAAGTTTGGTCCCTATCCATGAGGTCAGGAGCCTTTTCTTCGGCTTGGTTCCCGCCGTCAGCTCAGAGACCCTTCACATTGGCTCGGGGACCTCTATGTCACACCTGGGACCCTTCCAACAATCCGAGGCCCCTTCGTCGACCTGGACGCCTTCACGTTTGTCCAGCCAAGGACTCTCAACATCTTCCCAAGGGCACTTTGCGTTGACTCGGAGCACTCTTTATCGGCCCGGAACCCTTTCCGTTGAGGGGCCCGTGCTTGAGGGGCCCTGCGACCGCCTTGAGGGGCCCTTGCTGACCCCTCAAGGCGGTCACATGTAGGGCCGCCTCTGACCGTCCAGGTGGCGGCTGCCTCTCCCCCCCTTGGTTACGCCACGGGTGTGCTCCGAACGGGGTCATAGTTCAATGCCCCCTTATTACGCCATTGACGCCCACCGCCTCTAATGTTGCGACCAAAACAATGATTTTCAGGAAAATCTGGGCCAAGTCCGCGCCCCTTCGTTTGACCCTGGCACCAGCCTCGGCGCCATTTGAAGCCATGCCACCCTTCTGGATGTCTAAGCATATCCAGAAGATCCCTTGCTGACCCGCACCAGCGAAATACCATTGGCTTAAAAATGGAGCGGCTGCACCATAATCTCCCACAATCCCCATTGGCTTGAACAGCGGCGTTTCGGAACGTGAAACGTGATGGTGCACCCCAGCAGAGACTCGTCAGACTCGTTATATTGCAGGGTCGCGGCTCTGTACCCCGCAGTCACGAGACCTTTCTCATAGCTTTCACATTCCTGCAGGGGCCGAAGTCAGCTGGGCGGTGACGATTGACCCAGCAGTAGTCAGCGGCACGCCTCCCCCTTCACACTCAACATCAGACGAGTCCCTGCACTCCAGGGTCCCAGAGAAGAGCCACATGCCAGCCCAGGGGGCGCTATCACCCCATGTGTAGCATCGCGCAATTTCCCACCCTCTAAATACTTCGTCATGCTGTCATATTATAACAATCCCCGAAAACCTACCGAATCATTCAGGCTTTGCCACCACGTCATACATCGTAATGATTAACCCGCATGTCGCCCAATGTCAAGCCGACAAAACCTATACACTTCGACCACCGGACGACTCTACCTGGTTCTCTATAACATTGGTGACAGTCATCAAGAGAAACGAGAGCCACCAATGTTAGGCGGGTAAGCCTTCCTCATGTCAGGGGGGGTACGTGCTCGTCGAGTGCATCGAGTGCATTGATTTGCATTCTGTTAGCTTAACGTGCGGCTGCTCCATGGAGTGGGGCTCTCGCCTGAATCAGAGATGCTCCTCGTCAGCAGCTTGCCATAAGCTGGTGAGGAAGTGGTTAAGTGCGAACATCAGTTAGCGTCGCATCAATTGTATGTTCGGGAACAAGCCCAGTAGAGATGTGGTCATCAGGGGAGAATGTAGAGTAAGCAGCTAAAACAATATTCTTTGTATTATCAAGCAACTTAGAAACCGTGCAATTTGCTGCTAAATGCTCGTTTTGCTCCGTATCCGGTTGATTTGCTGATAAGCATCCGTTGTTGACCCGTTAAAAAGTTATTGTTTAAGGGACAGTATATGCTGATTAAGAGCCATGCATGGTTAAATACTGACACAGGCTGAATGCTGGGACTATTATGTTGACGGAAGAGATTATTAGTGCAGACGCATCATTAGCATCAAGAGGTTAATATCGTTCGTATGGCAGCAGCATACATGCGCGATGTCGCGATCGGGATTGGGCGGCTCCGCTGACTGAAGCTTGTGGGGCACGGAAGGGCGTTTAGATGGTTTGTCATGCAATGACATAGGCCTAGTGCTAATTTTAGACGCATTGCGTGGAAGGCGTCCGAACGGTGGGGACTCCAATGCAATTTGCAAACGTAGTTTGGGGGCGTTGGATGGGGCTCTTTTCTATGAACCCCCCCCCCCCCCCTTTTTTTTTTTTTTTTTTTTTTTTTTTTCTTTCTATTTTTTTATTAAAAAAAAAAATCCCAAAAAAAAAAAAAAACAACCATATATTTGCCCCTCGTTGGTATATTTTTTTTGATTCCATACGTGTGACATTTTGCACGATTATCGAACATAAAATGGATCATATCAAAAATACTTTCGGAAAGCAGCAACATTTCTACCTTAAATTATTGTGCTAATCATCAGCATAAAGGGCATGCACTGAAATTAAATATAGTTCCCGGCAAAACTTTAACTGTTAGAGTGGCCCGTGCATTAACCTATACATAGCTAGACCGACGACTGTCATGGCGCGGGCGCCTTACGCCCGTTCCCGACTGGCGATGGTGGCGCCACCATACCTACAGGGGCATGAACTACCAAAACGCCCCTCTGGGCATAGCTACTTAACACGTTCGAGCGCAAAATGAGGGCCAGATCTTGTGGGAAAGACACGAGATTTTGACGAACCTTGCGGAAGCGGGTGTCTGACAATGGTGTCGATTCATTTCTTTACACTGGAGCGTCAGGCCCAAGCCCCGTAATGTTTGCTCAGTCAGCAGCCTCCCATGTTTTCACATAACATGGGATACGACGTGCGCACGAGCCTCGCTGACCTCCTTCCCGAACTATGGCTAGAGATCCAACGCGGGGTGTCCTGGGGGCATCGCTGGAGATCCCAGCTGGCCGTGGTCCGAACCCTCTGATTTGGTACCATTGGTGTTAATTTGTGTAATTGGTTGGGGGGGGGGGAGACGGATCTTTTTGATGGCCTAAGCTGCCCAGAAAGCTATTTGTATCTAGTGTACGCCCATATGCTAACTGGTTAAGCTTGAGCATGTTTGGGGGCGTCGGTGGCCCAGTGGTTAACCTGAGCGTCTGGCACGCCGGAGGTACGGGGTTCGATTGCCCGCGATGTCCCTTCCTGCCAGGGTGAGAGGCAGGCGACGCCATATGGCCTCAGCTGCTGAGTGCGTCGTAAAGCCACAATCCATATTCATATATATTCCGCTTGGGGCGGGGGAAACCAATTAGTGAGGTGACGAAATCAATGAGTGAAGAGGCCAGTTGTCCCCGTTAGCGCGTACAAAGTGGAACCGTTTGGTACCCTGGTAATGTTCTTGTTATTTTGGTACCCTGGTAATATTGTTGTTATTTTGGTACCCTGGTAATGTTCTTGTCATTTTCCCCATTAAATCTTAAAATAAGGATCTGGACCCCCTGGCTCGGTGAGAGATCTCCAGTCTTGCTTTGGGATATCTACATATGCATATGTCCAGTGCTAGATTAGAGCGTTGAGTGCTATCACCGCACTTCTTTAGTGCGGTGAAGTGTCGCTCAGCCGACATGACAACACAGTACGTGGACGCTGAAGGGACGACGAGGCCTCCGTTGTCCCGCACGTTCATCAGATGCATGACTTCGGGCGGTGGACGGTCCTCTTCATTGCACAGCACTGCTCCAACGCACGCAGCACATTTCACGCCACGCTCCTCCACCAGTTTACGGCACACATACCCAGCGATGTACCCGGCACAATTCTCCACAAATGCAGGAGCAGTTATCTCCCATCTCCAGGGCATGCTGTACGACTGCTGGCATCGGCCTGCTTTCGCCCTCCTGAACCCGTTGACGCGTTGGACGCCGAATAGACGGTGGTCCAGTAGGTCCAGTAGGGGTCGTCGCCGTCCTGTGGCTCGCAGTTCCCTGTGGCTGATGGTGAGATTATGTTGTGCAGGGTGAGACGTCGCATGGCTTGGCGCAGCTGTTCGCCCTCGGGGTTGTTGTTGTAGCCACCCTCATATTTATGAGAAATTTAGCAGTAAAACACTTACAGATGGAACGAAATCTGGTTCCCAGAATCGCTTTGGTGACCAAGACGCTTGGTACAACCCCATGCACAGTACGATTTCACCATTTTTCGCCTCTAACTGTCCGACACGCAGACCGAGATGGAACCTCCAAGGCGTAAAACACCGAGAAGGCTCGAGCGGTGCCCCTGTGCGGCGCAGTCATGGGAATTTTGTGAAAGTCTGGAAGTATGTCTAGCTAATATATATAGGTCAATGGCCCCGGGAATTAACAAAAAATATATAAAAAAAGGATATCAAAACAAAAATTTAAAAATAAAAAAAAAACCCCCTTCAAATTTTTTTTAAAAAATTATTGTTTAATTTTTTTAGATAGTTATTTGCTGACGTTAAAAGGAAAAACCGCAATGAAAATTAAAATGAAAAGATGTGAACGCTGCCATCTAGTACTTTGATCAAATATGGTTTCCCTAGTTGGATGCAGCATTTTTGGTGATTGTGACCAAAATCGCATCTCTTAAGCTTGCTTGAGCTCCCATGCACGGCAATCGGTCTGTCACGTTTTAGGATATCGGCAATGGTGTATGGAGAAATTTACACGAAATCAGAATTGATATCGGATATATAATATATAGTTTCTAACCTGCCCCTCCCACTCGAATTTTTAACTACCTGGACGTCCGGGCTACTATTTTTTGTCGGCCAACTTCTAAGGATATATTGTTTTTCAGCTGATTTTTAAGCTGATTTCAGCTGATATTGAACTCGAAAATGCCCTATTATTTTGCAGGTAGATCAGAATGTGCTGTGCACTGTGCATTCCAGAAAGGCCAACTCATTTTGGTTCCAGTGCTGAACGCGGAGACGTTCTGTGTCAATGTGTTCCAGTGCAATCATGAGTGGGTTCGAGTCTCACCTGTCGCTACTCTTCGCCCGCGACCAATCGGCGTGAGAGATTGGCGACGCTATATGACTCAACGGTCGACGTGTCGTAAAACCAATAACCAACAGTGCAATCATGATTTGTGTAGAACTGTGCACATGCCCTGGAGCGAACAAGTCTATAGCAAGCCAATGGCTTACTATAGACGGACAGCGGCACTGGCAAAGTTTCACCCGGGAAATAACGCCTCATTTTGAGGCCAAAGTCCAACAAAAGTGGATTAGATGATGCGGAACATGTCGAGTTGCAGGGAAATAAACGCTAGGGTAGCCCTTTTTGCATTTTTATTTCAGATCTTCGATTTCCGGGCATCATTTGATGTCTTTTATATTGAGTTCAAATATGCCCTTCTGTCCCACGAATCGAATTTTCTTTTTCCACGCACCCACCTTGAAGTCATACAGTTTTGCGAAATTTATTAATTTTCGCACTATCACTTTCATCGGGGGCGGCGTTCCTTCCTTAACACCCATCTGATATGTCGGTACATTGGTGTTGCAGATATGCACACCTTTTTGGGTTCATCGGCATAGTCGTTTTGCCACAACGCTCGGCTGTATGCAGCTACTTGACCTGTAGTTCATAAGCTGGCTCATAGGTGGCAGAACCATCTCGCCCCCCCGTGGACAGAGCATTCGTCAATGATCGACCGAGTTTATGGAGGCACAAGTGTCAGATACTGACGCAGGTTGATATTTTGAGATGGAGAGTGAGTGAATTCGCTGCAGGGGTGATGACTTGTGGGAATGGTAGAGATAACTCAGCAGCAAGTAATAGTTCACTATCACTATCCACGCATTTGTTGTTCTCGATGTCGTGAGTGAAACAATCCAAATCCTGACGTTTAATTAACAGCTTATTGCAATCTAACCCTAAATATATACGCTATTCCCCTCTCACCCTTTTTCCCTATTTCACTCTTACCTTCTCCCTATCTCCTTCCCTTTTTCCCACCCTCCCCACCTTACTCTTCTCATATCGACGTATCGAGCATCGGCGTTACAAAGAGTACACGTTGCAACATATTAATTACACATATACTACACATTGCGAAGATTGCGAAGATTATGCTCATTAATACAAGTTCAAGATCACACAGGAGCGTATCCAGGAATGTTTATTGGAGATGGGGCGGGGCACGTTCTTTGATCGGCGGGGTTCACTCGAGCCTTCCTGAAGCGACGCCTTTCCCGACCATAGGAGCGCTACCTCTCCATGTGGGGCACATGACCCCAGTGCTCCCTATATCCAACCCTGAAATCACACAACGCATCTTCAACTGTATCACGTGTTGCACTCAAAGCTACCATCGCTCGTCCGTGGTTACGCCTCCTCGCTGCCAGCTTGTTGATAGCGTGGCTGTCTTGCCGCTGGGCACCACCGACCTGCCCCGCCCTCTCCGTTGTCGGCTTCACCGCTCTCTGTTCACGCCCATGACAGGGCACGCTCGTGCGGAGCGGCGTCGCCCGATACGCTGGCAGCGGCTGCCAACGTCAGTGCCTAGGTCTACGGCGGCTCCAACGTCGCGTTCTCCATGTCAATCAGCTGCATGTTATAGCTGCCGGTCGAACAGTTCAGATCTAGTACTCTGAAGTGCAGCACCTTGAGACGATTATCAGTGGGCTGTTGCATGACCCTGAGCTTTTGGACAAACCCCACCACCTTCCCGCTAACAGCTCCGCACGCAAACAATGTTTTTATTCAAATGATCAAATGATTTCAAAATTTGTTCCCTCCATACTTGACCCTTTAAAATGTCGAAGGCTAAATGGCACGCATAGTGGTATGCCTGAACACTGGAGCCATGAAATGAATGCTGCCTTTTTATTAATTTCACTATGCATAATTATGCACTTTGGATCAGTTTTGCTTGAGCACGCACAAGAAGTCCGAACCTTAATTCTTACAATAGAATCTCTGAAAAGAAGCTGACCAAGGCCAAATTTGGCGTGCTGTTTAACCGAACCTGCATATATGTATATATCTAAATAAATATATATATATATATATATATATATATATATATATATATATATATATATATATATATATATATATATATGTATGTACTACTCTTGAACAAATTAAAACTGGTGTAAACAAATTTGATTCACCTAATGTTGGTGTTTTTCTGCGGATATTTTCTACGGACATGTTTTTGTAACCAGCTCGACTCATGCTGTGAAGAAATAGGCCTTATCGTTGTGGATAAAGCTATGCTAGTTTCTCATTCAGTAGAGCACGTTGATGACGGAAAAGGTTCGGTAGCCTGGTTAGACCATGCTGTTCGCATACATGACATGTGCAATCTAATCAAGACTGTTCACATTTAATATTCCATTACCAGCTTTGATGACTTCCCAATTTCCATCAATATTTAATTACATATGAAGTAGATATTGCTACAGCCTGATGTTGCGTCTAGATGATCTGCTGATTAGTCCTCGGTCAAGGCGACCAATATTCCGGTATATGCTGATTCAATGTACCGCATATTAGTACTTAATGAATAAACTATTGCCCTATATCTTGTACTGAACACATACACACACACACATACACTTTCAGTCTCTTTTTATCTTTATCTCTCTCTCTCTCTCTCTCTCTCTCTCTCTCTGTCCATGTCCATGTCCATGTCCATGTCCATGTCCATGTCCATGTCCATGTCCATGTCCATGTCCATGTCCATGTCCATGTCCATGTCCATGTCCATGTCCATGTTCATGTCCATGTCCATGTCCATGTCCATGTCCATGTCCATGTCCATGTCGTCCGTGTACGTGTCCGTGTCCGTGTCCGTGTCCGTGTCCGTGTCTGTGCCCGTGTCCGTGTACGTGTCCGTGTCCGTGTCCGTGTCCGTGTCCGTGTCCGTGTCCGTATCCGTGTCCGTGTCCGTGTCCGTGTCCGTGTCCGTGTCCGTGTCCGTGTCCGTGTCCGTGTCCGTGTCCGTGTCCGTGTCCGTGTCCGTGTCCGTGCCCGTGCGTGCCCGTGCCGTGCCCGTGCCCGTGCCCGTGTCCGTGCCCGTGTCCGTGTCCGTGTCCGTGTCCGTGTCCGTGTCCGCGTCTCTGTCTCTGTCTCTGTCTCTGTCTCTGTCTCTGTCTCTGTCTCTGTCTCTGTCTGTGTCGCATCCGCGGAGTCTATGTTCCCACCGTCAGCGATATAAAGTGCAGGTCAGATGCAGCTTTCGGGACAATGCACTTTTGTTCAGCGAGATTCAGCGTCAGGGCGCTGCTTCTGGCCGGAAGATAATGCCCTGCTTTGCGCCAATGTGGATCGTGGCGGTTTCATGGGCTACCAGGGAAACGTCCTTCTAGTTATTTTGAGCGACACTGACTCAGACGTTCGCGAGAAGGCGGTGGAGTTTGTCCAGAAGATCCGAGTCGTGTAGCAGTCCACTAATGATGGTCTCAAGGTGCGGTACTTCAGAGTCCCAGATCTGAACTTTTTGATCAGCAGCTGCATGCAGCTGGCTGATATGGAAAACACGACACTGGAGTCGGCATAAGTCGAAGCACTGACGCTGGAGTAGCTGTGAGCGGATCTGGCCAAGCTGTCCCGCAATGTCGTGCTCCGTCTCAACCACTGAACAGAGAGAGAGAGAGAGAAAGAGAGAGCAGTGAAGCTGACAACGGAGTCGGCCGACAAGTTTGTGGCGCCCAGCAGCAAGACAGCCAAGGCATCAACAAGCCAAGCCATCAACATCGAGTAACCGCAACCCTGTACAAGCGATGATAGTGAGGCATAAGCGCAAAACATGATGCATTTAAAGATGTGTCAGGTGATCTTGAATCTGTAATAAAGATGTGTAATCTCCGCAACATCGGTAATGTACAATTTGTGTGTAATTCATAGGTTGCAATGTGTAATCTTGGTAGCACCCATGCTCAATACGTCGATATGAGAGGAGGGTGGGAGAGTAGGGTGGGTCATACTTTTTATGTTTTATAAATCAATTGTGATGGGTGTTCAAATAATGTAGTTTGGTGTGTAGAACACAAATCTGTCTTTATGTTTTAATTCTGATAAACCTAACCTACATCAATTTGCAGTTGAATATTGTAAAATTTGGGATTACCTTGCTTTTTCCCGGATGAATTTAATTTGATTTCTTGTCCCATCTAGCTCAGCAATAATCATAATATGGTTCTTTTGAGAAGGTTTATCGAGTGAAAATCGAAATGTAAACGACTATACTAATGCCTATTAATTTTGTATTGACGCTGGCGACGCTCTAAGGCGCATACATTCTGGCGAATAAATTATAAGTGGTGCATATAAGTGGTGGGGATATTTGTGGTGCAATATACAAGTGAAGTCACTACTGGTCGCTCTGTGTGGTCTGTGGTTTGGGGAGGGGGAGTCCAGTCCGACATTTTGTTCCAGGAGGGAAGGAATGTAATAAGTGCGAATTACATTAACATTTCATGATATATTGTACTCAGTTATCAACAAGTTAAATAAATGTATCAAGTCAGAAAAATGAAGACATCAAGTTCTCATCTGCGTTATCTTTTTGGCAATGGGTGGAAGCTGTTGGTGTCTGAACCGCCAACTGGGAGGGACATCCTGGGGTATGGCATTTACTTGAGGGAGCCACTCGAGGGTGAAGATAACAGGAGAACTACCCAGTGGACCAGGTTGTGAGTGACATCTACCTGGTCTAATTTGTCAGTGGGGCAAAGCTAATGCTCTTTTCAGGCCGCCTGTTATCAATGAAAATGTGATCATCATGTCCAAGCTCATTGAGGTCTGGAAGTCGGCAGTGCAGTGTTCTCTTGGAAAGGGTAAGCTTGATGCCAAAGAGAGGTCCGTAGTCAGGTTAGACATGGTATTTGATATTTTGACTTGCAAGTGTCAAATTACCAGGTGTGTCATCCACGCCCATATTAACTGCTCCTGTAGCAGAGACAAAAACAATCCTGTGAAAGATCTTGCCTTCATCAAGGGGCAAAAAGAGAAGGTCGGGCGTAAATGGCCCACCAAATGAGAAGCCCTGATCTGTCAGGGCTGGGATCTGGGATTGGGGAGAAGTGGTACTGAGGATGACTTTGTCCCTGAAGTTGGGCTCTTCTCTAAAATTGCCCGTGAGCCTGCAGCGAAGGTACAGAACAACTGTAATGAGATTCCAATCCTGCATCCTCATTAATGGGCGGATTGATCTGACCAGTGTGGTGGTGGATTTGATGGAAGCTGAGGGCAGTGACCAATCTTTTCCTGCACAGATCAGAGGAGAACAATATAATGTTGCTAGTGAACCTGGCAGCAATTATCTGCTCCACTTTACCTCAGAGAAAGCAAATAAGAGGAGTCACATGCCGAGTAGATTGCCAAGGTCCTGTTTTCCTGCCTGAAAGACCAGGGTTTTGATAAGACCTTGTGGGCCAGTGGAGGAGACTCAACAAATGTGTACACTGGTATGAATGCTGAAGTAATGCGGAAGCTGGAGCTGCACCTGGGGAGAAAGGCATGATTAGTGGTTGGTCTGGTTGGTGTGCAGCCTGCACGCTGTTGAACTTCCCTTGCGCCGTCTCGTTTTTGACCATGATGCCCATGCTCTGTCAAACAACACATTTTCCGAGCCATTAGGAAAGCTCCTTGATTTTGCTACATACTTGGATATCAATCCAAACTTACCCGGATCTCTGCTGGCCCTTCACTGATCAAGCCGCCTAACAAGGTTCAAGATCTCTCAACTGATCAACACTATGGTTTTAAGATTGCCTGTGCAGTCAGGGATAGAGTGCTTCCTGCACGGTTGGCCCTGTTGGAGATTGGACCAGTGAACCACAGCCGTTGGTTCATTACAACGAGCAGACTTCCCAGGATCTGGATGTCAAAGCACGGACTTAAAGGAAAGAACTTGAAAAATCTGCATTTCATTGTGCAATTCATCATTGGACTACACTATATGTGTTGGTTCACTGTGAAGGTCAAGCACTCCTGGATCGAAGGGCCTAGACACATACTGTTTCAGCTGGACTGCCTCAAGTCCCAAGGGAAGGAGGTGCTGGACCTTATGATGCCGACTGGGAGAGTATCTGCTTGGCATGCCCACAGTGAAGCCATAATCCAAACACTGCTGTCCTCTGAGGATCAAAAGGAGAAGATTGAGAGGGCGGAGAAAGTCGCCAACAGAGAAGAGGAGGACCCAGACACTTAGCTGAGGGACCTTCATGTCAGAACCAGAAGGGCACCTGGCATCAATCGTGATGCTTTCAGCATTGTCGACTTTATTAGCTGGTCAGATTTTGTGTCAGAGCTACCTCTCATCTGCTCCCTAAGCAACTCAGAGATGAAGAACTTCATCAGCACCCCCATGGAGGTGCTCAGCTGGCCTTGCCACACACGACTTATTGAGAGTTGTTAAAATGGTGACTGATGCTTCTGCTAAGTACTTCGCACATGAAGAGTAGTATGGAGGGATCAGGGCTCAGGAGACCAGCAGGAGGCTGATGTCCAAGCAAGAGTCAAAGCAGGACTTGTGCAGCCTGGTAGAGTTTGGGAAGTCACGAATTGTTCATTGTAATTGTATCCAGTGACATGCATGCAGTTCACCTGTTAATAAAGATGTAAAATTGATTTGACTTTCATGTCTTTCAAGATCTTAAAAAGGGGCTCGAAAGGATGAAATTTGCAAGTTAAAACTACATGATAGATGTAGGCTAGAGTTATGTTATATAAAAAACTCATATTTGAATTCCGTATGAAAAACTACATCATTTAGACACCCCTCCTGTTAAAATTTCCTTCAAATTCATTTTGGCACCGGAGTATGACCCGACCTAATGGGAGAGTGAGAGAAAAGGAGAAGGGAGGGACAGGGTGAGAAGGGATGAGAGAGTGAGAGATTGAGAGGGGAGATGGGATAACAGAGATATGAATGGTTGGATTGCAATAAGCTGTCAATTAAAGGTGAGGGTTTTATTGCCTCACTCACGACATCGAGTAGCAGCAAATGCGTGAAGAAGGACTAAGAATGAAAATAATACGAGCTATTACTTTCTCCTGCATTCTCTGTCCATTTATCACAAGTCATCACCTCTAACGACGAATCTACTGATCCCCCACCTCAAAATATTTACCTGCCTCATGTGTGTGTGATTAGAGTTTTAGGGCGCATCGACCATGGTAGATCATTTAGCGCCCATTTTTTACCTGCTTCAGTAATTAACCTTCGTGCCTCCATAAAATCGGTCGATCTTTGCCGAATGTTCTGTTCACTGCTGCACGACTGTGCTGCCACCTACGAGTCAGCTTGTTAGCTACTGATCAAGTACCTGCATACAGCCGAGTGGTGTGATAAAACGATGGGCGTGATGAACACCAAACACGGTACATATCTGCAACGCTATTGTGCCAACATGTCAGGTAGGTGCTTAGGAAGGAACACCGCTCTCGCTGGAAGTGAGAGTGCGAAAAGTGATAAATTTGGTGAAAGGTGATGACTTTAAGGGGGGTGGGTGGGCAACGAAAATATATTTTGTGGACAAAAATGTCATATTTTAATTCAGCATGACAAAAACATCGAATGCTGGCCGGAAATAGAAGATATTAAAAACAATGCAAAAAGGGATCACCTTAATGAACACGGAGCTTACTAATATATTGATCATAGCAGGGTTGTATTCATATCGTGCAACATTTAAGCAATTCTGCAACCACCATTGTAGTTGCAGACCTCTTGACCAGAGACGCGATGGGCGGCTTGATCGACACTTTCCTTCCATCACAGTATGAAATATATGTTGTTGATATCCACTGTATAAATATGATGCATCCATGTATGATTCATTTTTGTTCAAAAGAACCACCATACGTGCTAGGCAATATATGAAGTAACATGAAATATAATCTGATGCATGGCGTGCTTTTGCTAAGAAATGCAACTTTAAATAGTTCCATAAGTATTAAATAAGTCCTGGAGCAGGTTGGTTTGTTGGAGAAAAATGAAAAGTAGTTTGAGGAGAAATGGATGATTATCCCCCAATAGTGTTGGCAGATAAAACGGAATTTTGTGTATATGGCAATAGTCCGTCAGTATTTTTCGAGGGCCGTGGAACTTCTGACAGTGAAGAAAAATATGTGTAAGTGTAAGATAGGTATTGCATGATGGGCGTGAAGGTCTGGGTGAAGCCGTGTAAATATATCGATGTGTAAGAAAAGTATGGCCTATGCGTAAACGTGATAAGACTTTTTCTTCGTGTCGGTTTTTTATATGATGTGGTCCAGATATCGACGACAGGCTTGATGATATGTAATTGTGTATGGTTCGTGTTTTGTGTCCAATTTCGTGTCCAAAAATGTCGAATGCTCTGTTGTATTGATGATTTAATACCTTCAAAATGTGGTGGAATTTCTGTAATGTTTTGGTGGTGTAATGATGCTTTTGCTAATGTGTCGGCTTCTTCGTTCCCTGGAATGCCGCAGTGACTGGACACCCATAGGAAACGAACCTGCACGCCCATCAGATGAAGTGTTCCTAACGTTTCATGAATATAAATATGGCAATGATGTGAAAAAGAAAGTGACGAAAGAGATTGTAAAACAGATTTGGAGTTCGAACAAATGACGACGCCGCGCATGGGGTGACAGAGAAAACGATTGCGAATGTAACGGAGGGCAATGAGGATAGCATGCAATTCGGCGATGAAAATTGATGTTCCGTCTGGTAGTCGATGTTGTTTTTTGTATGTTCCCGGAACTATGGCATTTCCTGTAAAGTTGGCGTCTTTAGAACCGTCAGTTAAAACGAAAGGAACATGAGAATAACGAGACCGAAATTTGTGAAATTTTGGTTTCGCATATTCTGGACAAAGCTGTGATTTTGGAGTGGTGGTTAGATAAAAAATGTGTCGTTCGGCTATCTGCCACGGTGGTGTAGTTGATGGAGAAAGAGAAGTAATGCGTGGAATAGTGAAATGAAGTTGTTCAGAAAGTGTTTTGACTCGAGAAGCTATAGTGAGACCAGTTCGATTTTCGGCTGGACCTAAATAATCAAGATGTAAATTTGGGAGAATTTGTAATGACGCGTCTGTGGGGTGGTTTGCGTGAAGTTGAATTTTGGAGGCGTACCTAAGTGTTTGCTGCATTCTACGGAGAGCTAGTGGAGGAATTCCCGATTCGGCTTCTAAAGAAATGATGGGTGAAGTAGTCATTGCACTGAGTGCGATACGGATAAATGTATTTTGAATGGTGTCTAAAATGTGTAAGGAGGATGTGCTAGCACCGGTATATACTACGGATCCATATTCAATTATGGGTAGAACTAAATATTTGTAAAGTAGTGGAAGTGAATGACGGTCGGCTCCAAGTGATGAAGAAGTGATGCATCGAAATAAATTCAGTCGGTGAAAACATTTGTTCTGGATGTGTTTGATGTGTTTATGCATTGAAAGCCTACGGACAAAAACAATACCAAGAAATTTAAACGAATTTACAAAAGGTATATTATTGTTTCCGAGGTGAAGCCGTGTTTCTGGAATTGGGCGGGGAAGTGATTTGCAGATTTTTTTTGTTTATCATGGTTGCAGATTTTGTAGCGGAAAAAATGAAACCATTCTTCAGGGACCATTGATATATTTTTTATAGTGCGTTTTGTAGGTGAAATAAACAATGCTCGTAATTTTTTCCGGAACACCAAATTGCGCTGTCATCGGCAAACAAAGAGTATGATACATGAATAGGCATGTCGGTGAAAAGATTGTTAATGATGAGGTTGAATAAAACTGGTGAAATGCAGCTTCCCTGTGGTAGTCCATTTTGAAGAATATGTGGATCGGAGATATCTGACCGGCACCTGATGTGGAATGGACGAGTGCCGGATAAAACCTACCAAATAATGAGCAAAGTGTCCTTTTATACCGAGTTGCTGAATTTTGAAAAGTAATGCGGGTTTCGAAACCATATCGTAAGCTTTGCTTATGTCTAATGTCTAAAATACTGCGACTGTGTGTTCATTTTTTTTTTGTAGCCTAGGCGGATGTCTGTTTCTAACCGAATAAGGTGATCTATTGTGCTGCGTCCTCGACGAAAACAACATTGAAAGGGAGATAGAAGTGAATTTGTTTCCAGGTGCCAGGTCAGTCTTTTAATAACTATTCGTTCAAACACTTTTCCTAAGCAACTGGTGAGTGCAATGGGTCGAAAATTACTTGGGTTACTATGGTCTTTGCCGGGTTTTGGAATGGGATGATGATAGCTTTTTTCCATGCCTCAGGAAAGATGTGATTTGACCATAATGAATTAAATGTGTCTAAGATGCATTGTTTGGTGTGGTCAGATAAATGTCGAAAGAAGGAATAATGCAATTTGTCAGGCCCTACTGTAGTGCTACCGGCGGAGGAAATGGCATTCTCCAGTTCAGATAGATGAAACGAAGCATTGTAGTACTCGGTATTGTCGGAATCAAAGAGGTCGAGATTGGTGTGAAAAGTGTGTTGTGCATTTTGTAAGAAATTAGGTCGGGAGTTCTCATCCGAGTTATTATGGTCTATGGTATCAGCAATGGTATTTACTATGGCTTGTGGGTCTGTAATGGTGAGATTGTGGATTTTGAGGGCCGGTAGAGATTTAAATGGGGAGCGTCCGGGCAAACGTCGGATTAATTGCCATATTTTACTTAAAGGTGTTTGAAAAGTGAGCTGCTGTAAATATGAGGACCACGAACGGTGCTCAGCATCGCGAATGATGCGGCGGGTTCTCGCACGTTCAAGGTTATGGGTGGTTAAATTTGCTTGATCGGGATGTCGTAAATACTTCCTAAATGCTCTTTTTCTCACCGCAATTGCTTGTGAAATTTCTAGACACCACCAAGGTGCTGGTTTTCGCTTTGTGAAAGGTTTCGTGAGTGGAATTGCAGTGGATGCTGCTTCGAAAAGTATGTCTGTAATTGAGTTGATGTTTTCGACGGGAGAAATGTTGGGGTTGTATTGAATATAAGAAAGTCCTTAAATGTTGTCCAATCGGCTTTTTGAAATTTTCCAGCGTGGGATAAAATTGGGTGTGCTATCAGTAGCAGTTGAAGAAGTTGGTATTAATTTGATGGGGTAGTGATCGCTGTCATGAATGTCTGTGTCTATGGTCCAATCGAAATCGTTGGCCAGAGTTGGAGAGCAAATTGTCAAACCTATTGCAGTTTCTGTGTTGTGTCGGAGGTGGAAAAATGTTGGCTCTCCAGTGCTAGGTATTACTAAATTGTGTCGGTCTAAAATGTGTTTAATAATGCGTCCGCGAGTGTCTGGGTGTGTACATTTGTTATCCCACGCTGGGCTATGAGCGTTGAAATCGTCAAGTAAGATGAACGGGTTTTTGAAATTTGTGATGAGGTTTTCTAATTGTGTCAAAATGTTTGTGTTGTCTGTAGACGGTAGAATGTATATTGAGCATACATCTATATTTCGACCATGTAAACGTAATGTACAAGCTACGGCTTGTAACGATGAATGAAGTGTAATTTGTGTATGTGTGTAATCATTGTTAATGTAAAGGGCTGTATCGCCACTGCGGTGTGATCCACGGACCTCGTCGTGGCGATACAGCGAATAATTAAAAAGATTGAAGTTATGTGAATCAGTAGGCAAAAACCATGTTTCTTGGAGTGCGATGAGAATAGGTGTGAGAATACTGAAAAAAACTTTAATTTCTGCCCATTTCGATGTTAAGCTCCGGCAATTCCACTGTAAAAATACGGACATGAGAGATAAAAATTAACGCTTGTCGGCACCTTTCGGTGCATGGCGCAGCCACGATTGTAGCTCAGGCGGGCATGTGGGTTGGGTGCGGACGGCCGAGGTGGACCCGGCCGATCCGACCGGCCGACCAGTGGCCTTGGAAAGGTCACGGCGGTCGGTCACTGCCGTGGATGCCCGCCGGCTGGGAGTCGGTCTGGTCACGTGGGCGCCGGCCGGCGCTGGACATGAAGGGCTCGATCGGCGGCCCGTGGATGGTGAACGATAATTTGCTCCCGCAGCGGTGTGACTGTGGGACCTGTCACTCCTCCCTGGAGTGGTCCATTTGTTGGGAGCCGGAGTGGTTTGTGTGTTGGGAGCCAGGGTGGTTTGTGTGTTGGGAGCCAGGGTGGTTTGTGTCGGTGTGGTCAGTGGTGTGAGTTTTTTAGTGGAGCTAAACCGGGAATCATGTCAGTTTGAATCGAGGTAGAAGTAGTGTTGACGCGACGTGTAGGGGCAGCAACGGCGGCCGCCTGGGCATAGGTTTTTGTTGACGGGAGGTGGCTTCGACAGACCGTCGGGCCTGGGGGTATGACACCCCGGCCGTGGCCTTGACAGCGCAGACCTCCTTCTCCTTGCGCCAAACTGGACAGAGGGGTGATGTGGTCATGTGGTCGGATGTGTTGCAGTTGAGAAAGTGGGCTGGTTTGGAGCAGGAGGAGTCAGGATGAGGTGGTTCGCAGCACTTAGGCAGCGGGCTGGTTGGCGGCATGTTTTACTGCCATGGCCGAAGCGCTGCGTAGGTATCCGGCGAGGAGGGCTTTGGGAAGAGCGGTAGAATTAAAGGTAAGGACAATGAGGCTCGTGTCACGTTTCTGGCCATCTTTAAAGGAAGTAATGCGGCGGACGTGAGTCACCCCCTCCGGCCTGAGCTCCGCTTGAACATCTTCCTCAGACATGAAGCGGAGCTCCGGTGCGAAGACAGTGCCCTTGGTGGTATTGCGGTTCGAATGGAGAGTGATGGTAACGGATTTTCCACAAAATATGGTGGTACGGAGGAGGGCTTTGGTCTGGGCTCGGGATTAGGTTTTGATAACTAGGGTTCCGTTGGCTGGGGCTTCAATGTCGAGACTGACTAGGGAGCAGATGGCGAGGAGTTTTTTAGTCGGCCAGAAAACGTTGACACGGCGAAAGGAGACGGATTACTCGACAGGCTTAACGACTACGTACGAGCCAGCACTGTCGAGGGAGGGTTCGATGGGTTGGATGGGTTCAGGTGGAGAGGGCGTGATCTTGTTCGAGCATGGGTCAGCGGCGTGGAGAGTGATGGTTTGGTCGAGATTGCGAGACGAGGTCGTGGTCTTGGGACGAGCAGAGGTCGGTGAGGCACAGAGGGCTTCCATGGCGTCATCCAAAGGGATAGTCCGGCGCGGGTCATCAATGGTTGCATCAAGTGGGGGAGCATCAGGGGCCGAGTCCGGGGTCGTGCGATAGTCGTCTTGTGTGGTCAAAGGTGGGAATTCTGAGTCGGAGTCCGTTGGCGAGCATGGGTCGGTGTCCTTTTTGCGTGTTTCCCCATCGTGGGGAAAAAACCCTACCTAGTGTAACTTAAGGAAACAAGAAGGACACAGAAACACAGGGAACGGAAATACAACGAAGAAGAAAATTTCGTGTGGTGACGGGTGTCACCCCACTAGAAAATGAAATGAAAAAAGAACGACGGGTGTCGTCCCACGAAAATAAAAAATAAGGATCCGCAATAACCAGCGGTCAATCAGGCCAAACGGCAGGGCGGAGTGTGCAGTGAGCTTTGTCACAGGTATTTTGCGCTCGAAAGGTACTGACACTCCATGCCAAAAATGGAACAGATCGAAATGTTCTTTAGCTGACTTGCTGCTTGACCTGTCATGTGTTTGGCCTGTGCTGACGCCGTAACCATGGTTTCCAAATACGCCGAGGCCACAATAATGCACGGCGGTAATGCCGCCTGAGTGGCACAAGTGGACGCCAATGTTGACACACGACCGTTATGTCATTCCAGCCGCACAATGCCGGCACTACATGCGACATTGGCGTCGCATCCGACCGTGCCGGGCCGAGGCGGCGCCGGCCAGCCGAGCGGCGGCCGGTCGCTGGCCGGCGGTGGCGCTAGTGTCGCCGACGCGGCCGGGCGCCGCCGCTCTGCCAACGGCGGCTTCCTGGCGCGAGAGCGGTCGGTCGACCTGGCAGACGGCGGCCAAATCGTCGGCCGCGACTGGAGCCGCCAGAGCGTGGCGCTGGCGCGCTCGCCGCCGCCGGCGCGACTGCGATCGGCGCAGAGCGGCGCGCCACGTGCGCCGCACCGCTCGCACCCGCGCAGAGTTGAGTTCGAGGAGGTCGAGGTGAACATGGTGGCCAAGGGCGGCGGCGACGGCGCGCACCGCGCCGATCACGACGCCGAGCACCACGAGAAGGGGTTCGTGCCGAGTCTGCCGCCGCGCTACCGGCTGCGCGACCTCATTCAGGGCGACTACGCCTTCGCCGACGACGGTCAAAGGTCAGTCCCGTCTGGTCCCGCCGGCGCGCCGCTCCCGCCGATTTCGACACGTGCATTCATGCATTCCAATCACTCTTAATTTACTGGGACTCCCCGCGAGCTTTTCGCGGTTCTTCAAGCGGCGCGGTTGTTTCAGCAGTGCTCATGCTCTCTGTCGCTTCGTTTGCAAAGCTAATTGCCTCGATCTCGAATCTCGACATTTATCTTACATTCGCGGCCCTGGAGAGTCTAAAAGGATTTCGATCAGTGGGTGGGAAATGGAAGACAAGTTGTGGAACAACGCTTCGATAAATTTTTCTCCCGTCCTTTAAGTGCACGCTGCGATGTGCGAAAAATGGTCCAAGTAGACGACGCACTGTCATTCACCACCACAAATGCACGCTGTGCATATGCTGAGAGATGTCAGATCCAGTACCCATACCGCTCAACCTGAGCAATCGCCATGGCACCACAGGACCCTTTCAGCCACTCACCTGCTCTCAAATTAGGTTATGGCCGCGGCTGGACTCCTTGGCAGTCGCACAATCCTCACCGCTGAGTGACACAGTGAGTGATAATGCGTTCATTGGCTTATTGGGGAGATGTTTGTCACAATAGCAGCCAATACATTTTGACAATGATTGAACACCGTTTGTCCAAGATCTACGGAATGATCAATGCCAGCTCCCTAAGCTGCCTTCCCTCTCAGGGCTGAAAAGGCATGCTACTTGTCCACGAGCGTAGGTGACATGTTTGAAAAACATCCGTAGTTATCGTGACAACTTACGGTACTGTACTATCGTTCAGTTTTGGATCATATTCATCACCAGGCCATTTTGCTTCTTAGCACGCGCCCTGGAGGGCCTCTGAGAATTACGCGCACTGGAGGGGGGGCGGATTCCGCCCCCCTAAGATCTCGGCACCTAGTGAAGTTAGAGGAACGAAATTCGCAGGGTGAATGGATACGGTAGTGAACTCTATCGTGTGCAAATTTAATGACCTTAGGTCAATATTTTCAAGGTCAAATGAGGTCAAATTTGCATGTTATGGCATCGTTATGGATCGTTATGTTGTCATCGTTATGGATCGCTGTGATTGTATTTAAATGCTCCAAAATGGGCATCAATGATGTTTTGGACATTACTAATGATGCAATGCAGATGCTGGACCCAACAGTTGACCTTAGGTCACCTATGTAGCACCACTTTATCAGGTCAGTTACCTGTTCCAGTTACCGAAACCGGGCCGCCCGCCCGACTTCTCCGTCGGGCAGCTCGGAGCAATCGGCTTCGTGAAGAAAGGAGTGAAGTACATGAATAAAGTATGGAAACGGTACAAACAGTACAAATGACAAACAGTAGTGCATTTGTGACAACATTCCAGTTGATCAAGTTTGGTTCAATTAACCTGTCATGAACTTGACCTAACTTGACCTCGATGACCTAACATGATCTTGAAACTATATAGCATATCAATATACATCAAACAAGTCGCTAGTGTTGCCAAGAACACTTCCCTTTTGCGAATATACGGGAAGCGCATCAGCGCCGATTTTTGTGGTCTGGCGCTAGCATTTTTTTTAATTTAGCGGCCCCTAACTTGAAAAATCTTCGGTTGATTTTCATTTTTCTTGCTTTAAACGACGCGCCGGTCATTTCTAAGCCGGTACGCAGAAAATCGCGTATATCGACCGGTACAATCTGCAGTTATTTACGAAAAACCTGAGGGGTGGGCGGATTTCGCCCCCCCCCCCCTCCAGTACGCGTGTTAAAAGACATAAAGACATAAAAGATCAGTGCAACTATAAGCCACAAGGGCCCTTCTTGGTTGCACTCTGTACACTGAACCAGTTGTCCACCAAATGTGTTGATCAACTCTCCCTGGAATACCGAAAAACAAGCCCCCTATTCTTATAATGATTGTCTATGCTATTCTTAAAGATGTTCAGTGTGTTGCTACTGACAATGGTTTCTGGCAGCTGGTTCCAGTGTTCTACTACCCTGTTGGTGAAGAAGGACTGTCTTAACCTTGTCCTGCTGTGATTAACTTTAATTTTGAATTGATGACCTCTAATTGCATCATTTCTGTTAAATTCAAACAGTTCCCTGAGATAACCCTGTTCCTGACCATGAACAAATTTAAAGACCTCGATGAGATCTCCTCTCAGCCTTCTATATCTAAGTGAAAACATATTCAATTTCTTCAATCTTTCCTCATATGCCAGGTTGCCCATACCATTCACCATTTTTGTTGCCCTCTTTTGTACTCTCTCTAAAAGCCAACAATCTTTTTCATAACTAGGGGACCAAGCTTGGACACAATATTCCAGATGCGGCCTGACATATGCACAATAAAGCTTCCTGATGACTTCCTCACTTTTGTATGATACATTCCTATTTATTGCCCCAAGCATTCTTAGTGCCTTCTTCCTGGCTTCTTTGGTCTGTTCTGATGCCCACAATTTTGTGTTCAAAATAACACCTAAGTCCTTCTCCTGCTCAGTCACAGATAGTACTTGGCCACCCATCAAGTATGGAGCCTTGATATGCTGCCTACCTACATGCATGATTTTGCACTTATCAAAATTACATTTCATTTGCCATTTTTCGGACCACTTCACAAGCTCGTCTAAGTCTTTCTGCAGCAAGACCTGCTCATTGTGCCCTGTTATTGCCCTAAAGACCTTCAAATCATCTGCAAATTTCAAAACTTTACTGCTTAGGCCACTTCCAATGTTATTTACAAACATAATGAACAATAGTGGTCCCAGTACTGACCCCTGGGGGACTCCACTAAGAACATTTTGCCATGATGATTTTGTACCATTTAGCATCACTCTCTGCTGTCTATCTGAAAGCCACAACCCTATCCATTTTAGGATGTTACCCACAATACCATGGGCCTGAAGCTGCATCATTAACCGTTTATGAGGTACCTTGTCAAAGGCGTTGCTAAAGTCAAGATATGCAACATCAACCTGATTTCCCTTATCAAATTGTTCTGTAGCAAAATTAAAAAAGTCCAAGAGATTTGTGAGACACGATCGCCCTTTTCTGAACCCATGTTGAGTATCTTGAATCACTCTGTTTCCTTCCAGAAAACTAACTATTTTATCCTTGATAATTGATTCAAGTACCTTGCAGACTAGTGATGTGAGGCTTACTGGCTTATAGTTTTCAACTTTCCCTCTTTCTTCTTTCTTGAAAATAGGAACTACATTTGCCCTTTTCCAATCTGTTGGAATTTCATTTTGTGAAACTGATCTACAAAATATTATACTGAGTGGAATTGCCAATTCTTTTTCAGCTTCCCGCAATACCCTAGCATAAATTCCATCAGGTCCTGCTGCCTTGTTTGGCTTTATTTTTCTGACCTAATTCAAAACAACATCACTGTCAATGAAATCAACATCATGTAACTGATCACCTGTCGCTGAGCAGTGGTTCACAGTTGGCAGATTAGTCACATCCTCCAATGTAAACACTGATTTAAACTGCTTGCTCAATTCCTCAACCATCTCAACATCCTCACTCAATATAATCCCATTTACTTCCAGTGGACCAATTGTGCTTGAAACTTTACTTAGCTTGTAGAAACTAAAGAACTTTTTACTGTCCCCATTACAGTTCCTAGCCAAATCCAATTCTTTTGCTCGCTTTGCTGCTCTGGTTTTCTGCTTCACAGCGTCTCTAGCTTTTTGATACAACCTTAGATTTGCTATATTTGAAGCTTCCTTAAATACTCTAAATGCATCTTTCTTAGCCTTAATTGCTTTTGTCAAATCTGGTGTAAGCCATGCTGGCTTTCCTACTCTTCTTTTGCGCCTTTGCTTTTGGGGGACATGTCTAATCTGAATTTCCCTCAAGTAAGATTTGAACTTTTCCCACATTTCACAGGCATTTAAATCGGAGAATTCTTCTTCCCATTTTATGGCACTTAAAGCCGCTCTCATGCAGTCAAAGTCTGCCCTGTTAAAATTTGGAACCTTTGCCAAATTATCCTTGATTGTCCCTGCTACATGTGCCTTGAATCTCACTATGTTATGGTCACTTCTTCCCAGAGTTTCTCCTACAGTCAAGTCTTGAACTAAATCACTTAAATCTGAGAAGACAAGGTCCAAGAATGAGCCCTGCCTAGTTGGTTCTGTTACAAACTGGTGTAAGAACATGTCCTCTTCAAGGCATTTCCTAAACAGTTTACATGCTGGGGAGCCAACACCAACATTTTCATATCCTTTTAGATTAAAGTCACCAAGAATAAGGCATTTCCTCTGAAAGTTTCTACTGATTTCCTCACAAATCACCCTATCAAGCTCCAGTTGCTGAGAATGTGGCAAGGTTCCTGATCGGTACAAAGCTCCTATTCTCAGTTTATTGCTGTTGCCTTTTCCCACAGAAACATCAAGCCAAATGGACTCCACAGACACATTTTTTACCCCATCTGCTACTTTTTGAGAACTGTGCTTGTGAACAGCTATTCACACAGAGCATTACACCATCCCCTTTCACTGCTGGACCCCTATTGCATGAAAACATATTGTATCCCTGGATCTCATAGTCCTGCAAGTTATCCCCAAAATACCCCTCACTGACCCATGCCTCAGTAATGCAAACAAAATCTGGTTCCTCATCAGCAACGTAACACTTGAACTCGTCAAATTTGGATCGAATACTCTGAGCATTAAGCATCATGCACTTAAGAAACGTTCCATAACCATCTTTGTTTTTTTTCATGCTGAGTAGCTCTATCATCTCTGGATGAGCTACCACTCTGCCCCCTTGATCTACTGCCATCCCTATTTGCTGACTGTGAGGTTCTATTGCCTATGCTGTCACTATTGGCATATTCATGAGATGGTAATGCCACTTCTTCCCTCCCCACCCCATTATCTAGTTTCCCTGAAGGACATGTTCATACACTTTACTTAACACTTGCACCCCCTTCTCGGAGAAGTGCAGGCCATCCCTTTGATAGAGGTCCCATGAACCATAAAACCTGCACCACTTGTCAACAAAGGTCAAACCTAACTCATTGCAGAGCCTACCCACCCTGGCATTGGCTGCCAGTGCCCTAGAGCTCCACTCAGGGGAGACTTCAGCCCTGGGCAGAATAGCCGTCACAATAACTCTGCTTTTGCTCTGCTTCAGGGTGGCCAGAAGGGCCCTGTAGTCCTGCAGCAGCTCCTCACTCCTAGCAGGACCTACGTTGTTCACTCCTACCTGCACTATAACTGTACTAAACTGGTCCTCACTGGTGGCCTGTGCCACCACTGGGACCAGGTCTCTAACCTTGGCACCAGGCCTGGTGATGCACCTCCTGCCTCTTCTACCTTTACAGAAAACTCTATCTAAATGCCGCACACGAGAGTCTCCTACCACCAGCACAGTCTCCTTGCTATTATCCTGGGGGCAGTCCTCCAAAGCCTGAAACCTTTGTCAATTTGTGTTTGTGTTAACATACTCAGTCAATTTGTGTTTTTCTCCAGCCATAAAAAAAGAAGCGTACTCCTCATCTTATTTCAATTCAGCCATCAGGAGCGTACTGAAGCAATTTAGCGGTTGAGGTCGAGGTGACAGGGGTGCTGAAAAAAAAGCCACTACGCGAGATAAAGTCAATATGCTTCAACATGGCCGTGGTAATCCTGTCACCTACGAACTAGCACAATCTAGAGACTGACTCGACAGAACAGTTTCGTTTTACGGCGCAGTTCGTTTTCAAACTTGGCTTTAGTGTGGAGGTACCGCGTACCCTCAGCAAGCGTGGAATTACGTCGGTTGGGCCGTACAACATTCATTACCAGTTTTTTTTCTCAAACATCTCAGCGAAAATTATCTAACATAACTTCATGCGGACATTAGCGACCTGTATCAAAGCGACACCTTTCCCGCCTCGAGGCTGGAAAGCGTAGCCATTCAATTGTCAAAGCCGCACAAAAATCACTCCATCCCAAAATGGTACAGGCCAATCTCGCTTATTAGCTGCGCTAGCAAGCTGGTCGAGCCCACGGTCAACACACGACTGAGGCACTTCTAGAACACTACGACCTGTTCGACGAGTTTCAGTGCGGCTTCCAGCGTCAAAAATCAACAACAGACAATCCCATCAGGCTAGTGCACGATATCAAAAGTTTTCTACGCATCAAACGCACAACAATAGCTGCCTGCTTAAACATCAATGCCGCATTCGACCGAGTACACAAGTCCGCACTGACACACAAACTCTACAAGATAGGTCTACGCGGACACATGGCACACTTCATTCTCAACTTCCTCAGAGACAATCATTTCGTATTCAAATCGAAATAATTTGGAGCACTAGCATTGGGCAGAGGCGGGCAAAGAAGAGAAAGAATCAGTTGTGTTAGAGGTTTTGGTAGGTACACTAGAAATTCACCATTCAATGCCAGATAACTAAGGTTAAATTCTAGACTTAAGGGCAAATATTGCTTTTCCACAGATTTGCCGCCTCTGACGCAGATGCTTCGTTTGCCAATTTATTTTAACTTAATGGGCAGTAAACTATGGATCATCAAGAGGCGTGTCATACTGGGGGTCTGGCCCCCGTGAAGCCTGCCCTGTCCCTCTCCTGGGAGAGCCAGTGCCCAACATTATTGAAATAGGACTTCTGGATTGGGCCCCTTGCTAACTATTGTCCCCCCCCTCGCACAGCTGAGGCCCTTCGTGTAGCAAAAAAGAATATGGCTATGCCCCTGGTCATGATGCAAACTGGTAAAAATAGCAGGTTTTGCAGCAGATTTTGTTTGGGCAACATTCTGACCCTGGGACAGTTTTTTTTAGCTTTGTGCAGGCAGTAGTAATCTGTGGTAGCTCTTGGAACTCGGGGTATGCTTAATGAAAATCAAGACACAGAGCAGCCACGGCATTGTTGAAGGCAACCCCAAATGGGGAAGCTTGCAGCCTCTCTGGTGCAGAACCTTTGCTGCTCCAAACATCTTGTTCAGTCATGTGATATGACTTGCAGCCGGAGTCGCAATGCAGCAGGCAGATATCTGGTGGCACTAAGGATCTTTGAAGAGCGAACAGCTGCACACACATGGAAATGTGTCTAAACAAGCAATGCTAGATAATGGCAATAACCTGTGTGACATCTGCGACATCAACTGCAAATCATAAAGTCAAGAGTATTATAAATTGTGTTGGCTCACAACACAATGTATGGTTCCTGGTTCCTGCGTTTTTCTGCTAAAGCCTGAAAAACAGCAGTGGCATGCTTAAAAGTTCAGAGTTACATCCAACTTCCAGAAATTTCACAGTAACTTGGTTAATGATTATCTGCTCAGAAGACGTCATTGCTATTTCAAATAACAAAATAACAGATTTTCACTGAAACTGGGTGTAAAAGCATAGGCTGGAATGAAGTGGCGTGGGTTCAATAATATAAATAATAAAGGGCAAATAATATAAAATACCACATACTTTACTTTAGTATCTGTGCCACGATGCCACATATGGTGACAAAGACCAAGAGCTAGAGCGAAGAATGTGTTGGTTGTCGTCACGGCCGCGCAGGCGAAACACACCAGTGGCCCGCCGGAGTCGGCGGCAGCGCCCGACGGGCCCCCCGCCCGCGGGCCCGGGAAAAAACCGCAGTCGCAGGCGACAGACACCGGTAGCACACCGGCCAGCAGTCGCAGGCGGCAGACACCGGTGGCCCGCCGGCCAGCAGTCGCAGGCGACAGACACCGGTGGCCCGCCGGCCAGCAGTCGCAGGCGACAGACACCGGTAGCACACCGGGCAGCAGTCGCAGGCGGCAGACACCGGTGGGCCGCCGGCCAGCAGTCGCAGGCGACAGACACCGGTAGCACACCGGGCAGCAGTCGCAGGCTCGCGTACGGCGCCGCAGCACGACGCACCGGCAATAGTCCGGCGCCGCTGCTAGCTTCCTGTCATCTACCCAGCTCGCATGGCCCATTTTGCAGCGACAATATTGGTCACAGCCTAGTGCGGATCCATGGGCTCGGTCTGGGTGCGGCCTGGATCTGGATTTTCACAAGCTGATCAGATGACAGCTTAAGATGAGGAGGGTGATTTAAAACAATGTTTGTATGCGACGATGTGCGACATTTGCATAACAATGTGCGAATATTTCCATAAAATTTCATTTTATGCGATTTTTTTTGTCTAAGTATGTCGCTTTTGACGGGGGTTTAGGGATCCGAAATGGCCTCACATTGGATCCGCCGTGATCAGTTTTGCCCCCTTCCCAACTTCAAAATCGTTCCTATGCTCCAGGCCACACGATTCTTCTTTCCAATTCCAAGCTTCTGAAGCAAAGAAAATTGGTTAAAGTTGTACCTACCGGAGGGTAATTTCTTAATTCTTGGAATTTCTTTTTCCAATGTAAGTGTGATTTGACATATGCAATGTTAGTGTGATGGCACTCATTTCCTATAGAAATGCATACTTTTCAGTTGGCAGGCAAAATTACACCCAAAAGGTGCTTGCAGTTGGGCATAAAACATAATGTATTAAAAAGAGCAAAACACAACATAACCTAACAAAACCAAATGGAGCTAAGATGGTTCAGACCTGATTCTGAGAGGTTCCGCGGAAAAAGTGGAACCCTCTCAACCCCTGACTGCTATCCTAGCATAACCTAACCTCACCGAGCCTAATCCGTTTTTGAATAGACGATCATCTTTTGTTAGCGAAAATGAAAAAAAAGAATGAAATTTATATCAACTTAAAAGAAAAGCCTAGCTTAACCTAACGTAACCAAACCTTACCCGCTTGATCGCTTCATGAAGATGAATTGTGTAAAACTTGTCTCATGAATCCTTTAAAGTAGATTAATGCCAACAATTGTACTTTACTACCTGTAATACCACGCATTTTATTTCTAAAATTCCAGAATTCCAAGACGTCAAACCAACTCTGATTAGGACTGAAGTGACAACTTGCAGTAAACTGAGTGCAGTACATGCCCGAGGATGGGTGCTGCCAAGGCACTATCATCACAGTAAATGGTGATTTATGGCTGACGAAGTGTATTCGGCGTATTAATAACATTGAGCAGACGCATGAAGGCGAAGCATACCGATAGGCCTATCCGGTTGAAAAACACTGCTCTTGGAGAACGAGGTCAATGACAGTCACGACATATTGTTGAAAAAAGTACCCGAAAGACTGAATGTCTTTCTACTAATCAGAGTCATATCTGCAGGATATAACGATCTTGACACTGTTGTGTGCATGTGCAAGCAAAAATAGTGACACTGCGTAACCTCGGTTGCTGATTTGGTCTCTTTTGGGGAGATTACCATACATACCAGGTGTATGAAGGTGATTAGTGCGGTATTTGCATGCACAGTATTAGCCTACAGCATATCTGGTCAACCATTTTGCCCTTTGCAACATTGCAAGAACCACATATTTTAATTCTACTATGGTTTTTCTGCTCAGAATCTATTGACTTATCCATCCTAACCATGCTCTTTGTGACATTTTTATCAACTGTCACATCTCAGTAGTCATCTAATCAATTATTCCTGATTACACTTTGACAACACATACATAAGTAGCTAATGAAAACGGATTATACATGAGAGAGCACATTTTAATGTCAAGACTAATCATCTCACAATTGTCCAATATGTACTTAGTTAGCCAAAGCCAAGAATCAATGGGCCACCTTCGAAAATTGGGATGAAACACAAAGCCTTCAAGTCATTTCAGTGCAATGTCGTCGGGTCAACGTAAAACCATTTTAAAACATTCTGATACATACGAGTTAATGTATGCCTATTTTGATTGTAGTATCACTTTGGTGGTGCCAGAGTACAACATTTGCTACGTCAATAGTTTTTTTTTCGTTCTACTTAAGTGAAGTAGAAAATGAAATCTAAATCGATGCACTGGACTTTGTTGTTTAAAAATCTACCTAAGTAAGGGAAAGATTGATTTCAATACATTGCATCAATCTTTAACGACCTTTCACAACCAAGCTTCTACTTAACCCTATTCCGGTAGAGGGGGAGTGGCGGATTCCCCCGGTGATTTTTCGCTTTCCATTGTCTAGCGCTTTGCGATTGAAGTGTGGAACTCAGAGACATTTCCTAGCATTTCTTTTCTACTTTGTAGCATATTTTAATTTCGGAACTATGCCAGAGGCGACTCCAGGAACGAAGATTAGAAGGCACCCCGATAGCTTTTGTTGCGAACACTTATCACCAGTACATGCAGGGGACGAGTGGTCTAGGGGTAAGATGCTCGTCTTACAATCGAAAGGTTGTGGGTTCGAGTCTCACCTGTCGCTACTCTTCGCCCGCGACCAATCGGCGTGAGAGATTGGCGACGCTATATGACTCAACGGTCGAGGTGTCGTAAAAACCAACAACCAACCAGTACATGCAGTTGAATTTTTGTCTGTTTCGATGACTATAATTTGGAATTCCACTGCTCATACTACCCTGCTTACATACGGAAATGTTTATTTTGAGCCTTATCTTTTTAGTGGTGGATATAGGGGAGGACAAACTTACAGCATGTAACAATTTTTAAACGGTATCGTTAGCGTTTCCATCGGAAAGTTAGGAGGGTGGGGTGAACTCAGCACCAACGGTAATAATGCATCACAAGCAGTGGCTGAGCCAGAATATTTTCTCAATTGCCGATGCAGGAGGTGACAAGAGGTATTGAAGATATGCACTATTAAACCCACTACAACAATGGCGCGGCGTGACTGACGCTTTGCCGATGGAGGATCAAGGAAGAGAGCAGTTAATTCAGAACAACCAATACATTACATCGCACGCAGTGTCGAAGCCGGAAGCCTTCAAGGGCAAATGATTGTAGTAGCCGTCCCACTGAGTCCTCTCGGGATCATGCCTAGGATAATTTACTGGTGACGCCTCTGGTCAAAAACCATAGGTAAGTACTGATATTATGTCAAAATTAGAAAATTATAGACATTTGTGTGACTGACTGCGAAGGAGCATCGGCCAGAAATATCATTATAGCTGCACCCCTCCTTAGGCTCCTGGGGACGCCATTGGCTTTTTTTGCACGTGCATGTGTGGATATCAAGTGGTGTCTTGCACCATTAATGAATTATGCCATGAACAATTTTACTGGTGTACAATACAAACAGCTCCAAATATTTTTTATTCAATTTCACCAATATTTACCTCTTGAATTCACCAAATGGCGAAGCCAGGAGGCAAAATTTCAAAAGTTTTCAACGGCGAGATAACTTTTGAATTTTGTCATTCTCAATGTGTAGAATCGGACCAGTGGAATTCGCTTGATCTATCAAGTTTTGAGATCGATCCAATATATTCTAAGATCTTATTGGGGAGGGGGATCCCTCTCCTACTACATATTCAGGTCTAAAAAAGCTTTACCGTTCTTGGGTTATGTCCCGATGTTAACTAGCCCACCGGTGTGGTGGGGTGGGATCTACCCCAAGTTTTTCGACATTATCTCCTAAACGGGCAGGAAAGAAATATCATTGAATTGCATTCATGAAATGCATATAATTCGAAATGCATATCAAAAATAAAAATGCATATAACTGAAGTTGTAATCAAATATCGTGACTTAAAGTAAAAGGTGCGTCCTATCCAGTAGGACGTTTTGAAATCCGTTGGTAAATATGAGAACTACGTGGGGGCGGGGGGGGGTAGTCGACCGACCGGCTGCCACCCGTCCGCCGATCGTTCAAGGTCACAGCGATTTCGTCGGAGAGGTGTCGCGATGCGCCGCCAGCCGATCTCGACCTCGTTTATCCCTGAAGGCACTGCCCTAGGGTCATGCAATTTATACTGCAGCGAATTCACTGCAGCTGAAATTTACCTTCAAAGTTGCGTGCTTCTAGCTTCAGTAGTTTTCGAGACCTTAGGGAGGGTGAATTCGCTCCCCCTCCTGCTGGGCCCCGCTATGTGAGAGACCCTCCGGTGCGCGTGTTGAAGTGCGTGCGAACCAGTACGGCTGTGAATCGAAAAGCCGCAGATGCGTTGGGCACGCTAAATGTATGAGCACGCTTGGGTCCGCATTCCAGCCATATTACGAAATTTCTCTGCCATGCCTATATCATCCGTAAAAACCTTGTCGTCGCAACGAAGGATTTCGCTAATAAGCGCTTGCGATCCTGTACTGGGTTCGACTAAGTTTGAATTCTGTGAGTTTTTCCAGTAATATATAACATGAGACTAATGTTATATTATGCTGAGGAAATAACAATTATTTCATCTCATGAGCCAATAAAATAGCCTGTAGCTAGTTCTCAACCTGAAGGTGGCTAAATATCAAATAAGCTCATGAAATTAATCGTGTCATAACGCCATGCTCGGGTGCCCCTCTCCCAGAGCTGTCTTGCCTCCACAAACCTGGACATATGTATTCGTCCATCTAGCTGCCAGAGCTCCTGTGAAGCTCTCAAAACGCAATCGTAGGCTGCAAGGAAGTTTTTAGGAAATGGTCCTCTGTTAAGATTACAATGTCGAAAAACTGTAATGGCCTCTCGATAAAAAAAATGATCTCGAAAGAAACACCAAGCTCAGAATATTGTAGCTAAATAAATGCAGGCTGAAACTTCGATGTCCATTTTCATACACACTTCTTTCGGCCTCAGTCAGAAAGCACTTCCCGTAGGAATGCGTCGACTCTGTAACAAAGTTAGTTTTCGGGGCATCTTAATCACAAATTCGGCCCCGTCCCCACAGTTCGACTGGCGTGGTTGTAACAATGTTAGATATAACTATACCGTTTGGCACTCATCGTTCGAGAATACGCCGTTATATAACGCCGCGTGTCGCGTGAATCATGCCACCACTGTCGACGGCCGGCTGGATGCGTCTTAATGCATGTTATGACTTACGGCCGATATCTGAGCCACCGACGACGACTCTGCATCCTGACTAGATAGCTTCGGAATGCCACTGTCGACTGCAGGCAGGAAATGCTTATCAAATGTTGTGGGTTATGTTTGCGATCCGAGCCGAATAGAGACGACTCTGATCTGAGCTAACATGGGATGTCTCTGATGTCTGAGATAGACAGCACGCCCGCCTGCAGTAGTTCAGAGCGAGCCATTGTTCTCTCTATGCGCCTTCGTCTGGCCGGGGGATGAACAAACCCCTGCGCACGCAGGCAGTCATGTGACGTGTTACGGGCTGATCACGTGACCAGTGACGTATCGTAGTCTGCGAAGGTGCCGCGAGGCAGAGACTTTCTTGCCACCGAGCGCTCGTCGCGAGCGGACGCCACTGGGGGCGGCCGGCAGCCGCCGCCCCACATCGAGGTACGTCGGAGGACTCTGCCTGAGAGTCGCTGTGTCTGTTGAGATGTAGTTCTTTGATAGAAGAATAGCGTGATTGAAGATCGGTCAGTATGAGTCGGTGAATCGCGTGTGAAGCTGTTGCACCTGTCTGTCAAGATGCAGCTATAGTATTAACGCATTTATCACGCTGCGCCATTAATGTCTGATCTTCATGGCCGCGGACTGTTTGACTAATAGCCCAATATAAAGGTGCTGGACTCGAGGTGGCTGTCAAGAGTTGTGCAGATCAGAGCTCTGAGATGAAGGCTTAGAGCTGTTGAATTTATACTCGGGGTCTTAATATCGTCCAACGTCGAGGTCAAACCCTAGACTATCCACGTGCCTAAAGAAGTTTTCCCCATCAGAGAGGGGGAGAAAAAGACTTCTCTACAACTCGATACATCACTTCGTCACATTTATCGGTACATTGCTGGTCATGTTCTCACTGCGGCGGGTGCAACTGGTCGTACCTCGAGGAAAATTGGCTCTTCGAAATAAAGAAAAGCAAAACGTGCAGCTGGATCGTTGCGAACGCATAGGCTACCAGTTTGGCCTTTCTATGTCGAGCAGTGACTTATCCAGGGTACTGAGCTGATCATATTAGTGCAAACCTGGTTTGTAATGCCATGCCAACTCCAGCTGATCATAATGCCGGCCGGCGAATTGCCTAAGTGTTCCATGGAATCGTGATGGTGTAGCACATAATTAGGTTACAGTAGATACACCTTGATACAATCAGTGTATTGAACCGTAGCAGGTGGCTACCTTCAGGGAATACGGCACTCACAGTCAGTAAGCTATACAATGTTGCGGTCAGGATAGTTCTGCGCTGGGTACTTATCTTACGAATGCATGCAGCGAAGTAGGTAGGGGCGCAGTGCGACGGTAGCCAGTAGCATCTCACGCAGATATCAATTATGGACGATTCCGGGTGCGTCAAGGGGGATATTGAGCTCATACTCATACCCATTGAGCATCAACAATTTGTCGACAATAGTCGTTTCGTGCTACGCGAACTCCAAATTGAACAGCTGACAGCGGAAATGAATTATTGCAACTACACCTACTACGAACCGAACAGTGGCGGATTCAGAATTATGCCAAGGGGCATACAAAATGCTGGTGCCCCATGGACAATGGTGCCACCGGTGGAGTGGGGGAGTTTGCTCCGAAAATTTATGGGCTATATTATAGGTAGCATCTTGCCATATCTGGTAGTAGTCTTCGTCGGTTTCGTGGCGTCGAGACAGTTCGCAGCGCATATTTTTTTAATTAATCGAAACCGCTTGAGGATGGCTAACCTTGTTGTTAACGTGACATCAGTGGCGGGGCCAGGGCTAGGCCAAGGAAGTCCATTCGAAGGTTTGGTTGCCGCCTGAACTTTACTGCCCTTTCTATCGCTGACAGCAAGGGCTCTGAAAGTACTATATGTACTGTACGACCGTACCACCAGGATTCAGGTTGTCTAAATATACTACATAGTTACATAACGGAACTTGGAACGGCATTCCCCAAGACAAAGAAACTACAGTTATAGGTGGAAGAAAAATGTCCTGTTTTTGCAACACTTCAAATCCGTATCGTTCACCAAGGCATTGTTCAAGGTACGCGCTGTGGCAGCTATATATTGGCATTGGGTGCACTACTTCTTCTGCAGACAAAGAACACCTGGCATACATCTGGCGAGAAAACCTAAAGCTGCATCAGCGGCGATGACCGAGCAGCTTCGCGTCGTCTTCGGTAGTATCCACGGCACGGGTCAAGCTACTTACGGTCCATACCAGCCTTGCAGGCACCCACCCACACGCACAGTGACTTTGCGTGGAGCAAGCCCGTGGTGATTGCAAACCAGAGTGATATGCCATTGCTCACCAGGCCAATTAGTCTGTAGAGTTGTGCAAGGTGCAGTGCCAGGTAATTTGATTGGTCATGCGATGGCAGACGCCAGCCTTTGGAATGTCAGGCTTTTTTGGACGTCATAGCGGTGAAGAAATCAAACGGGATGCCATATTAGTAACACTCAACAACCGTGACGTCATTCTGAGATTGACAGTACAGCACATCGTGGATTGGAACGTCTTGTTGCACTTCAATTCAAATCCTTGGATGGGGAATCCATACCCAATTCGAGTTCATTGCAGACTAGAATGGTGACCGAACTCCGATATGTTTGGAACAATTGGTTCGTTAGTTGTTAGCAAGAAGAGTAGAGGCATAGCTTCGAAGTCAACCTTAAGTCAAATCGAGATCCGAAAGCCTTGTTAATATTACATCCAATCTCATTTAAGCATAATCCAATCTGAAACCGCAAATATATCGAATCATGATATCTTTAATTCGACTAATCTGACCAGGATTCGCAAAAAATTGCTCTTGACAGGCATACAAGAGCAAATGCAGATTCGACGAACTTCGAAGCATTCTGGAATGTTGTTTATGGTTCATTTTGCTCATTAATACCCCTGGCTTCGAAGGTGTCTTAGATACACCTATAGAGTGCCCATATATTTTGCGAAGCCTCAGCGAAGTTAGCGAACCTACCCATACGAGACCCGGGCGCTCAGATGCATTTCTGACGGCCACTCCTGATCTCTGTCGTATATCCAGGGCGTGGTAATGGACGTGAACAGACTAGTGGTGTTCAATTGTGTGGAGGGAATGCAGCGACACTCACATACCGATGAGTCCATCCCTTTGCCGGCGACCAGGCGTGCATTCCTAGGAGTAATGGTCCGTGACTTAATCAGAGGGATGTCAAAGGCATGCGCGGACACTTCGACACGGTAGTCGAGATTTCCAACTCGAAATACATTATATGGCGTGCATAAGCTATTTTGGTTCCCAAATACGCTGTGGGCGCCCTCTCCGCTACTCCCAAGTCTGAGAAGACGTTTTCGCTAGCGGTGTTACTTTATCGGTTCCTCAGTGGGTTGTTGACCTTGATAGGTCTCAGTCACGTGTCCACCCCGAGCGGTGACAAGGTGCTTCTCGGCCAGCAGATGTGTTGCGAGCTTGTTTCCCAGAGCAGGAAGCGAACCGGAGCCACTTCGCGCTGTAAGCATGCCGCTACTACACAGGAAGAAAATAATGTTCAGGGAAATGTTTAAATTGATGCTGCTAAATGAACTGACAACTGGTAGTTGTGATGTAAAGCCGATTTGCTGCTTTGGTTGTCCACTTGGAATGTTTGCAAGGACAGCGTGTAGCATTTGCCATAAGCATGTTATTTTCCAAAAGGAATATTGTGTATATTGAGTAAGCTATGTGAGGCAAGTGGTGTAAGGTTTGTAAGGTGCATCAACACTGTTGTGTTGATGTGCTGATATTGATAGCTATATTTGCTTGGTTGATTTGGTTCAAGTCAAATTTTCATTAGCATGATGAGAAATCACGCAACATATTGACCGACAATCTGACGTTAGGTCCAGATGTTATTAAACATTTCGGTGGTGACTAGTCTCCGAATTTGAGGTGAAAATTGTTCATTTGTGCGATATTGTTTTGGGGGACACTAATAAAATAGAGCTTTGGTTTTCCCTTTTAAAGCGTGCTTAGCGACATGAAAGCAAATGATTGTGCTTTGATACCACCCGATACATTTTCTCCAACTTTGTCATCTTCCCAGTTTATTGACCTTGGCGGATAGGTTCATCTTGACATTTGCATGTGTCACCTGAATGAACGTAATTCTTGTTGTTCCCGGATATACTTGGACCCAGCGTATATTTTGATCGTCATATAATTTTAAATTGCAACCACAGCAGCTCAGTTTAGAGAAAGCAAAAACAAATGGACCATGTCAAATGAACGTGCTCACAAAGCAACAGACATAACGCAACATTTCCGAAATATGTGACAACATCAAATGCAACTAACATATGTCAAGCTGGGGTACAGGTGAGGAGATGGAATATTGCCCAGTAAGCATGGGTAGCAGCATGGGCATTAGCGTCAGAGGTATGGGTTGCTTGAAATGTCACCATAAACAAAGGTGAGCAGTGAGCAGTAATATAACATTTAAGGCGCTAGCGTCAGCCGGCGGCGGTTCACCGGGTCGTACACCCGGCGGCCGCCACCGCGGGACGCACGCAGGCCGGTGGTAGCCAGACATGATGAGAGGCGAGCACACCCGGCGGCCGCCACCGCGGGACGCACGCAGGCCGGTGGTAGCCAGACACGGTGAGAGGCGAGCACACCCGGCGGCCGCCACCGCGGGACGCACGCAGGCCGGTGGTAGCCAGACATGATGAGAGGCGAGCACACCCGGCGGCCGCCACCGCGGGACGCACGCAGGCCGGTGGTAGCCAGGCATGGTGAGGACACCCGGGGTCACCTCAAGGCTGTACGCAGGTTGGTGGTAGCCAGGCATGGTGAGAGGCGAGCACACCCGGCGGTCACCATCCAAGGCTGTACGCAGGTTGGTGGTAGCCAGACATGGTGAGAGGCGAGCACACCCGGCGGTCACCATCCAAGGCTGTACGCAGGTTGGTGGTAGCCAGATATATCGACAGGCGAGCAGCGGCGACCCACACGGCAACACAACACGACAGAAGACGCTCCCGACGATGGCGCCAGGGTCACGCTGGGCGCAGACGGCACCAGGTGCCCGGCACCAGCACCAGTCGCAGATGGACGTCCACTATGCAGATGGTGGCGGTTGGCGACCTTGGCTGACAGCGGCAGCTAACAGTGACGAGTAGCCGTGGTGCGCGACCGTCATAGTGGGGCCCGAGACGCTACACCTGTAGCAGCCACATGAGTCAATGCGAAGTCTTGCCCACCGTCAGCGACCATCTAAGCCTCGGCAGCCGGCCGCGGCGACCCGCCGGCGCACGGGAGAACGGTGCCAGCCGAGCAGCGGCAACAGCCGCCGATACAGCCGTCTTCAGTTTGCATATCATCAATCATGAAACCAAATATCAATTATTACCAAGCACGAAATCGCATTTATTTCACGACTGGGGTTCCAAGCTACGGCGAAGACGGATGAATGGCTGCGCACCGACATTGACCTATGTGACCGGACCTGAAAGGCGAACCAATAGAGATAGAGAAATATGATTAAAGTAATTATAAATGTTTAAGTTATAATGCACATCACGTCATTCACTACATCTCGCTATCTTGCTTCGACCAAGTTGTTGTGAATGGGTCAAATTGAGCACCTCCTCTGTGCGAGTGTGAGGTGAGGTGAGTGAGCCTGTGTGAGGTGATTTGTTTTTCTTCTGCACTACGAGGGCTAAGAAGCGACCTTGGCTTTTTAATTATATCACATGAATGACGGCATCGATTGTACTGAAAAGGATTGCGCCTGACTGTGCACTAACTGCGTGGCCCTGTCCTGGAATTTTGAGGTCTCGGTGATGGAGTTATGACGTCAACGTCAATGGTCGATAGTAGTAAGTGTTGCAATTGTTGGTGTTTCAGACTGATGAGTTCCATTATGTCATAGTTTTAACTAACACAAAGTCATACCATTTCATATTAACACTTATGTGACGTATTGCATGCGACATGGTCTTGATCAAAGATGATCTTTTCAAATTTCGAGTTTTCGACTTTTCTAATTTTTCTTTTTCTTTCTTTTTTCTGGGTAAACTAGCTTAGGTTAGGGTAGGTTAGTGTCGATTAGCCAATTTTGGATTAACTCAGTTCAAACCCGCTTGGGAGCGTGCTGGCCTGTATGAATATGAAGACCACAGCAACATTCTGTGGGGTTGGTGCGCATTTAAATAATAGGTGTGTATTAAATGGGTGCATCCAGGTGCAGCATTCACCAGGCGCACTTGCGTGCCATCTGGCGTTGGCGTCAAAAGTTAACTAGTGCACCCCGGTGCAGCGTTCAGCAGGCGCGCTTGTAACAGTGCCATCTAGCGATTATAGTATAAATAGCTGCGCTCCGGTGCAGCATTCAACAAGCGCACTTTTACTGCTGCCATCTAGCGTTAATAATATAAATTGGTGCACCACGGTACAGCATTTACCAGGCGCAATTGCACTTGTGCTATCCGGCGACAATAGTTAACTAGGTGCACACCGGTGCAGCATTCTACAGGCGTTCTTGTTCCAGTGCCATCTTTCGATTATAGCATAAGTAGGGCGCTCCGGTGCAGCATTCAACAGGCGCACTTGTACGAGTGCCATCTAGCGTTTATAGCATAAATAGGTGCACCCCGGTGCAGCATTCAGCAGGCTCACTTGTATCAGTGCCATGTATGGATAATCCCAAATCGTAGATTGAATTTAGAGTGACTAAGTCCCCCAAAAATATATATCGGATATGTAATACATGGCGGTCGGTTTTCCAAAGTTTTCGAAGAAACGTTTGTATGTCTGTCTGACTTCCTGTCTGTATTTATGTGTCTGTATGTGCCGCTTCGACGCATGCTGTGCCAAAACGCCTCGGCGGATTTCGTTCAAATTTTCCCATGTGGTGGACCGGTTCGGCGGACAGATCATGGCGGCAGTTTCGGGTCGCGTGAATCACGTGCTTCTGGGGAATCACGTGCTTGGGGAACTGCGTGCTTCTGTAGTCGCCGGCCGGGTGCGCTGTGCCGTGCAACCGTCAGGCGCGTGCATCTGCTTTCAGTTGTGCACCTCCGCTATGAGAGCGAGTGTACTATAACTATCTAATTTGGCGGACGGGTAGCCCGACACAGGGATTATCTGGGTATGTACAATGTGTAGAGGTAGGCGAAGCATAGCACGTGTCAAGCGCTCAAGACTCACTCGACATCCCCAATTCTGCTTACCCGACCCGTCTCTGGGTGAGGGTCTTTTATGCCCGCATAAGTTTTCCACGGATTGTGGAGAAAAAAACGCGCTGAAGTGCCAACATTTTGCATACATTTCCCCACATCAATTTGACATATTGCGTGACAATGCTGAGGTCAGGACGTCCACGGTCACCAAGTTAATCAAGGCCAAGTGAGGTAACGTCCAAAAAGTTCAACCTGTCGTCACGATTTAGTGGATAAAGATATTTGAATATACTTCAGCATTCACTTATTTTTAGAGGCGCAGCGCACCATCGGAATGTTTTAAGTTTTTCGTTTGTCGTGACGTATTTGTTTTGCATATTTGTCTAATAGGGTAAAAATAGAAGATTCTGGCCAAGGTAATACAATTGCATTCACTTATCGGTGCGCTCTAACCATTATGAAAATAAATATACAACAAACCAAAAACTCAACATATTGCATTTTTTTGGTGGACAAACATTTTGGGATCATGGTCAATTTGGCCGTCCTGTTTTTAATTCAAATAGGTTTTGTTTTTACAATTTCTCCAAAATGAACTCCCCATAGCAAAAAAAAACATGACGTCAATCGTGACCATATAAACCTCCCTAGTGACGAAAATTCTTGAGATAATAATGTTCCGGGGCGGGATTTCTGACCCTAATCGTCGAGCGCTTTCAACGCCACCTCTTTCGTCTTCGTGAGACACTTAGCTAGGTGTGTGGAAGGGGCTTATAATGCCCCCCACCCCAGAGACGGGATGTAAGGATCTGATCGGAATGATCGGGCCGGTTAATACGGGGCAAGGGCTTCTTCCGACGAAGAACGCGACCTCTATATATTGGCGCCCAGATCGGCTCACATCGAACTGAACGGAGATGTGTGACACCACGTGAAAGCCCACAGTGTTGGCGACCCTTCGGGCAACATTTCTGTGCGATCGGGTCTACAAACTGCACGTGAGCGACATCAGTGTTATGGAAGAACGAGTTGCTGAAGTCCTCTGACGTTAATTGACTTGGCGTGTGAAACATCTTGGGACATCTTATGTCCGAATACGATCCAATTGTAGTGCGCCGAATCGGCTTGGTTTCAACCGGCATCGCTCGCAAACCCATGGATCGATCAACACGAACCCGACACCACGGCGTAGCCAGCACAATCTCGAAGCTCGGCAGTGCCAACATTTTTGCCGCACATGGCACGTGCACTCGTTGGAGATGTGTAAATAAAAGGTGCCTGTTTTCATCGTTTTTCACGATTGGGTCTGTTGGTGGAAAACAGCTAAAAGAATCGTTAGGTTAGGTTAGGTTCGTGTAGATTAGTCAATTTTCCGCTAGCATTGTTGAAACCCGATTGGGAGGCTTGGATCGATTCTGAACATAATAACATGGCAGTGTGGTTGGTGTGCGTCTAGTATGTGTTTAGCCTAGCTTCGTCGTGGCGATCCCTCGTATGAATCCAGACACATCCTGGTGCTGTCTATTATGCATGATCACATACTGTGTATCGCCATATACATTGACTTGAGAGGGGACGAGTGGTCTAGGGGTAAGATGCTCGTCTCACAATCGAAAGATTGTGGGTTCGAGTCTTACCTGTCGCTACTCTTCGCCCGCGACCCATCGGCGTGAGAGATTGGCGACGCTATATGACTCAACAGTCGACGTGTCGTAAAACCAATAACCAACCAACATTGACTTGAGATGTGAAGTCATTGTTAATATCCGTCTTTTAGCAGGAAAACATAATCAACAACGGTTGGTTATCGTTTGGTTATCTACTAACAACACGTCAGTGGAGGATAACAATTACTTTACATTTTGCATTTTTGGATTGTGACGTGCGATAGAAGAGGTACGCCACATACATGCATAATTCATTTATGACCAACGTGGGATAGAAGAGGTACATCACATCACATGTATAATTCATCCATGAGCAACTCGCGCTCCAGCATACCGAATGTTTACCTGTGAGCATGACGGACATCACCAGAAATGATTGCTATAGCCATTTCAATCGCAGCGTCGGAACTCTCAGCATAGTTCATAAATAATTTACCAAGCGCAGATTTCGATATGATGCATTGTGTGCCATTGAGAGGCTTATGTTGGTCACTGGAGGTCATCGGGTAAACAACTCCTCCACGCAGTGGTGGAGAAAAGCGTACAAGTCCAATCAGAACTCCAATGGTCGTTCATATATTTATAAGAACTATCTAAGAGACGAAGGGCTCTCTCGGAGTCCAGTGTGGTCCTTGTAGACCTTGAAGGGTCCTCACAAACCTGTAATGTCCCTTTTTCAAAGGAGTCGTAACTCACGCGAACGAAACTCTATCAGAATTCGAATGGACCACGCGTATAGCTGAATAGGATCCTTTCAGACATCTGGGGGGTTCCCGCCAAAGTCCTCAAAGGAAGCCCCTCACAGGGTATCTTTTGCTCCCGTGAACACTCGTTTCACAGGGGCCTTTCAGGATCAGATGTGGTTTGGGCGTCTTTGGGACGAAAGGACACGAGGATCCTGATCTCCTAAGGGATTCACGGCCCATTTGACCCCTTATATCTCAAAATTGCACTTGCAGAACCAAACGTAGCCCTCACAGACTTCAAACGAGTTCTCTAGGACTTCACAGAGCCCTTTAGTCATCATTTAATTGATGCACCACGTCAAGAAAAAGCCTCACGTATCTACACGGATCTCTTCAAGCCCCCCCCTCTCCCCATTCTTAGAGGGGCCCTTGTAGGCATCCTTATTTACTTGCGATGACTTTAGGATTCCCTGCGAATATAACTTCTTTTCTATGTTCGATGAGAGGAGTGCATGCTATTCTGTGGAATGGACTATTAAGCTTGCGGTAACAAAAAAAAAGTTGGAGATGTCTGCTGATGATCAAAGATTCTGAAATCACTGGAAGCTTTCGACGACATGGCAAAGAAATTGTTTACTCGTATTTTCTTTGTCAGCCCACAGAACGTTGCAGAAGCGACTGCAAAACTCAAATCTCGATTCCCCTGGACGCATACCTTCAAAGGAAGATAATCGTCATATTTTCACCGATAGATATCTTCAATATCCCAGTAAAATGTTTGTCAGGAAAGACCGGACGTCAGGTGTGAATCACAAAAAAATTACTGAGGCACACTTATGTTTTGATGCTATTTAGGCTCGAGGTGAAGACAGTGGCATGCTTATTGCTTGGATGTCACAGGAATTGGTTCCATCCGCCTTGATGCACTTGCAGCTTCCGCTGATTTATGGTAATCATCTTGTTACATTTAGGAGCCATACTGGCTAATGTAACCATGATCTTATTGTATGTCTGATCATCAGTTAAACGAAGAATTAGCGTGAGGATATATATCGTGCCCTTCGGAAAAAGGAGCCGGAAATCCGAGGAGTCTCTGAAAGGTGTGGGGCCTAAGTAGGTCGCTGGCTGTCTTCAGATGTCCCCCTTCCCCCTGTACCAAATCCCGGCTAGGCCACCGCGTGCGATAGCCATAGCGACGTTAGCAATAACGAGGCAGAGCGGCAGCAGCGGCAGTACAGGTTGGTTGGTTTGTTATTGGTTTTACGACACGTCGAGCGTTGAGTCATATAGCGTCGCCAATCTCTCACGCCGATTGGTCGCGGGCGAAGAGTAGCGACAGGTGAGACCCGAATCCACAATCTTTCGATTGTGAGACGAGCATCTTGCCCCTAGACCACTCGTCCCCGGGCAGTACAGGCGATAGCGGCAGTAGAGCCAACGGTGGCAGACCTAGCTGCGGCGGTGTCGGCGCAACCGCAGACCTAGCTGCGGCGGTGTCGGCGCAACCGCAGACCCAGCTGCGGCGGTGTCGGCGCAACCGCAGACCTAGCTGCGGCGGTGTCGGCGCAACCGCAGACCCAGCTGCGGCGGTGTCGGCGCAACCGCAGACCTAGCTGCGGCGGTGTCGGCGCAACCGCAGACCTAGCTGCGGCGGTGTCGGCGCAACCGCAGACCTAGCTGCGGCGGTGTCGGCGCAACCGCAGACCCAGCTGCGGCGGTGTCGGCGCAACCGCAGACCTAGCTGCGGCGGTGTCGGCGCAACCGCAGACCTAGCTGCGGCGGTGTCGGCGCAACCGCAGACCTAGCTGCGGCGGTGTCGGCGCAACCGCAGACCCAGCTGCGGCGGTGTCGGCGCAACCGCAGACCCAGCTGCGGCGGTGTCGGCGCAACCGCAGACCCAGCTGCGGCGGTGTCGGCGCAACCGCAGACCTAGCTGCGGCGGTGTCGGCGCAACCGCAGACCTAGCTGCGGCGGTGTCGGCGCAACCGCAGACCCAGCTGCGGCGGTGTCGGCGCAACCGCAGACCTAGCTGCGGCGGTGTCGGCGCAACCGCAGACCTAGCTGCGGCGGTGTCGGCGCAACCGCAGACCCAGCTGCGGCGGTGTCGGCGCAACCGCAGACCTAGCTGCGGCGGTGTCGGCGCAACCGCAGACCCAGCTGCGGCGGTGTCGGCGCAACCGCAGACCTAGCTGCGGCGGTGTCGGCGCAACCGCAGACCTAGCTGCGGCGGTGTCGGCGCAACCGCAGACCTAGCTGCGGCGGTGTCGGCGCAACCGCAGACCTAGCTGCGGCGGTGTCGGCGCAACCGCAGACCCAGCTGCGGCGGTGTCGGCGCAACCGCAGACCCAGCTGCGGCGGTGTCGGCGCAACCGCAGACCTAGCTGCGGCGGTGTCGGCGCAACCGCAGACCTAGCTGCGGCCGTGTCGGCGCAACCGCAGACCCAGCTGCGGCGGTGTCGGCGCAACCGCAGACCTAGCTGCGGCGGTGTCGGCGCAACCGCAGACCTAGCTGCGGCGGTGTCGGCGCAACCGCAGACCTAGCTGCGGCGGTGTCGGCGCAACCGCAGACCCAGCTGCGGCGGTGTCGGCGCAACCGGCTGCAGCGCGGTGAGGCACTATTTTTCTGCCCTGGAATGACGTTTATAGGCAAAGCCCATATTTTTATTACTTAGTTTGTTAGACAATTTGTCCATCTTTGTTTCTGAAGATTCAAATATGTGTCAGTTTCAACTGGTCAGGGGTAGCGAATTATCACGAAATAAACGACCACGAAGTCATTTTTTCAAATGAAATATGATCACAGACACAATCACGAATGAAATTCTTGGACTTTTCATCGATCTAAAATATATATCCGAAAGCGAATGTGTATCTGACGTTGTAGGACATACAGACCGTTGAAAAGAGCCACGTTTCACCTCTCAAAATTGTTCCAGGCTATAGTTCGTGGTCGGATCGGCCTAAGTATTGCACAGAGAGATTCTTAGCACCTGATTATCCTACAAGCCAATTTTCGTCACAATCTGAGAGATGATTGTGAAAGCCACTAGTCGATCTGTCGTGGAATGCCCTACCTTCTGGAACGGGAAATTGCCTGAAGTTCTGTGCCGATAATCCCGTAAAGAACTAGGCCTGAGAAGTGGCAAACTTATATGATTTAGCTTCGCACCGGTGGAATTTCTCGCCCGGTAGGTTTTTCTGATCAATTGTTGCTCTTCCTTTGAGTACTAACATTCCACACAAGGCGCAATCATAGATGTCACAGATGACTCCACCAATGGAACGGTGGCGCTCCTCCGGCCTGGAGCGGCTCCCTTTCAGGAAGGCTGGAACGGCTCCCTTTCAGGAAGGCTGGAACGGCTCCCTTTCAGGAAGGCTGGAACGGCTCCCTTTCAGGAAGCCTGGAGCGGTTCCCTTTCAGGAAGGCTGGAACGGCTCCCTTTCAGGAAGGCTGGAACGGCTCCCTTTCAGGAAGGCTGGAACGGCTCCCTTTCAGGAAGGCTGGAACGGCTCCCTTTCAGGAAGGCTGGAACGGCTCCCTTTCAGGAAGCCTGGAGCGGTTCCCTTCGGAAGGCTGGAACGGCTCCCTCGAAGCCTGAGCGGTTCCCTTTCGAGGCTGAACGGCTCCCTTTCAGGGGCTGGCGGCTCCCTTCGGAAGCCTGGCGGTTCCCTTCAGGAAGGCTGGAACGGCTCCCTTCAGGAAGGCTGGAGCGGCCCTTTCGGAAGCCTGGCGGTCCCTTTCAGGAAGGCTGGAACGGCTCCCTTTCAGGAAGCCTGGAGCGGCTCCCTTTCAGGAAGGCTGGAACGGCTCCCTTTCAGGAAGCCTGGAGCGGTTCCCTTTCAGGAAGGCTGGAACGGCTCCCTTTCAGGAAGGCTCGAGTGCCCCCCCCCCCCAAATTCCCCACTTAAAGGATTCGTCAGCCAAAGAAGTCCTATTCAGTGGAAACGTGCCCCCATGCAAATTTCTGGGTCCACCCCTGTATGTGCGTGTGTGAGTTCTAGGCGTGTGCCTGTTTCGTGTGTGCGTGGGTGTGTGTGTGTAGGTGTGTGCATGTGTGTGTGTGTGGGTATGTGTATGTGCATATGTATGTGTATGTGTATGACAAACTAGATTCCGAAGTATGTGTGTTTGTGTGTGTGTATGCAGGTATGTGTGTGTATGTGTGTATGTGTGCATGTGTTCATGTGTTCATGTGTTCATGTGTGTATATGTATGTGCATGTGTATGTGTGGGTGTGGGTGGGTGTATGTATATGTGTATGTGTTTGTGCATGTGTGTGTGTACGTGTGTGGGTGTGTGTGTGGGTGTATGTGTATGTGTATGCGCATATGTATGTGTGGGTGTGGGTGGGTGTATGTATATCTGTATGTGTTTGTGCATGTGTGTGTGTACGTGTGTGGGTGTGTGTGGGTGTATGTGTATGTGTATGCGCATGTGTATGTGTGTTTGTGTGTGTGTGTGTGTGTGTAGGTGTGCGTCCAAGGTCGCCGTCGGCGTGGCCGGAACGTTGGCGGCGGGGGAGGGGGCGCCGTGGGCAGCACCAGGCTGCGGCGCGGACCGGATGCGCGCCGCCGGCAGTAGGCGGACGGTGCCGACCGTGTACGTACGCGGCGCGGCCCGCACGGCCGCCACCATGACCACGCACCGGTGGAGTCCGCCGCTGCTGGCCGAACACCACGAGGAGGACATCGCCGCAGGCTGGCGGCCCGATGACAGGTCAGTGCCGCAGTGCGGTGCAGCGGGCGTGGGGGCGGGGTTCTACTGCGGCAGCCACGACTCGAAGGAAACGGGAGCGTGGCTGGTGGTGGTGGGGAAGGGGTGCAAGTCTCGCTGCTGCTTGGTGGCAGGTGAGTGCGGTACTTGGTGGAGAGTAGTTCGCACGGCTCTTTGATGACAGGTTAGTAGGGTATCTGGGGGTGTAGGTCACGTGGCTCGTTTGTGACAGGTAGATGTGGTGCTTGGGGACGGGGAGATCACGCGGTTCGTTGGATCATTGGGCGTTCAAAGTCACTGTACTTGGTACACAGGCCACGTGTTTTGTTGGTGATGCATGAGCATTATACCCGAGGGAGGGAGATGCAAGTCACAGGAATCGTCGGTGAAAGATGAGTACGTTACTTCGGATGAGGAGTGCAAGTTTGGTGGTCCATTGGGAGCTCTCCCTGGGTTAATGGTAACGATTATATTCCTGGCTGCCAGAATGTGGAGCCACATGGTAGCACAATTGGGTAGATAGTTCCCTCAGAACTCAGGATACAACATGTATTAGGGTGTTTCTGTCCAATGGTAACACAATTGGGCAGATAGTTCCTTTAGAGCTCAGTATATAACATTGGCTAGGATGTACTAGCATAATTTTTGTTTCGTTTTATGGAATCTTCTCTGTATACGTTTAACCCAGATGATGACTGTATGACTGTATGCGGTAAACGAATTTGTTCGAGAGGTTTGACAGCAGTTTTTTTTTGTACACACAATGACATATCTTTACCTTATGCATATCGCTGGACATGCCACATGCCTATCCTATCCCTGGATCATCGGCGATTACCATCACTCATCACATCACACCACCATCACAGCAAAATCGTGATGTCGACATGCAGCATCATTCCTCGAATATAATGAAGCTTCCCATGCGAAAATACAGATTTACTTAAAATATATGTGTTCACCAGACCAGCTTAGACCACACCATGAAAACACACCGATGGGTGCCGTCTTAGTCGACTAAATGTAGGATTCCAACTGCCAGAAATTATAATTAGCTGACAGACGTCATATGTGGCAAATCAATTACACGTCATATTTAAATCACTATTCCAAGACAGACGAAATTGTTTCAATCGTATCTTTGATAACGAAAAATATATTTGAGGTCATCTGTATAACTTGATGAACTTTGCGATTCATTGACCCCGAAAAGATGGACATTAAACACTGAATGTCTAGCAAATTCGTGAGCACCTGTTAATTTCCCCTGTGGTGGTACATCGCTTCATTTCCTGGCTGAGCTCAATTCATATTCCCAGCAACAACTTGTGCGGCAATTATAATTGCGACATTTGAAAGTATCACGAAAACATTCATAAAGACTGGCTTGGCACGTGCCTATAAAGTAATGTTATGTAGCAGCGCGCAGTGTGTCTAGATGTTGGAAGCAGCGCTGGATGGAAAAGCATGCTGCTCGAAGCTTGCACCAGGTACAGGGAATTGTAAAAAGGCACTGTCTCGCTTTATCTCTGAATCACCCAGTTTAATTTGTTGTTACGCTTTCCTCGTTGATGATCTCACGTTATTTTCTCACCTAGATAAAAAGAGAGCATTCATGTCTCTTAACGAGTTCTGCTTTAATATCTAGCTTACGACTAAAAGGAATGCGGATCCACGATGGACTTCTTTAAGGAAACGGAGACTCTCAGCACTTGTACCACTGTTATCGCAGTTGACACCTGTCACACTCCATTTGGGCTTTATACAGAGCGTACAATTGATGAACTGAAGTTCTAGTGTGCAGTTAGGCTCAGTGGTGGCTCCTGTGAGACAGGGGGGAGGGAAAGGACACTGGAATGTTTGCAAATACAGAGCCCAAAATGTCACGCAATCAAATATGTTTGTCCAGGGCTATCCTGTCCAATGCATTTCCATAGGTCTTCTTTTGTTGTGGCTTCCGAATCCTGACGATGTTGCATCGCATGTGATATGCTTCGTCAACGTTCCTCTACTCTTCCGAAATTGTGCTGGCACATCGCTAACGTGATTGCGGATTTTTGTATACGAAACTAGTTAATAATACAGATATATAAATTGAAGGAATTAACCATCTCGCATAATCGCTGTGAATATTTAAAGAGAAAGTGTGTAGTCCAGCGTTACCTTCAACTACCTTTAGCTACCATTTTCCTTCCCTCTATTTCTTCTATCATTGGCGTCCCAGCGTTGAAATGAAATATAAACAAATGGCAATAGGAATGTGAAATATAAACAAACATATGAGAAATAAATCAAAAGCAATGGTGCAATTTTTTTTATCTCCCACCTCCCCTCGCCCCATCGACAAAAACACGTGGCGCCGGCCCTGCTCTGGGGCACTAAATGCGCTCTTGAAATATACAAACTGCACTTCTTCGAATGTGTCAATGCCAATTTTCGTCAAGTGCCAAGTTATTTTCTAGAGGTACCAATGCCAATTATTGCTTGTTAAAGACGTCCCTGAGAAAAACTCCCAAAAACTGAATGTCCTTGGGCAGGTCCACTTGAGCTCCAAAAGTCGCTATGGAGCGGGGGTCCTCAGAAAATAAAATAAAAGGCTTCCCTTACCTTGGCATATCGTATTCGAGATGGCGTTCCCCTCCTTACCCGCAACACAATCCTTAATTAACCAGTTCCGTCTCGGTAGGGTGATATGCGCCCCCCCCCCCCCTGAGGTTTTCCGCGGATAGCGAAAGAATGGCGCGGGTTAGCACACCGAAATTTGGCATACCTTTTCCCACATCAATTTGGCATTCTCTGTAGAACATTTTGAAGTCCGGTCATATAGGGTCAACGAGTTATTCAAAGTCAAGTGAGGTCACCTCCGGAAAAGTTCAACCAGTCGTCACGCTTTAACGGATAAATATATTTTAATGAAACTTTCAGCGTTTGCTTCTCGTTCGGTACGTAACAAAATGCTGAAGAGGAATTTTTTATTTGTTTTTGTTTTTGATGATATATTAGTTTTGCATATTTGCCCATTATTGCTGAAATCGAAGATTCTGGCTAAAGTAAGCATTTTTTAAGAGAGCAAGTTGAATTAAAGCAACGTTTTGCGGTCTGCTCTACCCAATATAAAAATTAAAATTAAAGAAAATTGAAAACTCAATTTTGAAATTTCAAAGATATAAAATTTTGATTTTTGGGTGGCCAAAAATTTTAAGGCCATGGTCGATTTCGCCTTCAATTTCTGATTCCAAATATTTTTGTTTTTCAAATCTCCCCAAAATGAACTCCCCAGAGCTAAAAACATTAAGTCAGTCGTGAAAACATAGACCCCCTAGTGAGTAGTGACGTCACTTTTTGGGGGGTAACAATTTGGAGATGGTTTCTGGCCCTACTCGTCGAGCGCTTTCCGATAACACCTCTTTCGTTTTCGTGCGACGCTTAGTTCGGTATTAGAGGGGAGTTGTATCACCTCCCCCCGCCCCGAGACGGGGTGTGAAAGTCTGACCGGAAGGACCGGATCTGACCGGGTCAGTGTCGTATTTAGAAATTGCAAATGACTCCGGTGCCGCGGAACTGACGACAAGATAGTCCAAGTGGCGCAGACCTCTGCTGGAGAAGCTCCATTTCCGTCGAACACAGGCGCTGAGTGAGAAAATGTCGAGGGAGTTGCATTCTGAACTTGCCCAGGCCTATATTTTATTTTAGAGGGATGCATGCGGCTAAAACAAATCGAGACAGGGATGAGTGCCAGCGATGTTGCTGAAAAGGTGGGTTGGAAGGCACCCAGGGGACACTCCATCCACCTAGGAACATCTTCATTGAGGTACACCTTCCGTGTGGGTTACAACTTACCAGAAGTGATGGCACCCGGCATGTGAGAAGTACTTAGCTTAATGAGGAGTACCTCGTCAAATATCACATCATTCAGTGAGGATTACCACTTCCCAGAAGAGGATCCGTCCAGTGATAGCACCCTCCCAGTGAGGAGTACTTCGCCTAATGAGGAGTACCCATGAAATCATGTCATATCATCCAATGATATGGACACGCAGGGCCAAGGCGGTACCGGGCCCCACTTCCTAAAATATATGGTGGTCACGCTACTGTAAAAGGCGAAGGGAAGAGAGGAAGCCAAAAGGGTCATACCGGAGGTTTGAAGAGATGCTGCTCTTACTCCTATTTCAGCCGTGCTGCATGTCTTTAATTGAACTGGCCATCTATTTTTTTCTTCAGAACTTCCCGTACTTTGGCTATCAAGCATGTTGCATGATCATCGGATTTACCATTAAAACGACTGTACTAGTTCCTAAACATTTTCTAACAGCACATTCGAAGGTGTGCTTGGCATTGAGAAGAATTAATGGCGTCAATAGAAGGTGCATTTGGGACATACGCCAGCAATATCTGCAGGCCATGATCTTATTCATCGCCAGTCCAGCACGTATTGATATTGGAACCCACGATGATTCAAGGGGAAGTTATTTTTAGAGCGTGTCGTAACATAAAGGTCATTTGCGCCATATTTAATGCCAGTGTGTTTTGCAAACAAAGCTAAAGCAAGTGTAATATGTGTTAGAGGAGTTTTACATTATAGTGTATGTGACGCTAAGGTGCTGAATGTGGGGTCTTGGCGGGGGACAACTCCCGGATGTTTAAATGGTGTTGTTAGTTTTGCTTTACTCTTCCGCAAGATAATTTATAGTTGGGATGGGGCAGGGGTAACGATAAGGTTAATTTTGCCAGGGTGTCGGCATTGGCCTATTCTTGTGGAAGAGCACCGAGGAGCATTTACCGTGCGGACAAGGAGGTAATTGTCCACACCACCTATCACACCGGCTTCCACGTGTTAGCCGCTAGTAGTGGGCTTGTAGGGGCATGCTTCCATGCAGGGTTTTTAGTGAGGTTAGCACGGTGTTTGGCAATTCGACTTACGTTTTACGTCGAAGCCGTTTTACGTTATGGATTGCAAGGCAGATCGGCTCAGCTATGTCCGATGGCTCCCCTCGGTAGTCGTTTTACGCCACGATAAGTACTAAGGCAAGTCGGCTCATCCACATTCAACGGCACCGCTAGGCAGCCATTTATTTCGAATGCGAAAGCGAATCGGTTTTTAAAGCAAGTCTGCTCATCTACGTCCAACGGCACCGTTAGACAACCATTCACTTCGAATAGGAAAGCGAATCGGCTCATGTAAGTCCGATGCCATTGGAGGATGGCCATTTACGTTATTCCTACGAGTGTGTCACGGGCTTGCATTGCGTGTTGAAGTGAGTGTTGGTGATATGGTGTATACAATGTTCCTGCTAGTTTTGTGGCGTTCAGATATCCAAATAGCATCTGGAGGAGCTATGAGTGCTTGTCACCCAAGAGCGGTGGAAGCGATAGGGTGATGCCCACTTTTTGGAAGAAGGCCTTACGTGGTTGTCTTTGGGCGTTAAAGCTACTACAGTCTAGCAGGATGTGACCTATGTTTAATGTGATGTTGCAGATTTCGCGCAGTGCTTCAGTAGAGTAGATGAAAATGTTATCCGGTAGACGCTTTGAAAGCGTAAGGCCTGGTCCAGTGATGACAATGCCTGCTTTGACCTCGTGTTTCGATCCATCCGTGAATACCAATGTCTTATGATTGTTGTCATCGGCGAATTTGTTGAAGGTGCGAAGAATTTCCACCGATGTGGTAGCTGATTTCTTTTCTGAGAGCAAGTACTCGACCTTTGGTTGACTGAGGGTCCAGAATGGCCTAGTGGGCGGCCGAGCTGCATTGGTTGGCATTGTGAGGTTAAGATTTGAAAGAGCCGTGGCCATTTGAACACCAGATAGTGGCAGTTTGCTCCCACATCGTCTCTTCTGGTATCTGTCAGGCGTAAAGCAGCGCTGTGTCGGATGATTTTTTAATGGATTTGATGTTAATGTGATTTTACGATGATTCATTGCTAACACGGAAGCAAATGCAGCAGCCGTACAGAGTAATCTGCGGACTATACAATTTATGAAATCGGCGCAGACGAGGCAAATTATACCAAGTACGGACAGTGTTGATGTACGATCTATTGGTACTCTCTGTCATTTCCATACCCAATATATTTATGTCATACTTAACAAAAAGTATACTGCCCTGATTCGTTCAATCCTGGAATACAATGCGTTTATCTTCGATCATATATCCCCCTCACTCACCAAATCACTAGAATGCACACAAAATCACGCACTCCGCCTCATCACCGGAACACACCGCACCACACCTACTACCAGTCTCCGGGGTGAAGCCAATCTCCCTAGCCTAGAACACCGCAGAACACTACAACTCGTTAGATACCACTTTAGGACAACTCTAAATCACCCCTCCAATGTCGCATGATCTAAGCCCCCGGTTCGGCGCTCCAAAAACAAAAATAAATACAGCATTGCTATTCACTTGAAACGGGTTCTCCCATCTGCACTGAAATTTCCCGATGTAACCCATGACCGAATTCCCCTCCCCCCCCTTGTCCCATTCTGGCACATGAAACACCCCAAACTTGAGTATCTCTTTAGGCACAATAAAACTCTATTCACCCCCATCGACGTTCAAATCAAATTGTGTAATATGAAGAGGCCCACCCAACACACTTCCTTTTACACTGACGTCCCGTACGAGCAATGGTACGGGAGCCGCGTGGTGCGGTGGGCCCGACACTGGTCAAACCAAATTAATACTTCATCATTCGGTATGCACAACAGAATTAGTCGCCAAACTCACTTGCCTCCAACACATCATTGCACAACACATCACTGCCCCTACTACAATCTACACTGACTCACGATCCTCCGTTGACGCCCTCGCGGCCATACACAACACCACGCACCCCACAATCCACGCTATCCGACACCTCTACAATGACAACCACGCACACCTGCAGCTCACTTTCCTCTGGATCCCCGGACATAGGGGTGTCCCTGGGAATGATCGAGCGGATGGTCTGGCCCGGATGGCTATCGACCTCCCCTAAACGAGGGAGTTCCAGTGCCCCCCCCCCGGGGATCTCCAATCCCTAACAAATAATTTATTGAAAAAATATATTCAGTCCTGCTGGTCACACAACACCACACACAATCACGCCATCAAGACCACACTCTCAAACTGACCCTCTTCTAACTAGCACTCCCGTTTGAACGAGGTGGTGCTCGCCAGACTTCGCCTCGGACACACCAGATTGACACATAATTTTTTTTTTTTATCGACCACGCCGCCTTCCACTTTGTAACACATGTCGTGTCCGCATTACTGCCGCCCATATTTTACTTACCTGTCCAACATTTGCTCCTCATCGTCGCGCTATTATCCAGTATTTCACCAACATCCATACACACAATTCGTTTCGGGCTCTTCTCGGGAATGAGCACCCGGCACTCCTCGTGCTACTTTTCCGCTTTTTACATGACACCAAACTTTCCGAACCGATCTGATTTCTCTGTCACATGTTACCTGGTTCAAGCTGATTTGATGTGAAGTTAAAAGCTATATGACACGCGTTACACTCCTCGTTAGCTATATGACTTCGTTACACACGTCTTCCTCTCCGACGTCATAAACACATACATATAGGTTATTTCACACTAGGTAGGCAGGGACCGATCCAATTTGGGCAAAACTGACGGTTTTCCTTATAGATTGCGCTTGGTTTTTTGCCTACGGGTTTTCCAAGCAGCTAGGTTTTCCTCCTTCTCCGGGTTTTCCAAGCTTTAACCTAAACATACACCTACACATACAAGGTCGTGCCTGACTCCCACGACTCGCTCTGGGCGCCGGGCCTCCGCTTCGTTTCAGGTCGCAGATGGGCAGTTTAGGCAGGTGGACAGTGGAGCCTGTTCGTAGACTACGAAGCTGCCCACCCTCCAAATTTCCTGATTGTTGTGCATGTATGTATGTATGTATGTATGTATGTGCATGAACCTGCATTCCATGTATGTAACGGCCCTTTACGCCTCGTTATTTGTTTCCCGGCGTCTCATCTTTCCTCTCTTGCTTAATTGATATAACCGGATGCCACATAAGCCGGATTAACGTAACCCTTTCCTTAACGTAACAACATCTAGCAGATGGTATCTCTGCTAAAGATTTAAAAAATAATGATGTCATAATAACGCAACGGACCTCAGTTTTATGTCATCATTAAGATGTTCGCATTCACTCCACACGGTAGGTGCTCCAAGTCCTTCATCTACGTTGTAGTTCATACCATGAGTGTTTCTATTGAGGTATCATGCGCTCACACCCAAGAAGCATAAGCTTGCGAGAATTAGCCTTTAGCAGCAGCAGCAGCAGCAGCAGTATCATTCGCAAGTCAATTAATTGTCATTGAGAAGAAGGTGGTGCTGGAACTTCGATGTCATAACCTGTGCATCCTGGGGTGCATTCCAATGTAGGATTGGATTTATGTTTTGCAATCTTGGATTTCGATGAGAATATATTGGGTTATCTAATTTAGGGTCAATGCATTTTGTCCTGCCCTTGACATCAGAAATTTCTTCTTGTGCTTCACGCTGAGCTTCCAGCATTTTTAGCGTATAGCAAACCGTTTGAATTAATTTCAATTAGCAACATTCAAGCTCCGCAAGGAAAGAGAAACAATTTCCCGCAGAAAGTAATGCGTTCAATGGCAACAAAATATCAGAAGTCCAGGAGAAAGCTGTATTCCAGGCCTGGACAATAGCATTCAGCTGCTGGGGTGTCATTTAGCTACATATATGACGCGTATGGCGATTGTGATCGATATCAGTTTTTATCTGTACGCGCGACAGGTTAACCAATTACAGTGCAGCAAATGTATGACACTAGAAAGAACAGATTTCGTGGAACGCAATTCTATATAACACAGCTGTATTGATTTTCACAAATCAAATCCATCCTACGGGAGCTTAGCGTGGCGGGGATGGCCGACTGGTTAAGGTTCTGAACTCTGGGTACCAAAGATCCCGGGTTTAACACTCGCACTACTCGAGCATTTCCCAATCCCGCGGCACACTGGCGAAGCAGTGTGAGCAGCGCCATTAGCCGTGATCGTGCATAAAATGCGTCGAGAACCACCCAATAAACAACAAACGGGAGCTTGGCCAGCATGGCAGCACTTGCGCATACATCATTTTCAACCGGTGAATTTGGCTGGAGCAAACTCGGAGATTCATCGGTGGATTTTGAGGCCACTTCGGCGAAAGCTATTTAGCTAATGTCACAGAAATTCTGCACTGTCATTGGCTCAATTGGTGCGCGCACATATAAAAACTGATCTCTATCAAAATCGTCACACGCGTCATATATGTAGCTAAAGGAGACCCAAGCAGCTGATGCTATTGTCCAACGTTGACTAGATAGGCCTCGGCTGTATTCAACCCTGCTCAAATGATAGCGAATTGTTGTGGGCACAGCAGCATAAAATGTTTAGTGGCTCCTATTTTATAGGTGACAATGTTTCCCGAGTTCATATTGATCTGTTCGCTGTGCTCGAAGCTCAGGTGTACATCTGGAGTGGCAAGTGGTGCTCTCGGGAATAGGTATTATCCAAAACGCTCAGAATATTTTGTAATTTAGATATATTCCCAACATCATATCTTTGTTGGGATGAAAAGTGCTACTGTTAGACGTTAGAGCAATGTTAATTCGGAGGGGACGAGTGGTCTAGGGGTAAGATGCTCGTCTCACAATCGAAAGGTTGTGGGTTCGAGTCTCATCTGTCGCTACTCTTCGCCCGCGACCAATCGGCGTGAGAGATTGGCGACGCTACATGACTCAACGGTCGACGTGTCGTAAAACCAATAACCAACCAATGTTAATTCGGACATCGGGGGATCTCCAGTGAAGAAAGAATACAGGTAGGTTCCTGTTGCCATTCAAGAACTCTGAGATATGCGCCCGCGACAAGCGAGCCCGGATTGTGCGCAAAGAATATAGTTACAATTTATTAGGACTCTGTGTCCATAAAATATGATACAAAGTGCATTTATTAAAGTTAGCTTGCCTTTAGACGTTAATCTAATTGCCACTTACATACATTGTACATATTGCTGCTTTGTGTATTGTCTTCTGGAACTATTTGCTGAGCCTCAAATATGGCGCGATCCGCGGCCCGCCGCCGACCGCCCACCATTCATGATATGGCGGGGCGCGAAACCATTCTCGTTCAGTTAATGGTCCCCAACGCCAAAGCTACAGGAATATTTTCAACCTTGAAACGATACGCGATGTGCCTGGCATGATTTCCACCACCATTGGAGTTGACACCGACAGGTTCCCTCGATATTGTTTAAGAACTACGCTTGTAGGCGTTGAACAGAATGAATGCATCTACAAGCATGCATTTCTCCCTAGACAGTTGTGTCGTGGTACAGCCGATGTTGCTTGGCATTAATCAATGCAGGAACTTTATTTTTTCCGTGCTGCCGCTTGGCCGCTTGGCCCTACGGATCCTCTGTGCAGCAAAAGTGGCGCTTGACGCGTATCGAGCCATGCAAGAACCTCAATAATGCCTGAAAACTTCATGTCAAAAGAGGGGGGGGGGAAATAGCAGGGTTCGATGCCTATAATAGGAGTCGAGTATGGTACCAGAAGGCAGCTGATTATATGCCAGTTTATTTCAGACCATTGAAAATTAATCTGCTAATGTAGAACATCTGATATGCAATTTAAAGGAATACAAGGTGATTAATCAGACACAAATCCTGGAAACGAATGTAAAAATGAAAGGGTTAAAACTCCACGAAGGTTATTGAAGATGATATCAAAGTGTAGCATGCTCGATCTTTTTTAAGTTAAAAACACTGGAAATTGTCAGCGCATCACACAAGATGTGTGACGTGTTTTATTACAAGAAGTTGACTGGCCAATTGCTCCCATTTCACGTTGAAGGTAAAGTGACAGGGTGAAATTATTTGAATATGCAATAAACTACACATCATAAGAGAGCTTGTTTCAATGTTGTTCAAGTTTGACCATTGGAAATTGCTAACACCTCCTCTAGAAACTAGAATATATAATTATTCATAACAAGCCAACTTTGGTGGTGTTCCTGCACAAACCCACCACCAGAGCGGCGCCGCCGGTATTATGTCCGCTCATGATGCCTAACGACATCAACATCCAATAAATGCTGATGAGGTCACGTAAGCACCTTTGCTCATGTCATTCATGCAATGCTTTGCATGAATGTTTCGATGTTTCTCCAATTCATTTGTAATGGTATAAACCATTGTCGAAAACAGGTGAACTCCGGGATGCACCAGGTTTCTTCGGGGCTGAAATTCTAGATTCATATGCTTTACAAGTCAGTGTTCGTCACCAAAATATAGAGTTCATGCTAGAAACTTCAGCAAAGGAAATATTGTGCTCAAACTAATGTACTACTGGGGCTATGTTTACTTACAGGGGCAGCTGCTATCCGAATATGTCAGGAACTGTGCATGGTTTGAATATTTCATCTGTTCCTTGCCCCGTCAACATTTGCAAATACTGATTTGGCCCTGAATAAATGATGCATCAGTTTCCATCTCCCATCCTCTCCTTTTCCTCAACTGGAATTAGAATGCATCTGGTCCATCCAAAATGGATGGTGTTGTGTAAAAATGCAAACCCATTTGTGTAATACCTTAAATCTAACTCACCATCACATAGTGGGAGTGCAGTAAACAGGTGATGGTCCTCGGACAGGAAGATTACCTCTGAATGGCCGTTTGCACACATATGCATTGTTGATCCATATACATCGTTTCTGATTCGTATGAAAATCATATAACAGTGTATAATAATCATGCGGCCATGCAACTTATTGAGGAAAGGAAAAATAAATTTCCACAGGTAAAACATTCTGCGGATAAAACGGAATATTCGCACCCATAATTAGATAAGTTGCATTTAAACCCATTACCAGAAGCCCAAATGAAAAGCCAAAACAATGCCATTTGGAGTTGCTTCCACTCAAGTTCTTCATATACGTTCTGACACATATAGTATGGTTATCATCCATGTTAAGTTGACATGCACTGGGGCCGAATGCATAGCTTTTTACCTAGCTTTGAGCAGCTTTAGACAGATATAAGTTAATACTTTGTGATCCTGGACGCGGAGAGGAAAAACTGGGTCATCTAATTCAGAGAACACTTTTCTTTCTCTGTGTAGCATGTGGCACCTCAGTCACACAAGTTCCCTTTTGTACATTGCAGTGAATTTTTGGCATTTCATCAACAATAAGCTGACAGTAATTGTCATACTGTACCATTCAACCTTCCCGTATGGAAAAGGAAAGGTTGATTTTTTTTGTCGGGAAGGATAAGGTTCTGGGTGACAAAAATCCAGGAACACACTATTTTTCCAAGCTTCGTTTTAGCTTTCTGAACCTGCAAGTCAGGACCACCTGAGGCGACAGTGAGCCAGGCGACATTGAACCAGGCGACAGTGAGCCAGGCGACAGTGAACCAGGCGACAGTGAGCCAGGCGACAGTGAGCCAGGCGACAGTGAGCCAGGCGACAGTGAGCCAGGCGACAGTGAGCCAGGCGACAGTGAGCCAGGCGACAGTGAGCCAGGCGACAGTGAGCCAGGCGACAGTGAGCCAGGCGACAGTGAACCAAGCGACAGTGAGCCAGGCGACAGTAAGCCAGGCGACAGTGAGCCAGGCGACAGTGAGCCAGGCGACAGTGAGCCAGGCGACAGTGAACCAAGCGACAGTGAACCAGGCGACAGTGAGCCAGGCGACAGTGAGCCAGGCGACAGTGAACCAGGCGACAGTGAACCAAGCGACAGTGAGCCAGGCGACAGTGAGCCAGGCGACAGTGAGCCAGGCGACAGTGAGCCAGGCGACAGTGAGCCAGGCGACAGTGAACCAAGCGACAGTGAACCAGGCGACAGTGAGCCAGGCGACATTGAACCAGGCGACAGTGAGCCAGGCGACATTGAACCAGGCGACAGTGAGCCAGGCGACATTGAACCAGGCGACAGTGAGCCAGGCGACAGTGAGCCAGGCGACAGTGAGCCAGGCGACATTGAACCAGGCGACAGTGAGCCAGGCGACATTGAACCAGGCGACAGTGAGCCAGGCGACATTGAACCAGGCGACAGTGAGCCAGGCGACAGTGAGCCAGGCGACAGTGAGCCAGGCGACAGTGAGCCAGGCGACAGTGAGGCCGTCGCTGGCACCAGACTGGTCTTCGCGTGCGCCAACCTCCCGTGGATATGGTGTGGAGGGTGACGTTAATGACACGTGCCTGTTGATTCACATGTTACACCTGCCTACTAATTCGCATAAATGTGTCTAATGACACAGGTGCAATGACATCCCTGTTCTGGCCCTGCAGAACAGTATCACGTGGGCTCACTGTGGAGAATGCCTCAGTGAACTAGTGTTATCGCACTGTAGGATGCCGAACTGTTGTTTCCGATACCCGGACACGGAAGACGAGTTGCATTTCAAGGTTTTAATGGACAACGCCGACTGGAGATGGCATCATTGTGGTATGGTAGCACATGAACGTCACTAAGTACCGTCTGATTTGTGCTGATGCTGCTTATTGTGGTGACATTGTAGTGCAGTTAGTGGCTGGTTGATAACGCTGGACTAAATTATACCGCAAAAGGAATTGAGGAATACCTTAATTGCAAATGCGGAAATCTGCTTACCTGATCAAATTGTTGCAATTTCAGGGTTTTTTGGCAACTGGAGTGTAGCAGACCAGACACTGTTTTCACCCTGGCCTGTACGCGTCGGAGCTCGCTCTGCTCGTTACGAAATACAGTCATGTCGTCTTCCATGGCTGTGCGCTAGACATTCTAGAAACTCTGCACCGTACTGTGCAGTTACCAGAACACGGCTCAGAACTTTACAAATTCACATGCAACGAAACCCATCAGGAACTTGCTCTGCCCCACTGAGACAAAGTTTGACTTCCTAAGTAGTTTTCCATAAAACTTTGCAGCATTCACCTGCAGCAACGGTTAGCGTTTCACCCTGTCCGATTCCTGACATCTATCTCATCACAATCTTTCGGACGGATGGTTCTCCTCCAGTAATATGGGATACGGTAGCTGTCACCACAGACAGAGCGGGCCGCAGCCAGAGGAGGAAAGGCAGCAGCCGCAGAGGATGCTACGGGAAGGCAGCAGACAGCGCTGTACCAGACGCTGCGAGCGGAGGCCAGACAGCACGGCAGCAGATACACAGACGCCGCGAGCAGACACCTGGCAGCACGGCATCAAACACCAGGTGGCACGACAACAAACATCAGACAGCACGGCAGCAAGCACCAGGCAGCACGGCAGCAGACACTAGGCAGCCCGACAGCAGACGCCGCGAGCAGACACCAGGCTACCAGGCAGCAGACGCCGCGGGCAGACACCAGGCAGCACGGCAGCAAACACCAGGCGGCACGACAACAAACATCAGACAGCACGGCAGCAAGCACCAGGCAGCACGGCAGCAGACACTAGGCAGCCCGACAGCAGACGCCGCGAGCAGACACCAGGCTACCAGGCAGCAGACGCCGCGGGCAGACACCAGGCAGCACGGCAGCAAACACCAGGCGGCACGACAACAAACATCAGACAGCACGGCAGCAAGCACCAGGCAGCACGACAGTAGACACTAGGCAGCCCGACAGCAGACGCCGCGAGCAGACACCAGGCTACCAGGCAGCAGACGCCGCGGGCAGACACCAGGCTACCAGGCAGCAGACGCCGCGAGCAGACACCAGCTCAGCCGGACAGCAGACGCCGCGAGCAGACACCAGCTCAGCCGGCTCAGATGCTGGCTTAGAACCGGCGTCGACGCTGGTCGTGACCGCACTGGCGCCGGCACTTTAACATCATCTCGCCAGCCGGCAGTCTGACTTGGAGACTGCTACTGAGGAAAATTTAGTGCATTTGGCCATGCGTGATGAAGAGGAACATCAGGACTAGGATACTGGCCACGTTATGTTACAATCTGTCCCAATCAATCATACAAGGAGTGAGTCCCAGATCCTTCATCCGTAATAGAAGAGCAGCACATGTGAAGTGCTGTAAACAGAGTGGGTATCGTCGCAGCCATAGCGAAGAAAAGCAGCTACTGTACCTGACGCACAACCTGTACAAATCGCTGGACTCTGGACATGACTTTACTGCCATCTATATCGATATTTCCCGCTATTTTGATAAGATCTGGCACAAAAGGCTCCTCTTCAAATGCAAAAATAAATTCGGACTTACTGACTTACTCCATGACGGGTTATAATCATATCTACTAAACAGAAGATAACGAGTACGGATCGGTGATGCTTTTTCAACTACCGAAATTATAAATACGGGATGTCCACAAGGTTCTCTCCTAGGTCCCTTATTATCACTAATGTATCTTGACGGACTTTCAAAACGTATATCACATGACATTCTCTTATTCGCTGATAACACTTCGCTTTATGCCGCTCACACGACTGTCAACATTAACGCTGTGCAACGGACACTTCAACGTGACTTAGACGAAATACATAAATATGGCCAAGAATGGGCAATCACCTTCAACACTTCGAAAACAATTCAACAAACATTTCCGCACAAACGTCAGCACAACCCGCCAGCACTAATATTTGGAGGCGATAGCATACCAATACATGACACACATACCCATCTCGGACTTACCCTGTCCCAAGATCTTCACTTTCACGAGCACATGAACATAATTTGCAAACAAATTAACAGGGCACTTGGTCCACTGTATCCTATTGCAAAATATATACCCAGACCGATTCTAGACCAGATATACACCACATACATCACACCTCACTTTGATTATTGTGATGTTATTTACGACGGACAAATTACGATCCAAGATGCAACACGACTAGAGACTACAAGCCAGAGCAGGACGGCTAGTAACCGCGATACTCTTTAGATCATCTACTGACAAAATTCGACCCGACCTAGGATGGACCTCACTATATACCAGACGACGCATACACAAGCTGATACTTTATCATAAATTAAGCGACTCAGAACAGAACACACCAAACTATATCAGTACTATCATACCTCAAACACGTGTGCACGAAATAGGTATGGAACTCCGTAACGCCAGCCATCACACAGTAGCTGCAAACCATACATCATCCTTTAAAAAATCGTTCTTCCCAGCTACTGGACGTCTTTGGAACAGCCTAAGCGAAATCACACGCTGTCTCCCCCACATCTCCTTCACAAAAGCGATTACGCAGCAGTTCGGTGTGCCCAGTCCACCAAAATTCTACACTTTTGGATCAAGGAAAGGCAACTCCCTTCATACCAGACTTCGGGTTGATATGTCTCATCTAAACTCCCATCTATTTCGAATTCAAAAACGTGCATCTCCCGAATGTTCTTGCGGCTGCCAAAACGAAAATGTCCGGCACCTAATTCTAGATTGTCCAAATCACATTGACCCTCGAAATAAACTATTCAACAACATTTCACATCATCTCTGCCAGAATTTTTCAAAATTCCAGCCACTAACCAAGCTTCGTATCCTGCTACATGGGGACGGATTGAGTGAAAACGACGGTTGGGTGGTGCTTTGCCATTTTCACAACTTTTTATTCGAAACCCATAGATTTGACATGAACTAACATTGCTAACCAGTTAATAATGGCCTAAATTTGCACTAAATTGGGGTCGCGACCCATGCTGGATTGGGCGGTGACTTCACAGATGATCTGTGGCGTCGGCGGTTAGGGATATATCAGAAAATATTCGATTGAGAAGAGTGTGCTAATGTTTAAATTTTGCTACAGTGTCAATCCACAACTTCAGATAGGTGCCATGATTTAAGCACCGAGTGCTTTTGCACCACTCTGAGAGAATGTCCAACAGAACTGTAAGATGATTGCAATACACGTTATGATGATGATGATGAAGTGCACGTAGCAGCGATCAGATCGGGTAATTTTGACACACAATATCTTCAGCTTACGTGAGCAGCATTAAGTAGGACTTGTTTTCGAATTATTGTGCAGTAGAGTTACGGGACTCATGTAGACACTTCTCACCCACTCGGTAAAGTCCAGTTTACCGACGAGCTCAATCCTTTCCCAAAGAAGCCCTGGCATGGCGGGAACAAAGCTCGTTTTGATTTGTGTTGAAGAATAACTCTGCTGTAGGCAAGGGCATTGCATTCATGTATTTTGCTGTCGAATTATGAGTGACGCAAAGTTTATTTATTTCTTGACATTTGGTAATACGGAATACTTAGAACATATGTAAATCCTTCGGTTTATCGGTCGAAATCCCGGGCGGTTCCGTTCGGTGTCTGGTACCTAAACTTGCTTTGCAATAGATCGACTCAATTTTCACCTCCGCCCTTAGGGGGCCGCGGTAGCTCAGTTGGTAGAGCGTCGGACTCTTGATCGAAAGATCGTGGGTTCGAATCCCACAACCGACGGAATTTACCGAGTCCACCCGCGACCAATCGGCGTGAGAGGTTGGCGACGCTATATAACCTAGCGGTTGAATGCGTCGTAAAAGAACCCAAGGTTCTTCTTCTTCACCTCCGTCCTTAGAGATAAAAACTAAGATCTCACTTTCTCACCCTTTCGCAATGGAGCAACCATCAATGCCTTGATTAATACGGCGCTAACCAAGATACCATCCTGAATTTACATCGAACAGATCCTGAAGCACTCAGCGAATTCCAACAAACGGCCATTGCCAGAGAATAAGCAAGTAGTCTCATTTGCACAACTCGACCTGATTATTCGACATGTGTATATGGTAAACGCTCCGAACGAACGCATCACATTGTTGAAATTCGATCCGATCCCAATTTGTATTTACTTGGTCTGTCCATGTAAGCAAGGTAACCCAGATAGATAAGGAGAACGACTGAAACCGGTAATCCGAAGCAACGTCCATAGAGGGAAACGTTCTGTTTTTATTTCTCAGCTTGAAGACGCAATTGTGCAGTGCAAACGTCACAGTTGGCGAGACCGTGTACAACACATTTGTCACAGTTGGAACGTGTTGGCTAGGAAGCGGATCTCTAGCGAATTTCCGTCACAAGCTAACCAGCATCAACTTCCAGCGCACCGAGACGAGCAATTCCTTAACAGTTTCCCAATTTCCACCATTTAGGTGTTGGTGGCTGGTCCGGCCAACACCGGACGGTTCCGGCACCGCCAGGGGCCCGTCGGTGGCTGGAGCGCGACCAACACCGAACGGTGGGCCGCTGGCTGGAACGCGACCAACACCGAATGGTCCCGGCACCGCCAGGGGCCCGTCGGTGGCTGGAGCGCGACCAACACCGAACGGCTTGGGCACCGCTAGATACTCGTCGTTGGCTGGACGGGCACACTGGTACCGATGTTGGTCACGCTGTGAACTGAGTAGATGCGAGCCCCCAGGAGCAAGGGATCCTGTTCAGAACAGTTTGTATTATGTATGCGGTGGCTAGATTATAGGACTGGTGCTAAGGTGAATCAATATTTGCAGACGTGGGTGAAGCAGCATTGCGGGTGGCGTTGCACTGGCAATGCCACATATCCACTAGTAACTATGCATCCAGTAAGGACGGCGGGTCACCTCAGCAATGCTAACGTACGGACACCACGGTAAATATGCCATGCCAGGCAAGGCACGGTGGCAGTGCATTTCAACGTAACATGAATGATGGGGATATAAGCGTCGGAACGTTTGCGAAAAGCTCGGATAGGAGCCGTGTGATGTGGCCATGTGGTCATGTGGCCATGTGTCATGTCATCAGCCGTGTCATTTGTTTTTAGTTTCTCCGTTTGAAATACGAATTATTGCTATGATTATTACGAAATCAATTGCAGCCAACAACTTAGGAGTGATGTATATATATATATATATATATATATATATATATATATATATATATATATATATATATATATATATTACATACAACGTTATCAGCTATTCACGCCAATGGGAAATGCGATAAAGAAATTAACAACGTATATGTGTGCAAGCAGACATCCGGATGCATTCTTCATGTTCAAGGAGAAAGAGCTGTGATAATCGAACTCACTGTGCATTGCACTCACCTGTACGTTGATGGTGAGTTTAGATGCAAGCTAGGTTAGTTGATAATGGGCGTTCATATTCATGTTGAATAAGCAGAAGAACATAATTTAGTAACAGAGGAATTGTGCTTGTGCTTCATCTATATCAAGCAGCTCCATTGTGACACGGAATTCGATCAGCTTGTTAATGTCGTCGACTGGCCCTTTCACCGAAGTGTGTGCATCCACTGTGTACATGTCAATCGTGGAGCACATCTCAACAACCATGGACGGAGGAACGGATGTTTCCGAGCCATGTTGTATTGCAAAGTCAACCAGGAATAATTACACTTGTTCACGACGATAATGTGATGACAGCCGTGGATGCACTCCGGCACGTGAGTTGTACAGTGAACGGAGTTCCCGTGTGCCCGGACCATGCGCAGACCTCGCGAGCCAATACGCCGCAATCATGTGCGGCGTCCACCATCCACAACAATGAGATCACGTGTGGCATCCACCATCCACGGCAATGAGATCACGTGTGGCATCCACCATCCACGGCAATGAGATCACGTGTGGCATCCACCATCCACCATATCGAGACCACGTGCTGCCTTCACCATCCACCACATCGAGATCACGTGTGGCATCCACCATCCGCCACATCGAGACCACGTGTGGCATTGACCATCCACCACATCGAGACCATGTGTGGCACCCACCATCCACCACATCGAGACCACGTGTGGCACCCACCATCCACCACATCGAGACCACGTGTGGCACCCACCATCCACCACATCGAGACCACCTGTGGCATCCACCATCCACCACATCAAAACCACGTGTGGCATCCACCATCCACCACATCGAAACCACGTGTGGCATCCACCATCCACCACATCGAGACCACGTGTGGCACCCACCATCCACCAAATCGAGACCACGTGCTGCCTTCACCATCCACCACAATGAGACCACGTGCAGCCTTCACCATCCACCACATCGAGACCACGTGTAGCCTTCACCATCCACCATATCGAGACCACGCGAGGGCTTCACCCTCTGACAAGCCTGAACCGCGTACGGGCCTCGATATGAATGACGCCGGGGACCTGTCTCTCCATTGCATCTGCACTATGCTTAGGTCCCACAGTCGGTCATCTTGGAACCACATGCGCATAGCTCACAGATGTCGGCAAACAAACGTGCTAAAGATTGCTTCAAATGGTTCACCTGTCTCCTACTGTATGTTGTCCTCGACAACATGTCGGCAACAAACGTGTTAAAGATTGCTTCAAATGGTTCACCTGTCTCCGACTGTATGTTGTCCTCGCCAACATGTCGGCAACAAACGTGTTAAAGATTGCTTCAAATGGTTCACCTGTTCCGACTGTATGTTGTCTCGCCAACATGTCGGCAACAAACGTGTTACAGATTGCTTCAAGTGGTTCACCTGTCTCCTACTGTATGTTGTCCTCGACAACATGTCGGCAACAAACGTGTTAAAGATTGCTTCAAATGGTTCACCTGTCTCCGACTGTATGTTGTCCTCGCCAACACGGAGCGCAGCCGCTTGGCTCTCTCCAAGCGGTCGGCAGCATTTCTCCCGAATGTGAGAGACTCGGAGGCCCTCGTGTCGACCTTGGTCGGTCTGCTGGTATTCACGCTCGGAAGCTTTGTACTCTGCCTTTATGTCGGCGGCTTTGACTTGCATTTGCAAAAGGATGAGGAGAGTCACTAGAAGATGAATGTCATCAGATGACGCAGGGGCGCGCAACAAATCAACATCGGCGGGTCCAAGTGGCGCTCGGAAGTCAGGTCCGGCTAGCATTTTGTGATATTTACACGGCGGTTGTTAACACATGGACACGATGGGAGGTCCTCATGGAACCCAGAGTCCTCATGTAGTTAGTGCTACCGGAACGGAATATCGTGCCCCCTCAGAATTGGCGGAGATTCCGTAACAAACCCGAAAAATACTGCGGCGACTGACATAGGCAGCAATACATGGGTGTAACGTTTGCCGGTTCCGGGGTGAGGGTGGCGTGTGACCCCACCCAGTTTTGAAAAATAGCATGTGTTGTTCTTTCCAGCTTTGCTTTGCGAAAAGTTTCATGATCCCCAATTCCCTCATATATCTAACCCCTCTCCCCCAAAAGAATAAAAAGGAGATGTTCTATATTCGTTGTTAAAGTATACTAACTAATCATGTAAGTTATAATAATATTTGACATGATTTACAAGCCAGTAGGCTTAGCACTGCTTCACAGGCTGTGTATACTAAGCACGTTGAATAGGGCTCCGAATCGCGTAAGTGTGCAAGCACAGTTGAGGCACGTTTGGCAAAATCGCGATTGTTGGCACGGCACCGATCGGTTTTGGGATAATATGCTATGCTATCCCCTTAGCTTAAAAAAAGGAGTTACGCCGACGCAGCGATGTATCTCGTGTTGAGCAGAACAGTCCACGGGGTCCGCTGTTGCTCATGGCTCTGTGTTTCTTTCTGTGCGGGATTCATGTTTCCGCACAGAGCAACTTAACCCAGACAACATCTGGATGCGCAAAACAATTCTTCCCCCACCGAGATAGATATGGAGGAAGTGAGTAAGTGTTCTCTTCTTGCGTGAAGGGACCAAAATTGAAATTGTGGCTCAGGTTTTTCACATAATACTACACCTACATCCTGTTATAAAAGCACACTGGGCTGCAGAAGTCACTCGGTGTCATCATGTGGCAATTAAGATTTAGTGTTGCGACTTATTAAGCAGGTTAATAACTAGTATGTACCTGATATATAATACGGAGTATGCAACACTTGACTGTCCACCTGAATATTTGATACAGTATATGAATATTGTCAGATGAATTAATGTCAGTGAATACAAATGGGTGAAATGAACTGGAATAGGACTCCTCAATGGAGAATAACATAACTTCAGATGCACGAGAGTAAACTAGCCAGAAAAAGTTAGCGAATGTAGTCGCAGGGTGACGTCAGTCGCACGACTGACGTCAGTCAGTCGTGATTTCATCAACATAGTGACGACACTTTTGGAGAGGATAATTTATTCTGGGTGGTATCTGGCCTTACTCGACGAGCATTTTCAGATGACACCTCTTTCGTTTTTGTGCGACGCTTAGTTTGGAGACTAGAGGGGGTATGTAATGCCCCCCCCTGAGACGGGGTATGAGGACCTGACCGGAAAGACGGGTTAAGGAGGAACGCCGGCCTCGATGGAAATGATAGTGCGAAAGAGGTGTGATAGTGGGAAATTATAAGGTTAGTGCGTTTAAAAAAATCAAGAACCTTGATAGCCTTAAGGCGGGTTGGTAGGCAATGGAATTTAAATGTTCGTGCAAAAATGGTTATATTTGAACTCAATATATAATTTCCTCTTGGTTGAATGACACTCTGGGCCTTCGAGCTTGCAGTGCTAGAGAGCGAGACAGACCTACAGTACCGCCAGTTTACAGCAGTGCTTTCAGGACAGACCTCCAGTGCCGCTGTTAGGGGGCTAGTAATGTCAGTACGGCCTTCATGTGTAGTGGGTGAAGCATACAGGGAGTAACAGCCTGCATTTTGTACCCAGTTTACAGCATAAGTTTGTTCCATGCTGTTTTTCTTTGTACATATAGTTGCGCCTATGATTGACCAAAGAACATGTCAATGATCTGACACACAATGTGGTATGGATGGCCTCAGAAAAAAGTTGTGACGACTGCACATTGGGGCTAGAAATTCACCCAGTGCAGGGTCTGCCGTGAACACGTTTTTCTTGTAGAAATAACACCACGCCGGCAATTTGCAGTGCACCTTTTGCCGTCGTGGCGTTCTGCATTAGAAGACGAGACAGGTAGATGTAAATGTGTGACCTTTGCAGTGGACCTTTGCATATGTGTGTCCCGACATCCATGCAGCTATGTATGCTGGTCGTTGATATTCCCTAAGCTGGATGGGATAGTTGTAAAGCTGACAAGACTGCCGACCCTACCAGGTTCAATGAGGTATGTTTCTAAACATATACTAGCAAACCGGGTTATACTCGTTGCTTCCCATGCAATGCATTATATTATGTCTTGAAGTCAGATCAAGGTCCTGCAGTTTGATTATTGCATGAAGTTCGGTGATGAGTACGGAAGCCTTGACATTTTTGTCGTCCCCACTGCTCAGAACCGAAGGCCACCGTCTAGCGAAGTGTTGAGATGCAAGGAAAGGGTAATCCGCAACCTATTGGGACACGTTTGAGTTACATCGCCAGACAACTTAAGCGACGAAATATTGTTCCCACCAAACCACGTTTAGCAATACGGATGCAAGTTGTTAAACTTGGCTTCTTCTACAGTTGTCAAACCTTCCTCGGCAGAGGAAGGTTCTGGCACCAGATGCTTGTAGGTATGTTTGCATAAACACATGTATTATGTATATATGTACCATGTATGCATGCATGTACGCATGGATGTACATATGCATGCACATGGGTGACCTGGTATGGTGGCAATGAGGCTGGGGTGATGGCACAAGAAGGAATAACAAGGCGTACTCTGTGCCGCATTCAGTGCTCTCTCTCTCTCTCTCTGACAATTCAACGACAATTAAATATCCTGGTATGCATGCATGTATCCAAAGACATGCTTGTATGTAGGTATGTATATGTGTGTGCAAATAGGTGGCAATGAGGCTGGGAAGATAGCACAAGAAGGAATAATAAGGCGTGCTTTGGACTGCAATCAGTGTTCTTGATTGGAAGGGAAATTGCGATAAACCTCATTAGGCAAGGAAGGTATGGTCCGAATAATGTAATTAGCTGCTTTTCCAGATTAGCTGAAGGCGAATACAATACTGTCATTTGTGATACGTGAGCAGCGGAACTTTCGAATACGATGCGATTAGGGACACTTGCGAAATTATTGCTAAGCTTTTCGGATGTATTGGTAGGTCAGAAGCTGGCAGCAACATGTCAGAGCAATATGCTAGTAAGTAGTCCTGATCGCAGCGTATTCGGAAGTTTCAGTATTCATACAAACGGGGTATTTGTTTCCAATTTTATTCACGGCGATTGGCTGCTTTGCCTCGATGGTTCTGAATTAACCTGAGCTGCACGTTCTTTCGTGCACTCAGTTGTGCACGACTGAGGTGAGGTGTTGGATCGGTGGAGGTGAAGAGTAAGTATTCCAGGTGGCTGTTGGAGGGTTTGGCGGGCCTCTTGGTTCGCTAGTCACGTTGCCAGTCCTCCGGAGTGCTCTCTGCAGAAGGCGACGTAACGGCAACCTCAGGGACCTGTGGCGGCGAGTAAACGTGGTTTGCCGCTCTGAGGTCTGAGGCACGGAACATAGGTTCACTGCATTATTTTCTGCATATATGCCAATATTTTTTTCGAGTCTTTTAGTCAGTGACGATGTAGCAAGGGTGAAAACTGTCCTGCATGGAGCACTGCCCTGCCTACACTACACTACAATGCTCAACACGAAGGCAGAGTTAAATATGTGGTCCCGCCTCCCTCCAAGTAGAGGATCTTCCCGCCATGTGTGAAGAATCCCATTGGGCGGTTGTAGGTGTACATCAATTTTTGTGACATTTTAGTATTATCACTGTGGCGTTATGATGGCCTTCGCCAAATTCCCGCATGTCCACAGGATAGGGGGAGGGGGAGGTAGCGAGACGGTTTTCAGTGAACTCTTTTCATGCAGCGCCATTGCCATATACCTAAATGTTGAATTATCCGACGTCAAAGAGGACGCATCTCCCGTCCCTTGGGGAAAACATGACTTCAAAAACGTTCTCCCCACACCGGGTACAAAATCTTTATCCGACCACTACTTCTCGCGCCATATATGTGAAGAACCATAAGTTGTCGAGTTATATTTTTTTTTTGGGGGGGTATCTTGGCACCTCAATGCTTCCCTTGGCCAAATGTTGAGTTGGATCCCGCCAATATTTGAACTAAAACAGCCTAAAGTAAATTATAAAGCCAAGTTCAGACTTGGAAAGGGCAGTTGATGTGAAGATGATGTTGATATCACCCCTCGCAGCTTGGAGGGTGGTTAATTTGACACTCCTGATATTTGCACAGGAGGACCCGTGAACCGCTAAAGGTACTGCTTTACAATTTTGCACAGCTTCCTGTACCACAATGCACACATTTGGTCGAAATATTGCGTTCTTGGCTCTTGAGATAGCGGAGTTCGCGTAGATCAATGTCAGCTCACGACCTCGTCTCAATCTGATTCTGATATGCACGTGTAGATATTTCTGCGTAAACAAACCATCAAAATGCATTGAAAAATGAAATATGGGTGCATATAAAAACGATTAAAGACAAATGTAAGCATACGAAATATGACCTTAGATGATGTCCCTATGGCACATGTAGGGCTGAAGTAGAAAATGTTTCCTTCCGCATAGCATTGCTACTAATCAATAAGCTTGAAAACCTCGATTGGTGGTGTCAAGTTTTGTTATCTAATGCTGTGCCAGTTTTTTTTAAATTCATTATCAAGTACGGTCACTGAGATATGACTGAAACGTCCCGAAGCTGCATTTATTCCAGGAGCTCCAGGGCCTAATATTCAAACTATTACGAACAAAATGACTATTTCGGGGTAATTTTGCACGCCGAATTTATTTATTATATGAAGGGGATTCTCGCATATGATTTTGGAAACGATTTGGAAATGCTGAATTAATTATTTTATTTTGTGACGTTGTAAACATTTTATTCTTCATGTGTGTTTTTAAAACGAGTTCCACGAGTTACTTATCATAAAAATCCAGCTTTATGGAACGATTTTAACCGATTATTTAACGTACACATATATACTGGCACGGATGCCTGCTGCCCACGTCCTCGACCATGCCTGACCGTTACAAACTGCTATCCCAGCCGGAGGCGTAATTAGCGAGCGTGTGGAGTGACCCGACCCGCTGCGTCAAGATGGGGAGACGTTTGCAGCCAAGTGCTCTATCGACTGAGCTGTCAGGCGGCAATTTAATACAAAACACAAAGAACCTCACACAACCCTCTACAAAAGCGCACCATGCGACGCTGAACATTAGCCGTCTTCCATACAGCTACTATCGGAAAGGACTGTACATGACCGGGAGGCACACAGACTCGCTGTCGCCTAAAACAGAGGAGGTTCCACTCCGGTAGAGCTTGTACGCTCGGTTATCGAATTATGCTCCAGTGTACCTTTACTATGGCCGGTAACCAAGAACGTAGGCCGAGCGGCTTCACAGCAATGTTTTAGGCGCTATGTGACAGTCTACCAGGTCGACCACGGGCCAGTGTCCAAGGAGAGGAAATCGAGTTTGCGGTCGTCATGTAACCATTTGCTCTGTAGTCAAAAAGTGAGAGAGGCGGGTTGATGCTGTTCATGCCTTGCATGCCTCAGTGGGACAAAAGCAATGTCAGATCAGTAAACAGGCTGCCACTGGACTTCTGTCGACAAAAACAATTCATCGCTACGGATTTCGGGCTTCGGCAATGCATAATGAACTGGAAATGCTGAAAGGAGATCGGTTGTAAATGGAGTAGCGAAGCGGGAGGAGAGGTTGATGATGTCAATGAAGCATTCTCTTGTTATAAAATAAGGATTGAAATTGCAACCTTTACACTTGCTTGCTTAATTCAGATTGATTGTCAAATATATTGATTACTTGACTAACTTACACCTGTTTCATTGGGGAACCAAAGTGGTTGGGCTTACGACAAATGTTGTATCGAATGCATTAATATGTTATTGTATGCACCTATTGTGCACTGTATGTGAAGCGATATGTTAAGATATCTGTGCCGATGAAATATTTTCTCAAGCAGATGCCATCGAACTTATTTTCCAATTCGAGGCTTTTAGTTGATATTGATTCAGCACGAAATACTTCCGGCTCAGCCGTCATGATTTGTGTGAATTAATTTAAATATTTGAGGATGGAGCATAATTAATGTATAATTTTGCATGTTAGATTGCAGCATGGGCAACATAGATAACGCCCCATGGTGGCCGTGGAATATACTTCACAGGACCAAGGTCATTCTTGATTTTTCTGCCCATAAGAAGTCGATGGTGATGCGACCGGCATTCCGGATTCTTTTACTGGGCGAAAGCTGAGCCGACTTCAATACCGTATTTTTAGAACCGTGGGAGACAATGACCAACTATTTTTCCCGAACCGGGATCATTTAACAGATCAAATTGTCATTGCATGCACCTATGATAGCAAATGGGACTGGCTCTACAAGTCATTGCACTTATACACTGCATCGTATGAATATTATTGCATCGCACGATTGACACGAACCATGCGATTAGCACGAACTGTTAAAGCACGATTTTGTAAACGTGCGCGACCCAAGATTAATCGTAATTTGTGGCGTGGGGTAAATCAATTTTACCCCACATCAAAAACGGCGGAGATACACTTTGACTTCCGTGCTGAAGACGTTCCTTTCAGTTCTGTGGATTAACAAAACAACATGTGATTAGCACTTTGTTCATTCAGGAGCAAAGTTCATCCAATTGAGCTACGCCTATTATTTAAATGTCGTATGTTATTACGAAGTGAGATAAATCAACTACACCACTCGCGGTAGAAAATTACATTACCCCATCTGTCTTCGACGCCTGACTTACATGCATTTTATTCTCGCTCGTGGTGTAATTCATTTCCCTGGTGACCTATGGTGGCCTATTTGAGCACTAACACAGTACGCCGTATCGAAAACTAACTTTGTAGTGGGGAAGCTTAGCTACGATGTTCAAACCTATTGTGCTGTTTTAACAAAAGCACCAGATTTGGTACCGAGGTAATCTAGCATAATATCAGCAGATTTGGATATTGAGCCATGGCGCAACTGCCACCTGGCGGTCGCGGCGGACATTTTCCAAACTACCAGATCCAGGGCTCTGGCTGATGGCACGAGTGTTGTTGTTCTGTTATCGTAAAATGTCAAATGTAGAAGAAAATGATGTAGCATCATTCACTATGTTATTGTTGCTTACACAAGATTATGATAGTATATGATATGATAAGGAAATGATATAGCATCATTCACTAGGTTACTGTGACTTACACAAGATTAGCTGATTGGTTGCACTTATTTGGTATGCTAAACGACGTATATTATCAAAGTAAGTTCAACACATAAATCCTCGCCTGGTTAGCTCACTGGCCTGCATAGCCCCCCCCGTCTTAGCATAGCTGGTTCAGTAGCTTCACGCGCTTGCTGATTATGCCTCCTGCCGGGATGGTCAGTTGGCAACTGCTCAGGCAGGGTCAGGACGCAGGAACCAGGCAGCCGTTCCCGACTTTGTGGGTAAGCTATGATGCATTGTCGGGACGCATATACGTTATGACTTATGTACGTTATGACGCATATACGTTATGACGCAAGCACCAGGCCTGGTGCCTGCGTGCCTGCACCAAAACACCATTGCGTGTTAAATGGCTGTTCTATAATGCAGAATAAGCCGGTAAAGAACAAAATGTTATTTTGCACTATCGCATAGCATTCTCCAGTAACGCGTTTTAATACTTACTTTTTCATTAAGAGCCTGCAGCAGTACAGTGTTAAATCGCCATGTATTGAATTTAAGCACGCGGCGGTATGAGAAATACCTTACTAAGCTTGTGCTGGAGACGGCATTTTGTCGTTTCGTTCTAAAAAGAAAAGATTTGCACTCGTCGTTTGGTCTGGTGCAAAATGTTTTCTTTAAGGACTCTGCATCAAACTTCCTTTCCCAGCACCGTTTAGTAATACATAAAGCTGGAATGAACTGCATTAGTTTCTATTGGAAGGGAATAACCGCGTGATGAAAAATATGTGATACTGCTATGTTATTAACCACATTGTCCCTAAAAATGTCAAGGGTTTGCGATTGAAAACTGCCCATTACAAAACAGCATGTAAATTATCGGGTCGTTGTAGCTTTTTGTCACATCTCCTTACCTTTCAGCAGAATCCCTTCATAGGCTTTAGCCGCTCTCCCTTGCTCGCTCCGAGTCTTACATTTAGTACAGGATACAGCATCCACCTTATGCTTATTGTTACATTATTACACGCAGATAATAACATTCGTTATTGCCTTGCATGTTACGTAATTAGTTTCTACTCGTCGCATGACATCCAAGCTAAGTCGATTATGCCTCCCTCCGTCCATGCATGCATTCACATACAACTTCCAGTAGTTCGTTGGCTAGTATGTGTCCACCTGGCTCAGTAAATTGCTATGTGCGATGCCTTGACCTTCCTTAGTAATTGATGCTAGTGCGGAAGATAAGCGCATTACGCCACTGCAGTGGTGTAATGCAGTGCACTGGCGATAACAGGTGCTTTTTACCAAGAGAATATATATATATATATATATATATATATATATATATATATATATATATATATATATATATATATATATATATATATATACGCCCATACACACACACCCTGTTGATGTATGCATGCCATTTGATCTGGTATGCGATCCCGGTTCTTACCAAATAGTTAGTCATTGTCCTGGACAGTTCTTAAAAGTACGGCATTGAAGTCGGTTCAGCTTTCGTCCAATATAAAGTTCCAGAATGCTGGTGACGCTGAACTTCATACGATTGCTTTCTTGTGGGCAGACAATTCTGGAATGATCTTGGTTTTGATAAATGTATTCCACTGACCCCATGGGCCGTTATTTATGCTGCCCATGCTGCAATCCAACGTACAAAATATGGTACTAAATGCTGCCACATCTTCAACTACTTTAAAGTGGTTTTCCACAAGGAATGACGGATGAGCCAGTTGCAATTCGCGCCGAAGCAATATAAACTAGATGCCTCGGATTCTAAAATACATACATTGGATGGTATCCTCCTGAGTAAATATGTTCGCTGCACAGACATCTGGATATCTCGCTTGCCACACAGCGCACAATATACACAATAATATAATAATATATATCATACAACATATGACGTGCGACCAACAAATGGGTTCCTCAATGAATTATGCATGCTTCAGTCGAGCAATTAATTGATTTGTCAATGAACCGGAGCAAGCAAGTGTAAAAGTTTGTAATTATATTGTTGGTTTAAAACAGGACAATGTTTCATTGACATCATTTACATCTCCTCCTCTTTCGGCTACACCCTTTGCAACCGAGCTCCTTCCAGCCTTTCCAGTCATTCTGTGCCGCCGAAGTCCAAAATCCATAGCGATCAATCGTTTCTTGTCGACAGGAGTCCAGTGGTAGCCGGCTCACTGAGCTGCCAGTGTTGTTTGTCCGACTGAGGCATGCAAGGCAGGAACAGCATAGACCAGACTCTCTGGTATATGCTGACTCCATGGCTGCAGGGCAAATCGTCACATGACGGCCGCAAAAGCGAATTCATGTGGCCCGTGGTCAACCTGGTAGACTGTCATGTTACGCCGAACTGTGAAGCGGTGCAGTATTCCCTGCCAATAATCTTTGTGAAGCGGCACAGCCTACGTTCCTAGCGACTAGCCGTAGAGAAGGTATACTGGAACATGATTCGGTAACCGACTGCACCTTCATGCTGTAGGTCTCTTGGCTCAACAAAGGTCATGTTTGCGTCTTTTCCTGTCGAGAGCAGCGCAGACAAAACACGACGGTACTCGTCACATTGTCATCGGGTGGAATGTTGACCTCCTAATGACGTCCGCACCGTTCGGACATCTCTGAAGTATCATTAGAAAAAGTTTGATGTCTCGCGATAATGCAGGACGTTGTGAATCTTTCTCCCAAAACCCAGCACAGCGGGAGCTTTCTCGCAATGCTCCAGTATTGGTAATATTATCCCACCATCGTCCAACATGGTGCGGGCTCTTCCTCCACCACCCCGCGCAGTACGATATTTCCCGCTGTTACCAGTACGGAGTGGGCGTTCTTGCCACAACCCAGCAAGATGCAAGTTCTGCTTCCGCACTCCAGCACGGCGCGGGCTTTCCTGCCACACCCCACCCAGGTGGGAGCCCTATGGCCATAACTCGACACGGTGCTCACTTTCCCGCCATAGATCGAAACCGGGCGAGCTGTCGCGCCACAACACAACACGGAGGCTATTTCCGCCGCAGGTCGGTGCAGTGCCGGCTTTCCGACGGTGCATTATCCGATGAGGTGCGTGACAGCTCGCTGTTCCCACGTACTGTGGCCTGGCATGTAATGTTTTTCGAGAGGGTGCCCCCAAGGTGTGCACACAGCACACGAAGGTCAGGCTGCCTGTAAGGCATGGTGCGATCGATGACCATCGATATCCTTGTGCCCGAGGCTGATTTGGAATCCCACGGCGATGTATTCGTTGAAGACGTCGGCAGATAGTAAACAGGTTAGGTGCTGGTTAACTTGTTTCTAGGATATGATATGATAGGATTAAATTGTTATATGACAGTACTGGAATGGAATTGTCTTCTTGGGACATGTATTTTGCTACATCATCTTTAAGTTGCAGATCCTGAGACTATCTTGATTACGAAAGCGTAGCTAATGCACCCACGAGTAAGTAATCAGTAGATATTGAACAACAACCAATTAGAGAAGAGCATTGTGTTCCAGAAATATTGTAAAAGACGCGACACGACTACCATCAATATTTGAGGCCATATTGTACACTTCGCGTACACACGATAATTTGATTGCATCCAAATGTAGGCGATGAGTGCATTATGCTGTGCAAAACTGAGTTCGACTAGTCAAACCTGGAAGTTAATTACCTTGTCCAAGCATTAAATTTCAATGAAGCTAAAAACAAAACACGTGCACTTCTCACAACACGTCCGGAGGCTGGGGAACAACATGCCCAATTGGAACATATTTCAGAAAATCTTCCTCACTTCACACTCCCCGAGAAACACTCATGCTGCAATATGTGTCCGGTACTCGTGACGTGAGTGTACATACCTGAATAGTGTAACTTGTCTATTATGTGAAATTTTGCAAGACAATTCCAGGATTTGATCAAGGAATCAAAGAGCCAACGGTTACAATTTATATGCTCAAATACCTGTTCAGCAGTTAACTCTCGCTCAGTTTGCTGTTTCTTATACATGGTACCATTTTGGGATCAGATCATCAATACGCCTCGACGTATGTGACTACTCTATCCAGAGGTGAATTGATTGACTCTCGTTCGTGCAGGGAAAGGGATTGATATGCCACTCTGCTCCCAAGGTTGTATCGCGACCAGAGCAAACTGCTCAAGTTCGCGCGACGCCGTTCGCGATAGCTGATGGGCCGACCTGATGACCTGATCGCTGATAGCTGATCTTGCCGACCTTATGCCACGGAGAAATGAAATGTGTCATGTCAGGGCACTGATATGGTATCATAAGGGGAAGTCAGTTTTCGCAGAAATCGCGAATTGTCAGCAATTGACCTCATGAAGAGCCAATTCTGGTTGTAGTAGAATGATGAACTGAGTTGTTCAGCATACGCGTTCCGTGGTCATTGAACAATCAAAGATAATTCGATGTCATTAACCCAACTTAACCTCAGATGACCTTTTCCGGTTCAAAAGACCTCTGGGGTTAATTTAGGCGCTGAAATGGAGTTATCGTCAATTTTTACTCCTGGATATAAGAAAATAGTACTTTAGTGCACTATTTTGGAAGTTTCAAAACAATTTAAGCACCTCAACTTCATCAGACCCTTGACGAATGGGTGCAAATGTATCAAATCGCACACAATGCTGAAGGATACTAAGGAATACTACGCTGCACAATTGAAGTACCAATATCTTATTGTTCCCACTGAAAGAGTCAATAGGCATGAACATCTTCGAATTGCTCAACAAAAGTTGCCTCTAGGCTAACCTGGCAGGTTAACCAGTGACCCAAAGCATGCACATCGTATGTCAGTCGCGAGATCCTGTCATGTGCAGCTCGCTGGTCTGTTCATGTCGTTTGAGAACTCTAGGCGGTCGCAACAATTCTGCCTGCTCCCGCCCACCTCCCAACACCACCACGGAGAAAGTGGCGGCGCGGGTAATGTTAATCATAGGTGCCAGCCATTCCCGATACCCAAACTTCTCTTTTACTTCAGAGCCTTTCGAAATTTTGTAATCTAGCAAAGCAGGAATTTATCATGGACCTACCTGATTTGTACAAGATGATTTCCAATCTCCTTCAGACTCATATTCACGTTGCTCAATGGAAGCAGACAAACACTTTGTGAATTAATGGCAGCAGCATTTGGGACCATGGTGCCTAGCTATAGACTTGCAATGTCCGAACTCTATCCTTAATTTGTGCGGGCGCTGCTGCTAGGAATGAAACTATTGCTCATGACATACCTAATATTAATAATGTTCCCATTTCATAGGTTGCAGTTTCTTGTTTACTTGAGAGTATGCCAATAAACTTGCACTAATCTACTTCCTCCACGAAACGCAATCTTGGCAAGTGTACGTGTGTGTGGGTGAGGTGGGTTTGAATATGTGTATGTGTGTGCACTGAGAAGAGTGTTTATCTTCATGTCCTGCGTCCCGATTCTGGCTTGGTGTGATACCTACATGCGCTTCTTTGCCTTTGTCTCTTCCCGTTTCACTCTTCCGATGCCACACACCAAGAATGGCTAATATTAGGTAACGCTGGAGCGTGGCCACAGAAAGCCACACAGCATACACCGCGCTCACTCGGCTCCAATTCTGACCTGGACTGCACATATTGCTATGCCGACCGCCCACCTGGCGTGGGCGGACGCGGCATGAGCCCCGACGTCCCCGCCGTCCGCCCAACTACTCCGCAAACTGGCGCCGCTGCCTGCGAAGAGCCGCAGGCACTGTCGGCTGCCGCCTAACTGCCTTGGCCGAACGCGTGTCCGGTGTCGGAGACGGCGGCATGCGCCGCTGTTGTCGCCACCCCATTGTGTGAACCACCGGCGGGTGCTGAGTGGCGTCTCCTCCGACCACGGACGGCAGGCGCCGTTCTTTTCAAGACAACGTCGTTATCGTCTTCAGTCTAGTTGAATGTAAACTGAAGCAATCAACATGCATCTAACAGCTATCTTTCGTGTTTATAATTATGCTTACATTAGAACGTCTCTCATTACCAGGGCTTGCTTCATTGGTGTCACACATTCGCTGCATTGATTTGTTCTTGCTACTTGTAAGCTAATGGACTTGAGTATTAATCCTGGTTGGTTTATTTTTTCTAAGCATGATTTTCTTTTGCCATTACGCTGGACGCTGGTGTAACCGGATATTCGGGAAGCTCAGAGCCCAGGCGGTCCACGCTGAGATTCCGTCCCCAGTCCCAATGAAGTCCGTAGGCGAAAGGAACCGTAGTCTCATATTTTTAATTGCATGACACTCGGGATGTTCTTCCATGCCTTCGAAAGGGTTTCGAGAGGTTCAAGCAGGGAGTGTGGAGAGGGTAAGTTCATGACATTGTAAGTTTCATTCTGGATATCCTACGATACAAGCAAAATGATTTGACTCTGTGCATCGTTTTGTGCACATCTGCCTACAACGTAACGGTATTTCTGCACGCCTCTGGAGCTCGGGTGACACACAGGCAGGCCGCAATATAGATGCTATCTTTTTCCCGTGGAAAGTTGCCGGATGCTCATCGGCGAATTGCCAGTCAAAGCAGTGCTTTCTTTTTCTGCAAGGTTTTCGTGTGATTTAATTGTGCATTAGCCAAGTATTCACGCTGAATATTATCTACTGCCGTGTTGTTCGCTCTGAAACAGCGCAGGTGCGTAACGAAATATAAGAGACCGGGCACCATAAATAGATGACTCAAGTACGATCGGAAAGGCAAGAGAGGACGGGAAGCGTGGTAGGAAACATAACAGAAACATGTGCGCTCCTAAAAGTTCACGAGATGCATGTTGAACCACCAAAGAGACTGACAGCGAAGCGCTACGGTGCGAGCCGTCGCTTTATAAGAGGCCTATGTTATCCGTAGGTGCCATGATCTTCAGTAGCACGACAGGAGGCGTCAAAACGAACAGAGGCGGCTTGATATATAGGCACGGCCGAAGCACATCTATCGCGCACCAGGGGAGTCTGGACCACCAGAAGCGCAAACAGGTAGTGCTCAGAGGTGGCTTGAAACACCATAAGAGGGGCAGGCAGGGTTAACCATCGTCTGTTGCTCCTCGAATGTCGTCTGGTCCGCCAGAAGTGAAACGGGTAGTGCTCAGAGGCTATCTGAGAGGCTGAAAGAGCGGCAGGCAGGATTGACCACCACCTGGTGTACACCATGGGCGTTCTGGGCCGTCAGCAGAGAGCAAGACAGGGTCGACCATAGTCAGAAGTCACACAGGCAGATTTCAGACATAGCTTGATACGCCGAAATAGTGGCAGGTAGGTTGACGCTATTTGTCGGATGATTATAAGATAACCAGGCACGTTGCGTTACTTTCGCGACGCTTCCATTATTTCATGCAATTTAAGTGTGTGTCAGCCCACACGCTTTAGTTAGGGTTGAAGTCGACCTCACAGGCTGTTGGACAAATGAGTAAGCGGAAGCATACGGGAAATGGTCCGAACGCACAAAGGCACGGCTGACAGTGGCTTTGCAGGAAACTGGCCGACGTGTGGGAGAGCGAGAGGGGCGGGGGCCACGAGAACGGGCACGCAGTGTTACAACAGTCACTATCGGTCGTAACATAGCCAGCCCAGATTTAGGCGATCTTTGACGGCTACATCTTGGCATTACGAGCATGCAATCACACACGCAGATGACAGACGAGTGAGCAATTCGCAGAAGTCTGTACCGACCACGCCCAGACTACCATCTGATCCAGATCCCCCTCCAGAACTACCATCTGATCCACGTCCCGCTCCATGACTACTATCTGATCCAGGTCCCCCTCCATGACTACCGTCTGATCCAGGTCCCGCTCCATGACTACTATCTGATCCAGGTCCCCCTCCATGCCTACCGTCTGATCTAGGTCCCCTCCATGACTACCATCTGATCCAGGTCCCACTCCATGACTACTGTCTGATCCAGGTCCCTCCATGACTACCGTCTGATCCAGGTCCCCCTCCATGACTCCCATCTGATCCAGGTCCCCCTCCATGACTCCCATCTGAACCAGGTCCCGCTCCATGACTACCATCTGATCCAGGTCCCGCTCCATGACTACCATCTGATCCCGGTCCCACTCCATGACTACCATCTGATCCAGGTCCCGCTGCAGTACGCAGCCGTGCTGCTGGTCGTGTATTCTCTCCGGTGGTGGGCTTCACCTCGACACCACGAACCGTACCGGCGCGGCGGCGTCGGGGACGCGTCTTATGGTGCGACCCATGGTTCATATGTCACGCGGCACGTTCTCCTGGATGAGGAACGGGTCACCTGACACCAGATTAGCGCCGTCTTCCGTCCATTTTGTTTCCGTGCGGTGAGACCCGGTAAGTATTTTTCGCAGAGGGCCAAATAACCTGTAGCACTGCGTGTCTGTTCTCGTCCGTAACAGCCATGCATATCGAATGTTAGGGCTGTTTGTAGCCAATGGAAACGAGGGTATCTTGTGAAGTTTGTTCCGAAGCAGTAGAGCAGCGAGGCGACATTGAAGCCATGATAAGTACAATATCATGATAAGTACAAATACAGTAACAATAGTACTTACCGGGCCAGAGATACAAGCGTGGGCGAGATATGTGGTCAGTAGCGAAGCAGACGCGGTCTCGGTCGGTGCCAGAAGCGCACCAGAGGTATCCAATCCTTGGGCAACTGTCGGTGCCATGAAACCCACTGCCCCACTGGGCATTACCGGCATGTGAATGCATCCATTCTTCAGCCCCTTTTTCGGAGTTTGTGGTGTTCCTGGTATGAGCGTCATCACTGCTAGTGACTGGAAGGTATCCCCACCCCAACGTAGTGCATTTTAACATTACGCGTATGACGTTGCATGGGAAGAATCGACCTAAACATACTCTCTTTCCCCTCATCCCTATCGAAAACTTGTGCCAAGGCTAGTGGTTGCTGATCATGATTCATGTTGAATGACTGTCAGCAATATGTCACCAGTTGAATGACCGTGTCACCAGGGGTGTACATAGGCAGTGGGAAAACGGCCTCGTCATGGCGATGTCGAGAGGTGACAACCAGTCCAGCTGGGTGAGGTCCTGTTATCACATTACACCTCATGGAAGAAATGATTGCACGTCTCGCGCATCGAAAGCTAAAAACTATTCGCAAATAAATAAGAATTCACTGAGTTCATGATTTCAGATGGAGTGAGTGATTGAGCGAAGCGAGCGACGAACACAGTTTTGTAGACATAAATATTTAGGTATTCGGCCTTTGATTTGGGGTGCGTTCTTTGTCGCAGTTCTTGCACGGATTCCGCAGCCTCTGAAGTCGTATGTCGCTATTTGTCCATTCCTTGCGAAATCCACAGGAAGATGTGGTGGATTCTGCGAGGAACGCGCGCAGGCGAGCTGATAGGATGTTCATCCCTGTCCTGCGTGGTGTCGTGCAAGATCGCATTGGTCTTGAAATTGGCCTGCACTTTCAGGTAGGCAGTAAGGTAGCATGCTTACTACTACATGCTACCTCTCTCATCATACTTAATGTTGATTTTGCTTGACGGATTTGATTATCGAATATTATCCATTAACATACCATCGGTACATCTAGCCAGTTGGTATAGCTGTCATTCATGGCTTGAACACAAATGTAAGATACTGATTCTTTGGGCGGCAATATCTGAAAATCATTTGGGGGCCAAACATAGAGGCAATGAGAGGGCCGAAATCGAAGGGACTGCTCATACGGGTGCTATGCTAAACATTGGCATCATTGGGTGGGATCGAGCCAACATGGGAGTGACAAGGCCCCCTCAAAAGTGTACAAGTTGACACCCATGCTGATTCCTGTTCTGTGTATGTTTAGTTTCGTTAGGCCGCAGCTGTTGATTGTCTGTCGGCTGTTTAACGTTGTTTGTTTGGCTGTTGACTGGCGATAGGCGATCGCTTTTCAATGATTATGTTCTGACTATGCTTCAGTACTGGATTGACAACTCAATATCGGAGGCATCGTCCTGTAGCTCAGCATTTGAGGTTTTGCTTTTTAAAATCCACGGTCTTAGTGGCCCTGCGCTCACTTGACTGAAGTTCTATTTGGAAGGAAGGAAGCAGAGAGTAGGTCAACTGAGGAGTATCAGACCTGTGATGGCTACTAGGAATCAGTTTGGGGACCAGAGGGTGGCATGGTATCACACTTGCTATTTCATTATATGCGTAAGTGACGTACCGTGGCGAAGTTTTCTTACCGTTGCACGTTGACGGTAAGAAGTTTTCACTTCCTCATGTTTGCAGACAACCTCAAATTATATCGGAAGGTTTGTAAAGTTGCTGACGCCATTGCGCTGCGTGCAGAAGCTAACTCAATCGTGTGCTGAGTTAATGATTGGAAATGAAGCTCAGGTGTGTCCAAATGTGCTCTCGCATAACTTTCAAACGTGACTCGATTGAGTTGAGTTGCAAAATTCACAGAACCATGTTGGAACATGCCACAACAATTCGCGGCCTCGGTGTCATGCTGGATCAAAAGCTTACTTCTTTAAAGCATATTAGTTCAGCAATGTCTAGAAGCAATAGAGCACTTGGCCTGTTCATTCGCATATACCAGTCAGCCGCCCGTCGTATCGGGCTTCAGCGTAACAAACAAACACATCGCAGCGTGCGATACCAATGTCAGATATGTCTTAGAATACTGTTCTTGTATTTGGTCATGTGCAGCACACGGCCATTTAGTGAGATTAGAGCGTGTGGGACACAAGTTGGTGATGTGGCTGGCTTGCCGCACGTGCAACCAACACCATCCGTGGGTTGCCAGAAACTAATAGGATTTTATGGCATGCAGCCACCGCATGCGAGACATGTTCGATCGGACATTTTGCTTCCATATAAAGTGTGCATCGGAAGTATGGATGCGCCAAACATTTTGGAGTACTTCGCTCTGAATGCGTCACATTGCACTACGAGGGGAGTGCCTGACTCTTTGTGGAACATTCCTTTTGGAAGGGTGAATGATGTATGAACATTCTTTTTATAAACCAGCCAGAACGTGTAGTCTCTTTATTGCATTGTCCCCGACCCGATATGCTGGATGATAACTTCAGACCGCGGAAAGACATGTCACGACATTCGCATTATCCAGTACCTGACCGTCGGATTGCCTTACATATTAATTGCATTGCACTTGTTTTGCTTTAGAATGTAATTGCATTGTTAGCACTGTGTATGTCATGGTGTAGTTACATATATAAGTTGCTTTAGAACAGTGTGTATTGTCCGTCTTATTCCCATGTATTGACTTTGCCTATAACTGCACTTAAGGGCGTTGGCGGTTTAATGTCAATAAACATTGAACAATAAAAAGATGCCCATAAAGGGTAAATGGCCCCGACCAAACATTCACTCTTCATACCTTGTAACCAGAGTTCGAAACGGGCCCAGAGTACCAGAAGAGTGCACACACGTGGTAAGAGGTAGATTACGTAGAATCTGCCCAACATGCACATTTTATGGAAGATCAGCCTAGTAGTTTCTACCTGATATTCATCCCTCTGCAGATAGTATAAGAACAGAGAGTAAATACTGCAAATATATTACTAATTACTCTGGAAATATAATTTAATATACAGTGACATAACACACTCAGAGGAAATTGAGTACACACATGAAAGCTTCCAACCTCATCACACAGCTGAGTGCCCTGATGCGCTCATTTGGTATTGAGTGCACCCTGTTAGTGGGACGAACTGCATCTTCTCCCAGCAGAGAGGTCAGCGAGCCTACAGAATAGGAAGAACAGGAAAACAACGCGGTAGCTGAGGATTCCTCAGGATCTGCTGCCACAATCGCAACGTCTGAGAAGAACCGGAAGATGGAATGGTCTATGGCCCAGAGGACCAAGAAGTCCGCGAAACAAGCATGCTCACAATCCATCTCCTCAGCATTCCCTTCCTTACCTTCGCCACATCCTCACCCCTCAAACCCAACCGCCGGTCCCCCAAATCTAAACCTACATCAAAACCATCTATCCTACATGATCTTGCCGGACAGGAAGCCGAGTGGAGCGCACGCGAGGCGAGACGTGTGGATTTGACTAAGTGGGAGCTCGCCAGGCTCTCAATCTAGCGCTGGAAGGGGAAAAGGCTACGTCGTCCGGGGTGTCTTCCGCCGCTCAGAAGGAGATTTGTATCTCTATCCAGTTGGTCAGCCCACGAAGTCCCCGCAACAATAGGGCCGCCTCCACCACTCCCACCACCCCCATCCCGGCTGGCGGGGGGGGGCGTTCCACCGCAGCCTGCAGCAACTCGCGAGGAGAAACGATTTCCTCCATGGGAGACCTCTCCGACGAAGAAAAGCAGTCCGAGGATCCGTCAGCGAACTCCCTCGCTAGGGTCTGAGGTCAGAGTGAAACTGAATCCTGATCCTGATAGACCCTGTGGTCGGGTGTATGCTTAAGCATTTTGTTTGCTTCTCTTGGTGTGCCTTTGAAATTCTTAATCAAGTTGTAAATAGTTCCGTTGCAATATAATTTACAGTGGGATGTCAAGGGGCTGCTAACAGCTCTTGACGACTTGCAAGCCATTTTAAGTAAGCACTGTCCTTCCACGATATGCATTCCAGAAACGAAACATTCATCGAACTCTTATGTAGTCCTTAAGGAATATGCAGTGCATCGCAGGGGCATGCCAGCAAACACAATTACCAAAGGCGCGTACTGATTGCGATCCATAGTAGCATTCCCAATAATGTAGTAAAACCAGACGGAATTGCAGGCCGTCGCTGTAGAAAAAATATTTCAACCACAATCCACTTATAATTTGTTCTTCATATCTGCCACTTGGTGTGGTATTTCCAACACCAGATTATAGGCGAGTGATTTATGGGCTCCGGCCCCCACCCTCTTTTTATTTCTAGACCATTTTAAGTCGCACCACACTGCATTGGGGTGCAGCGAGGTGAACCCTGGCGTCGCCGTTTGCAATATTTGATACTGGCTGAAGATCTTTGTGGCTTAAGCACAGGGGCACGCACTCACGTCATATACTCATCAGGCAGCACATCAGCATTAGATCTGGGCCTTGCCAGTCCGCACTTAGTTCCGCTCTTCGAATGGTCGGCAAGTGAGAGTCCACTGGGCAGCGACCATTTTCCGGTTTGGCTACGATATCGGGGTGACATACGTCTCGGACAGAGACCACAAAGATGCAATGTTAGGTAAGCGGACTGGACAGGCTTTGAAGAAGGCCCCTCTCCCTTATTTTGAATCGCGATTAATGATATTGGCCAGGCACTACCAAAACAAATCCATCAATCGTTGTACGTAGATGACTTTGCCGTTTGAACTCGAGCATCTGTAGCACGAACCCTAGAAAGGCAGCTCCAGTTGGATGCAGCGAAGCTCGATAAGTGGAGTATTTTCAAGGGTTTTAGATTCTCGATCGCAAAAACGGCAGCTTACATGTTCCCCGACGAAGTCGACCAGGAAGCGTACTGGATTTAAAACTGCATAGACAGTAACTGCACACGCAGCCACTCTTATTATAGGCGATGCGTTAAGTTCTTGGGAGCGCATCTTGGATAGGCGATGCGTTAAGTTCTTGGGAGCGCATCTTGGATAGGCGATGCGTTAAGTTCTTGGGAGCGCATCTTGGATAGGCGATGCGTTAAGTTCTTGGGAGCGCATCTTGGATAGGCGATGCGTTAAGTTCTTGGGAGCGCATCTTGGCTCCCGTCGGAATTATGAAGAACATTTTAGGATACTTAGATAAATACTTCAAAGCTTTAAATATTTTTAAGGCTGTCTCAAGAACATCTTACGGTTCTCATCGATAGACGCTTCTGCCTCTATATCGCTTGTTGATAAGATCGAAGGATTGATTACATACGTTTTGTGTACGATGGAGCCTGTAAAACCAGAAAGCGTACCCTCGATACAATGCATCATGCAGCCCTGCGTATTGTCATTGGTGCATTTAGAATGTCGCCAACGACCGTCTCCTCGCCGAGGAATTATGAGCCACCACTGGCCTTGAGACGAGAATACCTCGGGCTGCGTTACGCTGTGGAGCTGCGCTAGTTTCCGGAGAATCTAGCTTATCGTGCTGTTTGTTTCCGGCGCATGCGAATACTTCCCAGAGAAGAGAGAAACCGAGGCTTCCAGCTTTCAATCCGGATATGGAACGTTTTCAACGAAAGCCCGATAAACGTTGGGATAATTATACGTTACCAGCAGCTCTTCATATCCCCTTGGCAATTGGTACGACCGTGTGCCACTCCTGTTTAGATACCTCGCTCAGAGTCCCTGCAGCACATGTCTTCGTACGAAGGATGCATACTCATCTTTACTGAGGCGTGGGTGAGCGAAACACTTTGCATTCATGTGTGAGAATGATATTCGCACTTTCCGACTACCGACCCGGGCTTCCGCATGCACATGCGATTTGATCATCCCAAGGTGTAGGAACAAGGGGACAGGAGGCCATGCCCCCCCCCCACACACACACACTTTTCATGAAAGCTTAACCCGCCCCTTTCTTTCCGGCCAGATCGTCACAGCCCGTCTCGGGATGGGGGGGAAATTAGAGGGGTCCTTTATGCCCTCTCTAATTTCCAAACTAAGCGTTGCACAAAACAAAAGTTTTTTTCCGGAACCAGTCCTAAAATGTCCCCCCCCCACCCAAGTGACGTCACTAGGTGGTCTATGTGATCACGACTGATATGTTCTTGGCTCTGGGGTGTTCATTTTTGGGGAGATTTAAAAAAAAGTATTTGGAATCAGAAAAGGAAAGAGAAATCGACCATGGCCGTAAAATTTTTGCCCACCCGAAAATCAAAATTGTATTTTTTTAGGTTTCAAAAGTATGAGTCCGATTTTCTTTAAATTTTATTTTCTAATCGGTAGAGCTGACCGCAAAGCGTTTTAAGTCAAATTTTTCCCCCCCCATGAATTTTTTCTTGCCAGAATCTTCGATTTTAGCCCTAATGGGCAAATATGCCAACCTAATACGTCATCAAAAAAATCAAGTTCCTCTGGTGCGTTTCGTTGCATCCATAAAGATAGCAGACGCTGAAAATTTAATTCCAATATCTTTATCCCTTAAAGGATGATGACTGGTTGAACATTTTTGTAGATGACCTCACTTGACCTTGGATAACTCATTAACCATAGATTACCTGACTTCAAAATTGTCACACAACATGCCAAATTGATGTGGAAAAACGTGTGAAAATTTTCGACGCGCTGCCGTGCGCCGTTTTTTCGATATCCGTGGGCAACCTTGGGGAATGGTCGTAAAAAGATCCCCCCCGAGACCCCGAGAGATCCCCTGTTAATATTAATGCTTTGGAGATGCATGATAAGAATCGACTTAAAAATGGGTTTTGACCCCCACCCCTCCCCCTCCCCACATTTTTTTAGAGGTTTCTACACCTCTCCAGCTGACCGCAATTATAAAGACTCTGTGTTTTGCTTCAATATTTGATAAACTCTTATTTCTTGTATGCACAGAATCCCCAGGCAGTCTTTTAGCATTAATCAAATTTTATACATGCCACCCGTTGTTGCAAAATATTCTTGTGCGTCTGATTGCACTCAAGGCAGGTGAGAAAAAAAAACTGCAACGTTGCTCTTGATTCCTAGCCACGTTGAAATAAGGGGAAACGAGTTGACCGATGCTACGACTCAGCGCAGATCGCACTAAGCGCATGTACCTGCTTTCCCCCTTCCGGACACCGATTACTACGCAATTTCCTCGTCGCTTACTTATTCAAAATGGCAAAACACAAGGACAAAGAACTTCGGAACAAGCTAAAGGAGATTAACCAGAACTGAGAACCGGAACCGGACCATCGTCACGGTGGGATTCAAGAAAGGAGATAATACCCAGTCGACTGAGAATTGGTCACTGCTATGCTACCCATTGCTATCTGCTATGCAGAAACGAGCAACTGCGATGTCCTAGATTCCCTGCACGTTTGACGATGCGCCATGCCTTGTACTCGTGTAGAGGCTACGATAGGGAGTACATGCGACACTAGGTCAACTGCTAGGTTGCTAACAAATTCCGGCATACTGCGGGATGAGTCTCCAATTGTACATAACGGTAAGCTTTGTGCTTTTTTCGAAATAGGATTCGAGGCTATTTACACGCCGAGATGAAATGATTACTTGCTACACTATTCTTGAAGACGTATTCATAGTTTAGTACGATTAAGGAGTTAATGATCATTGATATGGTCCACGCGCCTATGCACCGCAAAACCAACTAACTGAACCGTACACACGCAAGCCTAGGCATTTTACCCATGCACGGCTCGGAACACTTTTTACACAATCATGCATTCATCATGAACAAGGTAGGCATGATGCCTCCTCAGGAATCGTCCAAGTTGACATTACTGCCTGCCTAAGGTGCAGGCAGTGATGTCCATGTTCAGATATAACTTTCCATCATAATTTTCGAAGAAATTGCACGCCACTCTGTTCGTTGGTTATTCGGTATATGTGATGCATTGACTGTTGGTCATGTAGGTGTTTCTCTCAGTAAGTCACGTTTACAATCGTATAGAAATGCCTAAGGGATCAGGTTATGTTCACCCGCATGTTTGTACAGTCTCCATATAATTAGGTAGGTATTTATGCAGGTCCAACAATCTTGCCTACAAACTCATCTGGTCGTTTTTCCGCAGGATGAGTTCAGTAAAGCCAATAACCTATTGTCTATTACGTCGTGCCAATTTTCAGCGGCATGTAATCGTTCAAAAACTTTAAATATTGGAACCACATGACATAAACCCACCGATAACAATATTGAAATTGGGAGCGAGAGACAGGTTTCTGAACTTCAGCAATAAGGGTGGTGTTCGGATGGTGTTTATACAAATTAAGTAGAAAGCCATTAAGGCCATGACCAGATATTGCTATATTGCGCTAATCAGATTCGAGAAAATTTGGATGTTGCCATCAATATTTAACACCGGGTGCTGCCAAGTCCCCAGAAAAGCAAGAGTACAGTAATACTCAGGTAAGCATCACTGGATGTGCACAGGTAAGCATCACTGGACGTTTATTACATGACGTTGAGGATGCAATTTAAAGAAATCGATCGCTTAACGAGGGTCCTTAATTATTTCAGAAGAAGTTCAATATTGCTTAAGTGCATTCAAAGTTACTCACACTTCCAAATTCGTTGATTATAATACAATTCCATCACCAGCTCATTACATTTTCAGCTATATCAAAGACCGGGTTGCTCATACTCAGTAGAACGTAGGACAATGCAGTTGATTAAATCAACATGAACCAATCAATGACGTAATTTTTCCCGCAAAAGCTGGCTTTTTATCTCTGCTTTCCTGCTCGGGGCATGCATGTTAAGGACAAATTGAACGGGGTCGAAATACGATTTGAACAAATATTCCATATACCACATCCTAAGTCACGCCCGTGGTTTCTTGACGTCTAGCACTTACGTTTTCGAAGTATCGTGCATAGCAAAAGGGGCAAAGGATGTCCGAGCCAGGATGGAGAGCAAGTGAACTGCAGTATTGGAAAGCAATTCCAAATCAACATTTAATTTGGTATAATTGTGCATTGATATACATAGTATGGTATTGATATACATGGTATTGATATACATTGGATGTTAACATATCATTAAAAATATTGACCAGCTGATTGCAGTTTTTCGGATAGGCCGCCACATCGTTTAGTTATCAGTGCGCTGGCTCTGTATCATATCGTAAGTGAAGCGTCTGCTCGAGAGTAGCGTGTCATAAATTGAAGGTCGGAGATGCCTAGGTGCATAATTTGTATTTCTTGTTTTTTTTTCGTCAGCCACACGGTATTTATTTTGAGTGACTGTTGGACCGGTTTCCATGTTATAGGAGAATCAGTGCAAAAACAACCAGTCACTTCATGACATAATTGAAATTTGAAGAGTCCGGTATGAATCCCAATATACTTGCCACGGTTTTTAAATTTTGACATTGCACCTACCATTAATTTTCCAAGAAAATATTTTGCCTGGGGATGAGGTTTCATTAACAATCATTTTTAACGTTCCAGATAGGCTTTACTTAAGTGACGTGATGAAGCTGATTAGCATGCATAAGTACTTCAATCAGTAGAGAGATTGTATGAAAGATATTACAGATTAGAGAGAGATTAGATTAGAAGCACGATAGGGTAATATATTGTAGGCGAGTTTTGTTCTGCTGGCTGGGATAGTTTCGATTTGTTCTCGCTCCGCGATAACTTGTTAGCAAATCAAATAGCCGTTATTTGCCCTTGTATCTACAGGGCGTGTGATTAGGGCAACATCAACGGATTGCCGTGCAACAGTTTCGACAGAAAACAGCGGGCAGACTCCGACACGTGTCTTTAAACAGTTCGTTCCCCAAAGTTCCTCTGGACACACTAACAGTCCACCGCCCATCCAGACGTCTGCTCAGATCGGCCGTCAAGTCCCGTCTGCCAGCAGGTCTGCTCAACACCGCCGTCCAGCCCCGTCTCTGACTCGTCTTCTCTCCTACGTTGTCAAGTCTCGTCTCCCAGCGACAAGTTCGGACACATGGATGTAGATATAATTATGCGGCATGTTTCATTACTAATGAGCGTGAAAAGTAACTTCGTTAGTAACTTCAGTAACTTCAGTTCACAGTAGCTAGCTAATAGCAACTTTAGCTTACATTGTAACTTCGCTATAATGTGAGCAGATGTCATCATCTAAACATATGTTACTGCCTATCTAACTACAATCTCTTCAAGTTCTAAAGACATCAATCCATGAACAAGCCGCACCAAGGTAGAGGTAGGTAAGGTGCCAATGCTGTGCTACGATTATGTAGGGTTCGTATCAGCTAATATAGGTCTATCGGCATTATGGGTTGTGCTGTAAAGCTACTGCTGGATGTATGGTAGCATATGAACAGACGTTTCACATATCAACCTGCCATAAATTGCTATGTTAATAATGTTTTCTCACTAAATGCAACCACACTTAGCCTGCCAACCCATACTTCACCCTCCCAGGATCACTTCTGAGACACTTAGGATTTTCGTTGAAAAAAAAGTAAGTTGTCCCTGGCATATTACCAGATTTGCACTTTTCATATACCTGAGGTCTTATATGCTCTATAGATATGCTAATTAATCATGAATTCAAGTAGAACAAATCAGAACAGAACATTGGGATATCCATTTTTTGATAGTTTTACTGTGTTTGTTTCATATATTTTGAAGTTCAATTAGGTGTTATAATTTTGTGAATGATCTCAATGTTAATTATCGCTTATGGAAAAATATTGTGGTTTTCAGGAACAAGATGGTTAAACCTTCGTTTTGAAAGAACAAGCGCAGCAAACACAGCAAAGTGGAGAATCAAGCCCGGCCCAGCCCAGGCCCGTTCCTATATATAAGGCATGGGCCCGGCCTTACTACTATCCAGGCCCGGCCCTAAACCCATAGGCCAACCCAGTCCAATTCGAACACCGCTTGTAATTCATAGCTGTAGCAGTGGACGGCCGAGGTGGCTTTTTTGTGCTTCGCATGTTATGTGCTCTTGACATCATGTTATTGCTATGGTGACCGGGGAAAAAGAAGAAGGTGGCCAGCCCAGCGTGCTCGCGGATCCGAGGGCGAGAGAGCACGTCAAAACGGATCAGAGCAGCCCAGGTATCTCGAAACACAACTGAAGTGATCGTCACGACCACGGAACGGGAAGCTCGATGAGATGTGACGGATAGTGCAGGCGTGCAGATGTACAGGTGTACATGTGTGAAGGTATACAGACGTGCAGGTGTGCAGGTGTAGATGTGTGGAGGTGCACAGATGTGCAGGTGTACAGGTGTACACTGTACAGATGGTCAGGTGTGTAGGTATACAGGTGTGCAGGTATACATTGTGCAGGTGTATAGATGTATAGGTGTGCAGGTGCACAGGTGGAAAGGTGCAGATGTGCAGGTGTGCAGGTGGGCTTTGACTCTAATTGCCGCGCAGCTGACATCCCTGTGTCCGTTTCAGGTGAGCGACGAGTGAGCTTCGTGACATTCTGGAAGGCTGATGTTACATGACAAGCACGCCAATTCAGAGGTGAATAACCGATGCGCGACCATGCACTTTCTCAGTCACAAAGCTTGCTGTTTTTGCCTTCGATATTGGCATCTTTTCAATGAATCGAAATGATCTGAGCAGCGGAACTAAGGCATGCGAATATCATCGTAGTCCATCTACCATGAACGGCACGACTTAGAAGCATATTACAAGTGTATTAATACAGATAGATCCACATATATGGACCATATCTAATAGATAATATGAGCAGTCATTTTCTCTTAGCCTTTCCACCTACCCTAGATATTCCTCTACCCATTGAATAGCAGGTGTGATGGTGCTTTTTGCGACTTGTCTCTACTCGTCGGACACATTGCTAGCTACCATAGATATTATCTATGGTAGCTAGCAATGTGTCCGACGAGTAGAGACAAGTCGCAAAAAGCACCATCACACCTGCTATTCAATGGGTAGAGGAATATCTAGGGTAGGTGGAAAGGCTAAGAGAAAATGACTGCTCATATTATATTTAAGATATTTATGTTGTTTATGTTGTTTCGTGCAAGGCATCAACAAACATGCGTATAATTATTGATGTAGTCATGTAAGCCTTCAAAGGCACACATACAATGCAATGATATTTAAATATTGTTTTGCGAAGCTCCATACCAGCAGACACAGACCGTGAAGCGTCATCATATCAATGTGCCAAGACTACGTGGATGGTTGTGCACCTTTGCTTTGAGCGAGCAGGGAGTGAGTGTAGAAACGTCCACTGCACGGTGAGTATTAAAAAAGCTTGCGAAGCAGAGAACCACGACGAACTAAACTTCGCTGAACAGCGTTCACTCGACCACGTGGCACTGCCCAAAGGAACACAGCTCTAGTGGCTGCTAATTTCCACAGTCCGACGATATTCGCCGGCCTGCGCCACATTCGGTTGCATTTTGCGCGCAAACAATGCTACGGCAGAAGAGAAATGATTGCCACTGTTGCCGTCCATACAGGGCAGCACTATTGCAGTATGGATCGGACTTGTGCGCTATTGGTGTACACTATGGGGCTGTGATTGAGACGGACACCGCGTGGCGTGGGCTTGGGACAGACGTGTGCTTATAATTAGCAGTTTTAGCATGCGGTTTTCCTCAATGGCGATCTCGTTAATATGACGTAAAAAGTGAGCTTGATATTGAGGGTGACCCATGCCGAGCATTTCAGTGCCGCTTTCCAAGCCAGCATCATCTGGTGCATATGTGCCTCGAACTGATGAGATACTTAGGGAATATCTGATTGAGTTGATTTGGTGTTTCATGCTTGCATACGTTGCTTGGCCTCTGTCTCTGTCTCTGTCTCTGTCTCTGTCTCTGTCTCTGTCTCTGTCTCTGTCTCTGTCTCTGTCTCTGTCTCTGTCTCTGTATCTGTATCTGTATATATCTCTCCTTCTGTCTCTGTCTCTGCCTCTGTATCTGTCTCTGTCTCTGTCTCTGTCTCTGTCTCTGTCTCTGTCTCTGTCTCTGTCTCTGTCTCTGTCTCTGTCTCTGTCTATGTCTCTGTCTCTGTCTCTGTATCTGTCTCTGTCTCTGTCTCTGTATCTGTCTCTGTCTCTGTCTCTGTCTCTGTCTCTGTCTCTGTCTCTGTTTCTGTCTCTGTCTCTGACCCACTGGGGTTGACGCGCCCTAAAACCCCAATAATCAGCACGTCTCTGTCTCTGTCTCTGTCTCTGTCTCTGTCTCTGTCTCTGTCTCTGTCTCTGTCTCTGTCTTTGTCGCTGCCTCTGTCTCTGTCTCTGTCCCTGTCTCTGTCTCTGTCTCTGTCTCTGTCTCTGTCTCTGTCTCTGTCTCTGTCTCTGTCTCTGTCTCTGTCTCTGTCTCTGTCTTTGTCGCGCCTCTGTCTGTCTCTGTCCCTGTCTCTGTCTCTGTCTCTGTCTCTGTCTCTGTCTCTGTCTCTGTCTCTGTCTCTGTCTCTGTTTCTGTCTCTGTCTCTGTATCTGTATCTGTCTCTGTCTCTGTCTCTGTATCTGTCTCTGTCTCTGTCTCTGTCTCTGTCTCTGTCTCTGTCTCTATCTCTATTTCTATATCTATCTCTGTCTCTGTCTTTGTCTCTGTTTCTGTATCTGACTCTGTATCTGTCTCTGACTCTGACTCTGACTCTGTCTCTGCTTGTGTCTCTGTCTCTTCCGCTGTATCTGTCTCTGACTCTGTCTCCGTCTCTCTGTCTCTCTGTCTCTCTCGCTCTCGCTGTGGTTCTAGTCGGTGCTACATTGAGATCAAGAGGACTACAGCAGTAATGGAGTTATGCGGGCATAAGGCACTTGTGAGGGGCGCTGGACGTGCCAGATAAAGAGGCGGGGCATGGCGGCTTACATGCTGTAATCACAGAATCCGACAGCGAGTCGCGACATAACACCCATGGGACGACCCTATTTGCGCTCTCTTGGCAGCCCGTAAAGACATGCACCCTATTGCGTCTGGTGCTCGGTGAACTGCGGGAAGCTCCGAAATCAGCAAACCTTTTTTTTCAAATTGCGAACAGAACACAACTCGGCGTAGTGCCATGGAACCTGAGGCACTTACTCGATATTCGGCAGAAGAATCCGATTGTTGAAGTGGTGCCGCTAATTTTGGCCTACGTCATTTGATGTACCATTATATTTAGCCAAAATTGGCTGTAATCTGACCGAAATGGCGCTCGTCCACCGAATACGGCATACGTATCTCAAACGCAATTGCACTATACTGCATTGTTGAATTATGATATGATAATTATGATATGAATTATGCTGTATCTCGGCCCCGTTTGTCCCACATTCTTCCCGCTCAGTTTATGTCACATGCAAATGCTTAGCGCAGTACACTACATCGAACTGGCATTATCAGCAGAGTCTTCCGACATCGAGGCACGCAGGTTGCGTGTCATGACGACATAGCCACATGACCGGCAGGTGACTGGCTGGCTGGCGCCTAGTCGGTGCCGACTGGACCGGCACCAGTTATGTTGTCATGACGACATAGCCACATGACCGGCAGGTGACTGGCTGGCTGGCGCCTGGTCGGTGCCGACTGGACCGGCACCAGTTATGTTGTCATGACGACATAGCCACATGACCGGCAGGTGACTGGCTGGCTGGCGCCTAGTCGGTGCCGACTGGACCGGCTCCAGTTATGTTGTCATGACGACATAGCCACATGACCGGCAGGTGACTGGCTGGCTGGCGCCTGGTCGGTGCCGACTGGACCGGCTCCAGTTATGTTGTCATGACGACATAGCCACATGACCGGCAGGTGACTGGCTGGCTGGCGCCTAGTCGGTGCCGACTGGACCGGCACCAGTTATGTTGTCATGACGACATAGCCACATGACCGGCAGGTGACTGGCTGGCTGGCGCCTAGTCGGTGCCGACTGGACCGGCACCAGTTATGTTGTACTATAAAACCTGTTCTTTGAGTAAAGATGTCATGCACTTCAAAGAAAATGTTGCCATGAAGCTGTTAGTTCAAAGTAAAATGCCAGATGGAATTCTGAGTGAAGGAATTGGACCTCGAAATGCTGCAGCAGGAAGCATGTTATTAATTTTCAATCGGGTCGCGGTCAGACCGGGCCGGGCCGGGCCACTCAGATGAACTTCATTCGTATACACATGGGATTAGATTCGCTCGCTCGTTGGTAATACGGTCTCCTTGCTCAAGGAGTGTTCATCTCCGTTATTCAATGTGACCGACTACGCCTCCTGTTGGCGCACGGACGTCGGTCAGCAGCAACCAAGCTGTAGTCACCATCCAGACCGACACATATGGGCGCTGTATAACCAATCAGTTGATGCGCCCAAAACCCAAATAACTAACTAACTAACAGACCGACACATGAAGTCGCAGTGACTGCACATCCAGCAGTGTATTCAACAACTGCACGTTGAACATCCTGCCATGCAATAATAGTTGTTGTGTTGTAGATAAATGCTCGTGACGGAGCTCCGACATTACTCATGAAATGACTGAAGATGTGGCTGTATTTGGTTACTGAGTTAATCTGCAGAGCAGGTGTATGTCTGAACTCATTGTTGGTTATGTGTTGCTGTGTGTTCAGTGGCAATTAGTCGTTCTTAGTTTAAAGGGAACTCATGCGCTAAAAGCGAGTGCTTAGCAAATGAGTTGTAATTGTATTGTAAATTGTAAATGGTAAATTCTGAATACGTTGCATTTCTACATTGATATTGCATGATCTGTGATTTTGATCAATATTCTTCTTAGTGAGCACACGGGTTTGATTCGTTTTGTTTTAATATTCTTCGCAGCTGAATCATTCTCATGCTTTGCTCTCATAACATGCATTTGTACTGGAAGTATTGCGATGAACGTGGATGTTGATATATCTGAACCCAAGTTATACGAAAATGAATTGAACGCAATGGATCGACGCGTTTTCCAGGCCAACGATGAACACAACATGGTACTTGGGCAATGACACAATTTCAGCACTGGCTACCAAAGAATAAGACGTAGTATCGGTTTGGCATGTATAATATCAGAGGAGGAACTGGCGCACATGCTCCGACATTTATTTGGCGAATAAAAGCATGCAGGCGGGAAGCTACTGATACCCAGCAGCCTTAACTGCATACGCGCCGTCACTTTACACGACATTCAGTGGTGCAATGTCGCGAAGTTGTAGACATGATAAGAATTTTGAAGGCACCGTAGGCATATCTTAATATATTGAAGTTTAGCTTGGCGTTCCCTAAGAATTTTCACGCACGATGATGGGCGATGAACACACTTTTGGGTGAATGCTCCCGTTACACTCGTTTATTAATCAACTCGTGAGTGAACTACCTTCGGTGTGTGTCAAAACTCTTAACACACGCCAAAACATACATGAAGTCTCACTACCATATACCAAGATATATTTTTAGGATTTCTCACGTGCTTTCTGATAACCATAATAAGAACAAATATTAGTCTACATGTGAGCTAACGAACTGGCATCCACCCTGCGCCCACCAGATGAGTGAGCAATTTTCGGAAATATTAAAAACAGCGAAAGGCATGTCTTTGAAATATGTATCAGGTGTTTTGTTTCCCGATCGTGATTTCGTTTTTCTTTCTCAGTCCTTCTACGATGATGCAGGAGTTAGACTGATGGGTCCATCCTCACGCAGAAAAGACGGAGGTACGGAGTGTTAGACGTGTCATGTTGAGTTTCCTATCGGTGGGGCTCAAATTCATCGAGTGGCACACGATCAAATGGTAGCTTTTCGCTCATTGGTTGTACATTACCAGACAATAAGCACATGCAACAAAATGTGAAGGAACGGCAGGAGGGCAATTTCGAGGACGGAAAGGGATGCAGACACGGAAGTGACACCATCAGAAAGACATGAATTCCAGTTCAGGCGCCCTTAAGCCCAAATAAACAAAAGAAAGACATAAATTCCATAGAAAAACAGGGATTCGTAAAAATTACGGACTTTCATAGTTTTTTAGTTTGTCGACCGCATGTCCAACGTGCAGAAATGTAAGGTGCGAAGCTTACAGAATGTCCATTGTTCATTCGTCATGTTTTTCTCTGGATACAAAATGCACGAAGCTTACAACGGCGGGGACAACTGTATCACGTACCCACATGTATTGACTTTATTTTACTCGCACGCGCCAAATTCATCAGACGCACCGTTTCGGTGCTAAGACCACTTTATAGTATTGTTTGGATTAAAAAGCAACTACACTGACAAAGTACAACGCAAAAGACCAAATTGGCCAACGAAAATTGCACGGACCCGTAGCCTGACACACTCTGCAGCCGCGGTCTCCGCCAAGTCACCTTGATTGGGGGGATAACAAAGGCGATCTCAAAATCTGTATTTGTTATAATAAATACAGAAATTACACTAGCGTATCGAGGTTGCATTGTCATCGAAACGTAGTCAGTTTTCATATCTCAGGTAGAGTGAGGCGTTGAAAAATCTTAACTTGTGGCCGTATTTCAAGAAAACTGAATTCAACTTACCTTTCACTTACAACTTACACATGGTGGGCTCGAGTGGCAGCTGGCCAGAGCTCTACCCTCAGTGCGACATCATTGGACACGGAAATTGCACCAGAGCGCGCTTCCCACTGAAACAATAAAAAAATCAATGTCTTCTTCATTCTAGGCTGGGTTTTGTTTGTGAGAGGGAAATTCCTGCTGCTGGACCCCCACCCCCTCTCCCCTAAAATATCGAGAGGTCTCCAACTATGCCCTCCAGCATTACATTATAGAAATGAAGGCTTGAATATGTTCGCTATGGCAATATGCACGTTTGTCCTGAATCACCTTTACAACTAAAATTATAGGAAATCAAACTCTCGACGTGCGTGTCAAGCAACTTCGATTTCAAAGCGATGCAATGCGCAGCCATCCAAAACACTCGTTAGTATTTCATGCCGTTTTTATTGGAGCTTCCACTACGCGCCAACTCAGTCTAGGTTATACGGCCAATTGGTCACGCGGATTTGTAGCGGGGCCAAGAAGCGACAGGACGACGCACAACCTTTCGATCGATAGACCAGCGCTCTACCCCTAGAACCCGATATCTGACGGGCCACATACGCCATGCACGACTTCCCAGCTTCTCGACAGTGCCTGCATGACGCAGCCGTGGTGCCTGCTCAGTGCAGCTGTGGTGCCCGTTTGGCGCAGCCGTGGTGCCCGCTCGGTGCGGCAATGGTACCTGCTCGGTGCAGCTGTGGTGCCCGTTTGGCGCAGCCGTGGTGCCCACTCGGTGCGGCAGTGGTGCTTGCTCGGTGCAGCTGTGGTGACCGTTTGGCGCAGCCGTGGTGCCCGCTCGGTGCGGCAATGGTACCTGCTCGGTGCAGCTGTGGTGCCCGTTTGGCGCAGCCGTGGTGCCCGCCCGGTGCGGCAATGGTACCTGCTCGGTGCAGCTGTGGTGCCCGTTTGGCGCAGCCGTGGCGCCCACTCGGTGCGGCAGTGGTGATTGCTCGGTGCAGCTGTGGTGCCCGTTTGGCGCAGCCTTGCCCACTGGTGCGGCAGTGGTGCTTGCTCGTGCAGCTGTGGTGCCCGTTTGGCGCAGCCGTGGTGCCCGCTCGGTGCGGCAATGGCACCTGCTCGGTGCAGCTGTGGTGCCCGTTTGGCCAGCCGTGGTGCCCACTGGTGCGGCAGTGGTGCTTGCTCGGTGCAGCTGTGGTGCCCGTTTGGCGCAGCCGTGGTGCCCGCTCTGCGGCAATGGCACCTGCTCGGTGCAGCTGTGGTGCCCGTTTGGCGCAGCCGTGGTGCCCACTGGTGCGGCAGTGGTGCTTGCTCGTGCAGCTGTGGTGCCCGTTTGGCGCAGCCGTGGTGCCCGCTCGGTGCGGCAGTGGTACCTGCTCGGTGCAGCTGTGGTGCCCGTTTGACGCAGCCGTGGTGCCCGCTCGGTGCGGCAATGGTACCTGCTCGGTGCAGCTGTGGTGCCCGTTTGGCGCAGCCGTGGTACCCACTCGGTGCGGCAGTGGTGCTTGCTCGGTGCAGCTGTGGTGCCCGTTTGGCGCAGCCGTGGTGCCCGCTCGGTGCGGCAGTGGTACCTGCTCGGTGCAGCTGTGGTGCTCGTTTGGCGCAGCCGTGGTGCCCGCTCGGTGCGGCAATGGTACCTGCTCGGTGCAGCTGTGGTGCCCGTTTGGCGCAGCCGTGGTGCCCACTCGGTGCGGCAGTGGTGCTTGCTCGGTGCAGCTGTGGTGCCCGTTTGGCGCAGCCGTGGTGCCCGCTCGGTGCGGCAGTGGTACCTGCTCGGTGCAGCTGTGGTGCACGTTTGGCGCAGCCGTGGTGCCGGCTCGGTGCGGCAGTACCCCTTGGTGCGGCACTGTGCCAGCTTGGTGCGGCACTTATGATTGGGTCGTCTAGATAGTCCAAGCTTTCGGCTCATTTCGCTTTTGTCCCACTTTTGAAACATTTGGAATCATTTTGTGCAGCCAACTCGCTGGGTGCCTCTCACCAAACAGCATTATGTCTCCTCACCAATATGCCCACAGCCCTAGCCACTGCACGGAGGACGCCGTGCTCGATGCTGTGCCGTTCGATCCTTCGACCGAATCAGCTTCAACACCGATAGAGGCGAACTTTCAACCATCATATCAGCGGATCTGAGTACAGCCTTTGACAGCCTACTGCCTAACGACCACGGTGTACTCCTTCAAGAACTCCGATGGTACGGCATCGACCCCACCTGGTTTTGCAGTTGCCTGAGTGACCGAAGGCACATGGTGCATTCCACGGCAGATCGACCAAATATATTATAATTTTGCACCCACCAAATTTGCGTTTTGACCAAAATTTGCTTGCAGTATAGTCTTAGGCTCTGAACAAGCCTGAATATGTTGCAGCACGATCCGACTAACGGTTTCGGAATTATAACTTCCGGCAGTTTATTTAGGTCATACAGCAAGGGTATATTTGACGATAGATACCTCATCGATAATGCAAAGAAAATGTGACATATTATGCATCTTTAAGTAAAAAATGACTCAAGAATATATATCCGTGATAGAGTATAAACATTTCTCACTTTGACCTCGTGACACCGCGACCTCGTGACCTAGTGACCTTCTGTGACCCCTAGCCCACTGAAGTTGAAAATAGGACGGCAGAAATAAAAACGAGCGTAATCTGACTGCCAAATGCAATTTTGTAACAAAAACGTTTTGCTTTTAAATATCCCATATAGTCATCCGTTCTTCATGGCTTCTTGTGATTTTGCGATGTTCGGAAAGGGCGGAATTCAAGAAAGTTTTCATCCATTGGACAACTACGGGGGGGGTCGAACAATGAAATAATACGCTATGATATTAAAACGTTTGCTAAACAAAAATGTTCAAAGTTTATTCATGTAATTATAATAGTTTAACTTAATAAACTTCATAACATTTTAGGTCACCAATTACCGATAGGTCATCCATGCGCTTATCTACGGGTAACGACGTAATTTTACTTCGGAACATCCGGTGGTCTGGTGATCGAAGCATCTGACCATGTTCAACCGTGCTGGCCTCGCAACAAGGAGTACAATGATGCCTCCATTCTACCTGTAGGCATGATTTATATGGACGTACAGTCGAATCCTTATTGCAATGCAAACGCACGCGTTCCTGTCACGGTATACATAACGTGTCCCCGAAAACATTTTCACAAGCTTCCTGTGATTTCATTGTTCAGGTTTTGGGTTCTCCCTGCATATTGCACATTAGTGCACATTAATGCACTGCACTGCACAATACAACAACGATGGGATGGAACAACGAAATAAACGTCAGATGATGAGAATTTGCTTTTTACAACTTACATATCTGTAGCTCTCCATTATAGCTCTTGTAGTTTCCTTTACAATGGTTGTACATTTTATGATCACCAATAGTGTCGTGGCTTATTTATGTGCAACGGCGTGATTTTACTTCAGAACATCTGATGATTGCTCACAACCAGTGGCGTCGCCACGAAATTCTTCCAGGGGGGCAATATTGATAGGGGGCCTCCTGCTCCCGAAAAGGGGCCTCCACTGTGTTAGGACCTCCTATTGCTTTTTTAGGCTCTTAGTATGGTTCCAGAATGGGGAACATGGCTTCATATTGATGTCTTGTTTGTTCTTGCCATGGTGCATCATTTACGCAAAGCGCAATAGCAAGAATAAATTTTTTTTCGCTGAGAACTGAGCCATACCAGGGTATAAATAAGCAAACGTGCATAAATACGTCAGTGCCAAAACAAACCAATATCTTTATGCTTTATCGACGAGAAGAATCTTCCCGCAGGCCTCTAGATTACAGCTGGCTGGTGGGGCTGGTGCTGAACATATCTTAAAGATATCTCCCATTGATCAACCCATTTCTATGTGCACCAAGTTTAACTGAATATCGCTAGGTTCATCACTACTGTTAGTCATTCCCATCAGCTTGATCTCATAAACAAGCTTAAACGATCATTTCTCAGTCCTAGGACGACAATTTCGCGAAGGTGACAACGAGAAGTGGATTGAATTGGTTTTCTGATCGTCATCTTAGGAATTTATTTATTTTTATAACATTTGGTGCTGGCTGCAAGGCACTTGGCACAGAAGCTAAAGTCATAAATCCTCGGCGAATAAATTCACGGCAAGAACAAGCATTGCACAACAATGCATCAATGGCAATGCAACAATGTAGCAATGACAATGCAACAATGTAACAATGACAATGCACAAATAATGCAAAACCTTCAAATTCCACGCCGTCACGCCCATGGTTTTCACTGTGCTGTACCGTTTTGTAAATTATGTCGTTGAGAAGGTATTGAAGCTGGGAAGCTCTAATCATACAGGCTGTAATCACAGAAGACAAGTTTGTAGGAAGAAAATACATTTAAAAACGTCATTTCTCCCATTTAATATCTGGCATCGGTGTTGTTTTGTATGCTTGTGAGGGGGAATTTACCCCCTCAATGTTGGCTTTGCTCCATGTGCGTATGTTTCTGAAAATGATTGGGGGACCAGTGACGTACCTACATTTGCGTCAAGGGGAGGGGGGCAAACGTATTTGGAGGGGTCCACCTACTCAATAAAAAGTCTTCCGATTTCGACCACTATTTTGTCAAAGGGGACCTTTTATATAAAATAATTAGTGACCAACTAAATTATCCTGTCGAGGGGCCTAATCTACCACTATCGTTTCTGATTCGTCGGATTTCAACCCTGGCTCCCCCACCCTGTTCGAATGTATTCTTTTGGTATCCCTTGATAAGTCACCTTGCACTGCTGAAATTACACCTACACAGATCAGTTTAAAATGTAAAGTTTACCAATTTCAGACATTCCAGTTGATAGTGCCCGGTCGCCACGACGCCAGCGTTAGTGCATGTGCACACCCATCTTGCGCATTCGGCGCATTCGCCACACTGCGTGCGATGCTACGGATTCTGCTGGGCCTCCTTCGCTTTGCTAATTGCTGCCACATGATAGACTTGCGCCTTATCTGACGTGATGAAATTATTTGTATGGGCGTTCGCTGCGAAAATTCGATTAATTAAATTCGATCATTAGTTCCCTACTTCCCATATTTTATGATGAAGAATGCGGATAACCGCTGAGCTTTGATGCACCTCATATCTTTGATTAAACATGCTTCCAGATTGGCTACCGAACCGAGGCCCTGCCTAAGTGTATTTCTTTGGACCCGTTTCGTATTTCTTCGTCTACGGATGTGTCTTAGGGCTCCAATCCATTTTGTTCGAGGCCCAACGCATTTTCGAAACCCCTGCTCGTTTTAGGGTTTGTTGCTTCTTTGTGCACCGATGATTTTTCTTAGTTGTGGGGGCGCTTTCAATGATCTCAATGTATTTATTTAGTGCCCGGTATTTTTGTTCGTTCTGGGACCATGTTGCTTATTGCGACCCCAGCCTCTTTTCAGGCCCTTGTGCGGTCGCATGGCCCCTGTGTGCCTTGAGAGCTTCCGGTGTTTTTTTGTGTGCTTTTTTAGAGTTCCCGCTATATTTATTTAGGGCTGCAACGCATGTTTTAGGACCCTGTCGCTTTTTGCGAGACTGCGCTTTGGAGGGCCAGTTACATTTTCGGTCCCCGTTGTGCTCTCAGGGTCCCGCTGTTTATTTGGGGCTTCTGACGCACATTTGTGGGGCCCAGTACGATTTTGAGTTTTCGGTCCGATATTTCTGGGTCTTAGCGCAACTTATCGCGCCCAGGCGCGTGGTTCCGGGGACCCAACGCCAGTTATCTGGGCTCAACGCGATTTTTGTGGACCTCTTCTGAATTTTCTTTAAATTCCGAATCTCGGCCTGATTTTTCGAGTCCCTGGCGCCATGTTTTTCCATCTCACCTCGATTTTCTTCGAGCTCCGGTATGTTTTTCGATGCCGTACGCGATTTGTCAAGGCATCTGATGATATGTTCGGTGCTCCAGAACCATTTTCCTGATCCGGACTTTTTTTTGGAATCCCTCCTTATTTTGGAGGGCTCCGGCTTTCTTTTTCGGATACCGATGCGACTTTGGGGGTGACACGGTGCTTATGTGGAGCCCTAGACGCCAATTGTTGGCAGCCCCGACGTGAATTTTTGATGCCCAGACCAAATTTGTGGTACTACCGATGGGAATTGTGGGTCCGAGCGCGATATTTGGAAGGACCGGTTCGAGTTTGCGGGGCGCGTTGCACTTAGCTGTGGCCCCAACGCGATCTTGGCGGTTCCTGTTGCAGATTTTCGGGCCTCGGAGCGAGTTTTCTGGGGCCCGCCGTATTTACTTGGAGCCCCTACGCGAATTCTGGTGGACCGACGCGAATTTTTGTGGCCCCAGCGCGACTTTTGGGGGCCTCGGCTCGATTCTTGGGAGCATATCCCTCTTAGGAGGGAGGGGGCATTTGCCCCTTTGATATGCCACTGCGGCCACCGAAGGAGTTTTTTTTTCAGCCGATGGCACCTTTCGGAGTATAAAAGCCCTCCGGGTAATTTTGCCGGGACGGTTCTTAATTTGCCGGTGCTGGGGTCCATTCGATCGAGTCTCGGTGTGAACTTTTGGACATCGAGTTTTATTTTTTTAAAGGTCTTGATGTGATATATTTGATGTGATAGCCTCCTTGACAATCCTGTAGGCCTCCTTTGCAATCCAGGGGGCCTCCTTGATAATCCTGTGGGCCTCCTTTGTAATCCTGTTGGCCTCCTTTGCAATCCTGGAGGCCTCCTTGACAATCTGTGGGCCTCCTTTCAATCCTGGGGGCCTCCTTTGAATCATGGGGGCTCCTTTGTAATCACGGGAGCCTCCTTTGCAATCCTGGGGGATCCTTTGCAATCCTGGAGGCCTCCTTTGTTCCTTTGCATCTGGGGCCTCCTTTGCAATCCTGTGGGCCCTTTGCATCCTGGGGGCCTCCTTGATAATCTGTGGGTCTCCTTTGCAATCTGGGGCCTCTTTGTAATCCTGTTGGCCTCCTTTGCAATCCTGGAGGCCTCCTTGACAATCCTGTGGGCCTCCTTTGCAATCCTGGGGGCCTCCTTTGTAATCCTGTGGGCCTTTGCAATCCTGGGGGCCTCCAGGATGGCGCCCCCCAGTCTCACGACAGGGGGGGCGACTCTCCCCTCTGCCCCCCCCCCGGTGGCGACGCCCTTGCTCACAACATGCATTGCATGCCATCAAACATGCATCAATCAAAAAACGGTGCAGTCTGACCATATTCGACTATGCTAACGTCACAACACGAAGTACAATTATGCTTCATTTCCACCTGCAGAGCATCATTTACATGGACGTACATTCGAACACCTATTGCAGGCTGCTCTTTTCTGTCACGGTGCACGTAGTCTGTGCCCGGAAACATCGTTCTCACAGCTTTCATGTGACTTAATTATTCACATTTTTTGGGACATTGCGCATAGGGACATTGCGCATTGGGCACTTCACTGCGCAATGGTAAGTGCATATGTACACTTACAACAAGTTAAGGAGCGCGAATGACAAAACCTTACATGGGAAAAAAAACATGTGAGTTTATATGACAAGTCTCAGGTAAGTCATATGATTGAGGGTGTTTCGTTTCACTTCAGAGTCTCACGGATGTTCGGGTTGCTATGTCTATGATAATATTCGTGGATGAGCATAACAGAAATGGAACTCATATTTGAACACCCTCATTGTGATCGCTCCCCTGCCGTGTCTTTACATCGTATTCGCCTGGATGCCTACATCTCTTGCCCTTGATCCCATGACAACTCGCGTACGAGCAACGCTGGCTGGCTGGAAGATGAAATACTGTGAAATTGCTGTGTGCCTTTGGGAGTGATCGCTTTTGCGCGACGGCGGCAATGTGCCATTGCTGTTTCATTAAGTTCGTCCTTCGTGACAAACATGAAATGGACACTGCGCACTAATTGTTCAATCAAGAATTGAAACATTACATCAGTTGTCAAGATCCGACTCGTCATTGGACGCTTGAGGCCCATGATACGTGGCTCGCTTTGCCGTACCACCAATGCCGTCAGATGCCTCATTGCCATGTGAAGTAGCAAAGAAGTTCCAAGCACATGAAACACCAAATTCCTGCTCGTGGCCACAGATATTTAAAAAATGCATATTTGTATACTGAGCGGGACTTGATCAGTCTTTTATACTTGATCAATGGTATGTTGTCCACTCTGATGAGCGAAACAGCACTATCGTTAAGTCAGTAATAATCCACTGAGCACACCCATTTTTGTCAGGCCAATATTTATGAATTGTTATATGTGATTATGGAATGTGGAATCGTTGTGACAATCATATGAGTTTACTGTTGTACCAGTATATCATTAAAGGTCACAACCACATAGATGTGGCAACGACGGGATTATTAATATCAATCCTCTTCATTGACTGCACCATTGCATGGAAACAAAAGGGATGGCCTTATTTCATGCCAACGATTCCCATTGGCATTAAAAACGTGCTTTCTTTAGAAATTAGAAAGGGATAAATGTTGATCCATGCGCGGATGATCAAACTACTAATCATCATAAGGATCGCCCTGGCACTCGCCCTGGCACTCGCCCTGGCACTCGCCCTGGCACTCGCCCTGGGGGCCCTCTGAAAAATACGCGCACTGGAATTGGGGGAGGGGAGGGGGCGGATTACGTTTCTCTTAAGATATCGGCTCCTATTAAAGCTAGAGTAGCGAAATTTTCTAGATAGATGGGTACGGCGGTGCACCTTACTGTGTGTAAATTTAATTACCTTTTGTCAAAATCCTTAAGGGTAAATGAGGTCAAATATGCTATATTTTGCTTGTTTTGTGTGGCTTGGCTTGACATTGTTATGGATCACTGCGATTGTGTTTAAATGCTCCAAAATGGTCTTCATTGATGTTTTGGACCTTAATAATGACTCAATACATATGGCAGATGCGGCATTTGACCTCAGGTCACCTATATATCAGCACTTTATCAGGTGAGTTACCGGTTCCAGTTACCGGAACCGGGCCACCTCGCCCTGACCAGTCGGGCGGGCGGCCCGGCGCAATCGGCGTCACGAAGAAACGGCCGAAGTACATGAATGAAACATGGAAACGCTTAGGTTCACAGTGACAAAAACAGTAGTTTTCAGGATGTGTAGGGAGTAACATGTAAAATGGTATGAATCGCATGACAGTTGTTTGCGTTTATGGCAACCTTCCAGCTGACCACGTTTGGTTTCATTGACCTGTCATGAACTTGACCTGACTTGACCTCGTGACCTAACATGATCTTGAAACTATAGCATAACAATATACATCAAACAAGTCGCTAGCGTTGCCAAGAATGCTACGCTTTTGCCGATATACGGGAAGCACCGATTTTTGTTATCTGACGCTGCAAGATGTTTTTACTTTGATGGCCTCTAAGTCTAGAATATTTCGGCCGATTTCCGTTGTTCTTATTTTATGCGACGCGCCGAACATTTCTAGGCAGGTACACACAAAATAGCATATAGCGACAAGTAAAATCGTGAGTTATTTCAAAAAACCGGACGGGTCGGCGGATTTCGCCCCCCCCCCCCCGCCCCTACCCACCCCCATCCAATACGCGTGTTAAGACGTAGCTCGGTACATAACAATATTAGTGTAGGCGAGTCTCAGTCTGACTACCAGTGATAATGTATATTTCCCTCGTTTGTATGATAACTGGTTCTCAAATTCGGTAGCTGCTCTCGTTCGCCAGTTATCAAATCCACGAGCCGTTCTTCAGTCACCAGCTGTTAGCGCACTTTGTATTGATCGCGCTGATTAGTTAACCAAGCAGTGACAACTTGTCCAACAGTTTTAACAGTCCAACAGCGACACCAGAATTAACCAAAGTTCGTGCCTTCAAGTCACCAGACAATCACGGCTCATAACGACTGACAGCCGTCCAACCGAGACACCAAACTTTCCAGCGCCCACATCTTGTAAACAGGCTACATCTTACCAGCCTCGGCAATCCAACTCTGTATCTATCACCTGTCTCGTGGTGACTCTCTTACCGGGAGGCCTGCTGCCCGTGAGCCAAGACCGGCTACTCTACATAGTAAGCCATGATTGGTCGAGAGCGACTATGACATCAGTGGCGTGGTCGAATGCTACAGGTCGAGGGCAAAACGACGCGGCTAACTGCAGTTGGTCGAGAGCACTTCCGAGCCACCCTCCCACCCCACACTTGCATCACCTGGTACCAGGGTGACGCGGGTGTGAACGACCTGACACCCAACAGTGCTATGTCGCAATGACATTCTCGGCCGGCCGAGCCGGGGTGGAACGCTGACAAGTCACAACAATCTCACGGCCGGCCGGTGCGTCTAATCAGCGCGCCAGCAGGTGCCGACCAAATGCCTGGGATCCTCTCAGAATTCGGATCCCAGGGCTCATTGGAGCCAAATGCATTGAAAAGAGGGGGTCCAAAACTAACTTCGTTACACCGGTGGTTAAATTCTTATATCATTGAAACTGTTATCATGCGCTCCATAGTTGGTTATCATATTTTATATTGCAGAATTGTCTTCCCCAAAACAGGGACGGTAGAAATTAGCGTCGCGTCACCTACTTTGTCTTTCGTGACGTGAACAATTATCGGTAAAACCACACAAATGGTGAATTTTACCTTTGTCCTCTTGGGAATTGTTGACATAATATACGTCGCACATTAGCCGCCATCACTTTAATTCCCACAATAGAACATATCTGTATCCAGAGTGAAACGACACCAGAACTTGTAGCTCGAACTCTGAAACCTCGGACTACTTTTTGGAAAATTAGAAAGACAAAAGTAAAAAGTAAACGTAAAAGTAAGAAAGTAATTGGCTATGTTAGCTTTAAAAAAAGTAAATGGCTTCGCGTGATCCGTGAACTCTAAAATGTTTTCCAGGTGGTTGCATTTATCGTTTGCATTCGTTTGCATTTTGCATACCTGAACCTCCAGTCCCAATTTTGCACTTCGAACGCCTGATTGCATGCATGCATATAATTTTGTGTAACTTAAAAACGAAAGTACTTGCCATGACTGTTTGTAGGGGGGCAACTTTGTTTTTCGTAAGATTTTGGCAGATTTTGAGCGTTTTTGCATGGTAAGCTGCTGTAATCTAGAAAACATGACCTTTCCCCGGACCTTAATGACGAGTTTTACTTTTACTTGAGCGTCATCTTATTCAGCGTTGATGACCCAATGGTTCTCGTAAGTAGAAGCGGCTAGTATTTGGCTATGCCTACGGTATCCACCCAGATACTTGAGTAACTGAGCCCGGGGTGTTCATTTCAGTTCCCAGACAACACAAGAGCGCGTCAATCCATCCTCAGAGATAAAAATGTTTCCCTATTCAAGGACGTAGACAACATATACCACAAGTGGCATGCTGGTAGCGAGATTGTCAAATTAATCTACGGGATATGACATCCGATTGCCGGAATTGCACACATTTCATTTATTCATTTTTGCGGCCATCACTAAGGCTGCGTTCTTTGTCACGTTCCGTCTACGAATTCCGTGGACTCTGACGTCATATGTCGTTATTTGTCTATTCCTCGCGAATTCCGCGGCCAGATTGCGTGGATTCCGCGGGAATGCGCGGACTAAAAGAATCTGCCCAGCCCCGTCCGGTGCGATTTATTGCATGATGGCGACTCACACAAGATCTTGGTCCGAAGACCACCCTCAAGTGGTGTTCGGGCCAAGGAAGACATTGCAAATTCGTAAGTAATTCTGTGGAAGGGAAGCGATTGGGCTGGATTGTGCGCAAATGTTACTAATGAATGTTCATGTTCATTCAGGGACCAAATCGATCAAACCAAGTCCATGCACAGGAAGGTTTACAAACAAACAGCAATACAAATGGCTCGCATAAATAATACGGCGCGAAATTTAACAGAGCGCTTCGCGGCTGCAGCCCACGAAATACGCAACGCCACAATTCACGGAATCCACGGAATGCAGGAGACAAAGAATGCAGCCTAAGCTTTGACAATTCCTTATTTACTTTCATTCGGCAGCTTTCTACAGCTTAATCACTCTAAATGTGACGGCGGGAAATACGGCAGGAAGACCTCAGATGGAAGCCCTGGAACGTAATGGATTTGAGCAACCAAACTTTCGGTTATGCTTGGAGACCTTACATAGGTGTAGAAAAATAACTTTGGTGTTAACTAGCCGGGTGTAATTGTTATTTAATGGAAGTCGTTTGGGAGAATGGATGCTCACCCCTTCACTGCGTGTGAAATCGGCCAATTCAAAATATTTTGTTCTCAGTGTCGAATCGAAACGCAAGTCGAATGGCTCTGGATGATATTAGCATCAGCTGACAACGAGATATTGGACAATGAAGTCGAGATGGACAGTTCCAATCTCACAACAAAAGAACTTCTTGTGGTGTTGTTGCTGCTTTTATGTTGATGTGGTGATTTACATAAACCCTCATACGTGAGGGTGAGGGGCAATACATTGTCCCGCTGAGTCTTTTTCGCTACCACGGAGAAACTACTTGCGTTAGTGCACCACCGCTTGGCATATTAGGTGGGGAATTATTGGCCGTCATACGGTATAAAACAATTTTATACTCATTTCTGCTCACTGAGCTATGACGTCATAAGTGAAAACATCAGGACCGTTTTTCGCCGACATCACGAATCATCGGCGATCAATCTCACATATTGCCTCCAAGTGGTCAATGCTGGATGTGGTAGGATGGCGGAGAACTCATCTGACCTGCTTACATACACGAATGACCTTTCCAAGATCATTTCAGTTAATTAACCAAGCCTGACCTCAGATAACCTTTGTCGACTTTCGAGCCACTCGATAATTAGTTTTGGCGCTAAAGCTGAACTTACCGTCCATATTTACCTCTGGGTACAATATAAGTGTTTTTGGGCATTATTTTGAATGATCCAGGATTGAGCTCTTGGCCCCTAGCATATGGGTCGAAATGTAATGCACTTCACACCGTTAGTTGGCCAGGCCACTCAGGAATGTTTTTCATATCTCAAGCGCTCATCGACCGTTGGGTTTACAGAGCAAACGGCTGAAAGCGAAAGCGCATGGTTTTTGCAACAACTAACATTTAAGCTGACCTAGGAGGTCAACCGGCGATTCAAGGCATAACAATTGGGTGCCGGTGGCGAGATCCCGTCCCGTGCAGCGCACTGCTTGTTCCTCAGCACCCCAAGCTCTCTCCGTTTGGAAATGCTGGGGAGGTTACAGCAGCTCCTTGCAGTGAAGAAGGTGGCATAATGACATGCGAGGGTAAGTTTTACGTGATCATTGTGATGTCGGGGATGTCATGAGATGTTCGAATTCATTTGAAGTGAACCTAGGCCGTGTCGGATAAAACCTTCACAGCATTATTTATTTCTATAATACTTTTTCAGACTAGCCTAGGAAGATCTTGACCTGAACTTAATTGATTCCGCTATATGGAATTCTCCAGACGCTTTATTTGTCATGTCAGTCCGTGTTGCCAGGCCTCATTATTTTCCAGATATTATGGGATGCCCCCCCCCTTTGCGTGATATGAGCGAAGTTCCTCCCCTGTGTGAACAAGCGCGTGCACCTGGTGACATGAGGCTGCCATCAAATGTCCCACTTGGTCGTCAATTATAACTTATTTGGCCTTGAAGGCGAAAGGCCACCAGACAATCTCGAGAGCAAGTCATCGCGCGCCGAGGAAGTGTTCAGCCACCACACTGAATATCAATATAGTTGCCCACGCCGTGAGTGACACGCTCGACTCTGATCCCCTGAGTACCGCCTCGTGTGCAATATTCAAGCGTTCGGTCGAGCGCGCCCATCGTTCAGGATATTGTCAATAGTCCACTGATTGGGAGCTGTGGGGTCCCATCCCTTCCACTGCCACATACGTGCATTCGTGTAATTCCATCTGGTTAAGCGAACATGTGCATGCTGCGAGGAGAGTATATAGTTAATGTGATTGACGTCGTGTTACCTCTTTATTTACCCAACGTGTCTGTTCACCCTCCTACCAGCGCAATTGCTTCTGATCATGATGAAGTGCTGGTCACATTTAATGCTTCCGTGGTAAGTGGAGATATAGCTACGACTTACAAGAGAGCTGGCTGATGGGTTGTACCGGTCACTGCACAACATCCATTGGGATATATTGGATGGCGAAGATGTCGACAGTGCTGTCTCATTGTTCCATGTCATTGTGGAGGCGGCTATTGGGAAGGATATTCCCGGTATAATACTAAACAAACGGTTCCCTCCGTGGGTAACCCCTGAGGAAAGGAGTAACGTGGCGCGCTAAGCTAGCTGCATTTGCACGATTGAAACGACACCATGGTGGTAACACCATTTTAACCAAATATTCAGCTGAACGAGTTCAGTTTAAACGAACGGTGGCTGCTAGCTACCAAAAAAATATTTAAAAAATAGGAAAGATTAGTTGCAAATTTCGTAGTATACCCAAAATGTTTCTGGTCTATTGTCACATGTTTTAAGCAGAACCAAGTTCATCTCTGTCCGTCAGTTTCGCAGCAGATTTGCTACAGGTCATTTTGGAAAAAAGCGAATGTGCTGAATGGCACTTTTTCGTTAAAACTCCCTCAATGCAAGGATCAACAGCCATACCGAAATTATCGTGGGTCATGGAATACACTGGAACAACTACACGGTGTCTTATGATACAATGGTGAAGATATCGCTTAGCCTGCCCGCCGGGAAGGCATGCGGACCAGTCGGCATCAGTGCTCGTCTTTAGGAACGAGCTGGAGAGGTGACTGTGGTACCGTCCAAACTTTTCAGCATGTTCTTGACTAACGACATTTTTACTGGAGGCGAGGAGGGGCAAGCATTGTCATAATCTTCGAAAGCTCTGGAGAAGCTTCCTGAAAATTAGAGACTATTTAATTAATTAGAGGGGAGAGTAACATGTTTTCGATTCCCCTCTGTGTGAAACCATGCGAAAGGGTTATTTATATGTACATATATTGTCACGCTCAGGTACATATTTTCCCTTGCCAACATGGATTTGTTCCACGCCAGTCGACTGCACCTCGACATTGACCTGTTTGACTGGACCTGTAAGGTAATCAACAAAGGGAAAGATATAGAATTGTTTCGAGCAGCTTGGAACGTGCCTAGATGAAGCGACATTATTCCATTCACCGCGTATCTCTATCTTGCTTAAAACAAGCTAGTATGGGAGGATTAAAAGGACCCCATCCCGCACTACGAGGGGTCGAAAATTATCCCACACCGCAAGAGCTAAGCTTTCCAAATTGTACAGCATCAGCAGCCAAGCACTCGAAGTTTTATTTGAATGGAAGGAATCAGGGAGAAGTGGCCAACGGAAAAGTCTCGTACTGGATACTTCTTAGTTATGGGACACCAAAGGGTGGCATGTTATCTCACTTGCTCTTAATTGTATGCGTAAACGACCTGATGCTGACAGTAAAAGCCCCCATTTACTCATGCTTGCAGTCAACCTCAAAATATATCGGAAGGTCAACTACGTGTGTGATGCCATTACCCCGCAGGCAGATATTGCATCAGTCGTTCGCGGGGCGGATGCTTGGAACCTAGACTTAAATGTGCCCAAATGGAATTTATTTAGTGCTATATTGATACGTAAGCATGTTCAGACTAATTTCAAAATTGACCTAGCATGTGTAGAACATATCATAACCATTCGGGACCTTATTGTCATTCTGAGCCAAACACTTTATTTAGATCGAATTAGTGTCTTGGTATCCAAAAGCAACGGAGAACTTGGCCTCTTGATTCGCACATTCCAGTTAGACGCACGTCAGACCACGCTTGAGCGGAACAAAAAGAGCACTTCTCGCAGCGTACCATGATGGTGCTCGATTTGCGCTGGGACGCTGTTTTACTGTTTGGTCAGGTGCAGCACGAAGCCTAGTGGTCAGGTGTGAGTGTGTCGCACTCAAGCTTTTGACGTGGCTGGCTTTTAACACGGGCAAATAATTACCATTGCTGGACTACCAGGAACTAATGCATCTGTATGCCCGCTGTATGCGCAGGGCGATCGGAAATTCTGTCCATACGTAGTGCTTCGCGGAACAAATGATCTCTCGTTCGCTCGTTCGCTCGTTCGCTCGTTCGCTCGTTCGCTCGTTCGCTCGTTCGCTCGTTCGCTCGTTTGCTCGTTTGCTCGTTTGCTCGTTTGCTCGTTTGCTCGTTTGCTCGTTTGCTCGTTTGCTCGTTTGCTCGTTCTCTCGTTCTCTCGTTCTCGCTCGTTCTCGCTATCTTTGTATTTGTACCTTTCACATATAGAATACTTGATGCACCTGTGTCATTATTAGCGTGTGGAAGTTAATTTTCGTCATGTAAGTTATTAAGCGACGCAGCTTGACGCATATGGCGCAGGGAGGACATGAAATGGCGAGCGTATCAAAGTCCCGTCGGGCCGTGTTATTAACGCTCTCTTTTGACATAATATCTGTCATTACGATATTTGTACCAGTGCCCCTTATGCTGATTAAGCTTGCATGTAATTCAGGAAGATCAGATATCTTGTTATTCATGTAGGCACTTCATGACGTTGAATGAAAATAGCAATGCTACTATTCTAGACAATTTATATGAGCCACAACACTTTGGCAATATCTGTTTACAACATTTGCTTGTTGACTGTCCATTGTCATGGGTCTAGCTTAGTTTCACCTGTCTCACAGCCACACATCCATGACAGTTATCTGCCTGAAACCCAACGTAGGCTATCGTTGCACAGCCATAAGTCCATTGAAGTACCCTGAGATCCAATGCAGGCTATCGCCCTACATGCATGAATAGATGCAATGGCATTGATAGGCAATGACAGCAAATTCACATGATATGGATTGGACTGAAAGGAAGGGAACGAAGTGGACATCAAATAGCAAAGTACGCCCATGATGTACCCTTCTGTATCATCTCTCGAGTGATTATGTGGTCCTTGGAAGCCTAAATACATGTAAGTGTGATCAGGAAGCCACACCTCACCTTGTGATCAATGTGACGTAGGAGTTTCAATATACTGACCTTGGCGCATGGGTGTATGTTTCTGAAATTATTGGGAAGGCACAATGCATGAAGGCAATGGGCGTGCCCAAATGGATTGGAGGGTGCATACCACTTAGGGCCCCATGTTAAAAGTTGAAATGATTTGGGGCAAACGTTCTTCCAAATGCATAAGAAACTACATCCCTGCCTTGTCTGCATTGTGGACTCGGCTGCCCACCCTCGACTGCAGTGTGGGCTCAGCTACAGTGTGGACACGGTGGCAGAGCAGGCTCGACTGTAGCATATGCTCAGCTATAGTGTGGGCTCAGTTGCAGCATGGGCTCAGCTGTAGTGTGAGCCCGGCTGCAGTGTGGGCTCGGTTGCAGTGTGGGCTCAGCTGCAGTGTAGGCTCGGCTACAGTGTGGGCTCAGCTGTAGCGTGGACTCTGCTGCAGTGTACGCTCGGCTGCAGTGTGTGCTCAGCTACCGTGTGGGCTCGGCTGCAGTGTGGGCTCAGCTATAGTGTGGGCTCAGCTACCGTGTGGGCTCGGTTGCAGTGTGGGCTCAGCTGCAGTGTACGCTCGGTTGCAGTGTGGGCTCAGCTACAGTGTGTGCTCGGCTAGTGTGGGCTCATGCAGTGGGGTGCGTGTGGGCTCAGCTGCGTGTACGTCGGTTGCAGTGTGGGCTCAGCTACCGTGTGGGCTCGGCTGCAGTGTGGGCTCAGCTGCAGTGTGGGCTCGGCTGCAGTGTGGGCTCAGCTACAGTGTGGGCTCGGCTGCAGTGTGGGCTCAGCTGCAGTGCGGGCTCGGCTGCAGTGTGGGCTCAGCTATAGTGTGGGCTCGGCTACAGTGTGGACCCGGCTGCAGTGTGGGCTCAGCTGTAGTGTGGGCTCAGCTACAGTGTGGGCTCGGCTGCAGTGTGGGCTCAGCTACAGTGTGTGCTCAGCTGCAATGTGGACCCGGCCGCAGTGTGGGCTCAGCTGTAGTGTGGGGTCAGCTACAGTGTGGGCTCGGCTGCAGTGTGGGCCCGGCCGCGGTGTGGACTTGACTGTATTGTGGGCTCAGCTACAGTATGTCCTCAGCTGCAGTGTGGGCCCGGCCGCAGTGTGGGCTCAGATGCAGTGTGGGCTCGGCTGCAGTGTGGGCTCAGCTACAGCGTGGGCCGGCTGTCGGCCAGCGGCACCGCCTCGTGGTCACAGCCGCTGTGATGGTTGTCACCATCGACCACTGTCATCGACCATCCAGTCAGTACAGCTGTTCGCCAAGGAGGCTGTGACGTACGTGGCCGACGACTTTGGTTTGGCGCCGGACATAGCCGAAGCGCGGCCGCTGTGTGGTGTGGCACTGCCAGAGTGGCGTGGCAGTGTGGTGTGACACTGCCAGAGTGGCGTGACAGTATGGTGTGACACTGCTAGAGTGGTGTGGCAGTGTGCTGTGACACTGCCAGTGTAGTAGTGTGGCAGTGTGGTGTGACACTGCCAGAGTAGTGTGGAAGTATAGTGTGACACTGCCAGAGTGGGCGGCTATGTGGTGTGACAGCGTGGTGTGACACTGCCAAAGTGGTGTGGCAGTGTGGTGTGACACTGCCAGAGTGTTGTGGTGGTGTGGTATGACACTGCCAGAGTGGTGTGGCAGTGTGGTGTGACACTGCCAAAGTGGGTGGCAGTGTGGTGTGACACTGACAGAGTGGTGTTGCAGTGTGGTGTGGCACTGCCAGAGTGTTGTGGTGGTGTGGTGTGGCACTGCCAAAGCGGTGTGGCAGTGCATGTGCCAGGAGGTGTGACTGCATGCACCAGGTGTGACACTGCCAGAGTGGTGTGACAGTGCAAGCACCAGGAGGTGTGACTCTGTGCCACGGTGATGTCGTGTTATGTCAGCACGTGGCATTGTGCCAAGCTGAAGTTATTTGTCTTGATGGTGATGTGGTAGTTCTCCAGGGTGACGTGGAAGTCAATCCGGGTGGTGCAGCAACAAACCAGCATGGCATGGCAGTACAGCGCGAGTCCGCGAGTGTATCAGAGTGATATTGCATTGCATGATGGTGGTGCGACAGTATATCGGGCGATGTCACATAAAAAATAAAAGATGACGAAAAGAAGACGAAGACATAGACGAAAAAATGATAGAAGATAAAAGATGGTGTAATCACATCAGCCATCAATTCGTCGTAATCTTTGATGCGCCCAAAAACCCAAATAGCTAACTAACTATCGCGTCATAATCTCTATCCGAGATAGGATGATGATAAAGGTATAGGTTGGATTAAAAGATCCAGTGAAGCATAACTGAGCAAAAGCATTGCCTGCACGCGCTATCGCACATCGCCCGCGGATGAGCGGAATACACCGGCATCGGCCAACAGCAGCCAAACCACAACTCATCATGTCGAAATAATATTAACTAGGACATATATCAAATGATATGGCGTAAGATGATTTACCCGAACCAGCTGCATAACATACACACGAAAATAGATAGAAACAATCGCAAATAATTCCCGCTGCTGCGACGACAAACCTGGCGGAGTCCACCTTTCTCATTCTGCCGACGTCAAGACAGGGAGCATTCTCCCCACCACCACACCTACGCCACTGCGGGTAGCTACTCTATGTTCTGTTAGCTGTTTCGTCCTCGTCGTCCCGCCTCGCCTTTCAGCTAAAGGGGTTTTCTCCAACTTGAGAGGAGATTGACGGACAGGTAGGATTCGAAACCGTGGAGCGTAAAAAAGGTAGCATTTCCAGAGAAGGTATGGTGGTCACTATCCGGCGGTATGTCACGCCAGCGCTCATGCTCAGCAACACATACAGGTGTGCCGATGCTAATCGACAAGAAACCTCTTTCTTTTCGTACATTCACATACTATAAAGCATCCTTACTGAATTTCATTTACGCTTGATGAAGTTCTTCCTCTATCTTTTAGCTTCTTCTTCAATAATCATGTATGTCCAACTCGTCATATTGCAAATCATACTCGAAACTGTTTCGACTTCTATTTAACCAAGGAAATAACCGCTGGAGCCCTGAATATTGTCTTAAACCTACACGTAACATTTCGGCCGTGCGCTAGTTTTAAGAGCACGAGTGTGTGGCGGTGTATCGAGGTGCTGTGATGATGTGGCGGGATGGTGCATGAGTGTGTCTTGGTCGTGCGTGAGCACGATTTGGCGGCGAACCAGGGTTGTGTGACAAGCACCAAATTGTCATGGGAAGACCAAGTTAGTTCGAATTTGGATTGGATCGGATTTGGGTTGTGCAAGGCGTTCGTTCAGAACATTTATAAGAGACAAGTCTCGAAAATCCGCTTAATTAAATGCGAACGTAATTCGAGTGAGTTAACGGATTTAGACGAATGCAGCAAACTCTGCACATGATTATTTGTCATACGAGGCATCTGCATAAAGTATTGTCACAATAGTTCTGCTTACCTGAGCATTTCGATGCCTCTTGCTGTCGATCGCTCTAAATAGATGGTATCGGACTACCTTCACCAGTCGAATACTTTCTCCTATAATTTTTATCAATGGGAATATCTAAATAAAATGTAATGGAAAATGCAAAGCTAAATCGTACCATTACCAGCAATTACCGTACCAGCAATTCTATCAAATGGTGCATGGATCAATATAGTCTTATCTAATAGTCTGATCAATAGCACACGGGCCCGGTCATTCGACTGTCCGTCGTTTAGGAAGGGATTCGAATTACTGCTGCCCATGTAAACTGGGTGAAAGGGATCGTGTGATATGGCAATACATGATGGCAATATGACAATGCGCTAGGTATGTATGACGACATGCTGGATAATATGGCATGCTGTTAGGCTGACATGATGATATGTAATGATTTTCCAGTGTGACTTGACGATGTGTGGTCATATGTATGGTGTCTTTTGCCGAGTGGTCAAATGACTTGGCCGGCCTAGGGCAGGAGCGATCTCGGAGTTCATGTTTCTGACCATCGCATCTCCGTTACTAATTTCAATTCATGGTGGGTGGTGGTCACACGCCATCAGGAATACTCAGACTCTGAGGACAAGTACGGACTCTGAGAACAAGTATCGCTGTGGTGATAACGCACCTAATTAGCACTCTACCTGAACTACGGCAGGGCGAGGAGCAATTTATTTTTGTTTAATGCCAGAATGACGTGGTGGCCGTAACGACTGGGAACCAATGGCACCGACCCAATAGCAGCAATTCCACCACGGTCGTACCGACCGGCACCCAATAGCAGCAATTTCGTCATGCCAATTCGTAGTGGTCAACAGTAGAGGTGCAAACTTGGCGAAGACACCGAACCAACGGGAGTTTTGAAAGCTAACGTAGCCGCCTTGGGATGTTGCCACAAGCACCAAGGTCTAGGTCAGCTCAGATTGGTCCAGTCCAGTTCAGTCCAATTCGGTTCGGTATGCTTCGATTCGGTCGAATGCAGTCCAAGAGGCTTCCGTCCAGCCATCCGGATCAGCTAAATACAGTCCAGCCCAGTCGGGCTCAACCCAGTCCAGTCCAGTCAAACTCAATCCGGCCCAGTCCAGCCCAGTCTGGCTCAACCCAGTCCAGTCCAGCCCAGTCTGGCTTAACCCAGTCCAGTCCAGTTAAACTCAGCCCGGTCAAGTCCAGCGTAGTCCGGCTCAACCCAGTCTAGTCGAGTCAAACTCAGCCCGGTCCAGTCCAGGTCAGTCCGACCTAGTCCAGTCCAGTCCATGCGAATGAATCCAGCTCAGAACTTGAGCCCATGTGGAAACCCAGCGCCATTTTGCCCTTCCCAATCGTCGAGTCCATGATCTCAAGCCACTAGGTGAGGCGGAAGTATACCGCATGTCGTTAATGAAGCCAAGCCTGGAGTTGTCCCTGTGACTGCATCGATCTGGCCAACGGCGAGGTGCCGTCGCCGAAGCGCCGGCGCGTGCATTATTTATATATGCAATGCAACAGGGGACTGACAATTGCCTGACCGAAACGCAACGTTGTTCGTGCCCGGCATCACTCACGCCACAGGCGGCGGCGGTACTCCGAACCGGGAAGCGACATTATTTCAAAATATCAACCAGATGCAGCTGATTTCGGCCATGCTTCCCTGCGGTTGGTGTAGTACGATTCGTGTGCTTGAATAATAATTCAGCCGCCTCCCCCCCCCCTCGGTTACACAGCCGACGTTCGATTGCATCGCATGATAATCATAACGAAATGTGACCTGGAGTATTCGTCCTGGCTTTATAAATACTTAAACTTGTTGTATGGACAGAACCAGAAGACACGTCAAACACCTCGTGAAGCATTGATTGTTTTAACTCTCATTAGAACACCGTTTTCTCTACGATTGGTAATTTGAACAGGCAGTCACGACTTCGAACGGCTGCGATCTTTTCCCGTGGATCGTAATAAAATGCCTGCACCACGACTAGTTGATATAATAAATAATTTTCTTCCGCCAAGATTGGCAGAGGTGATCGATGCCGTTTTTATCCCCAGTACTCCGGTCTTCAATCCTCCTGGTTCCATGACACACATATGTTTGATTTTTGCATTTGCAGCGAAATCTTCGCTACATGAATTACGGCTAAGTGCAAGGGCTGAGCAACGGCGAGAGCAGGGGCCAGTTGTCGTGCCGGCGGATGAACTCTAGCGGCAGCCAATGGGTGTTGCGTGGAAGCGTGTGGCACCAGAGCGGTTCTGCTGCGCGCGTAAGGACGTGTGAAAAAGTGTGGATCGCGCTGAGTCTTCTCAGCTGTATTCGATCCGCACAACGTCACGGGTCGCGCCTCGCTAACTCCCTTCTGCGGACTGCCTTTCTCGCTCGTTAGTTTCCCGTCTGCAGAAGCCTGAGGTCGTTGGTACGCCCAGCCCGGTTGGCCATGCTTCGCTGACGCTCAAGCCGTGTTTCCATATTCGATTTGGATTCGTGTGACCGACCGACGACCGACTCATCCTGAATCCAATTTATAGCGGGCGTCTCTCGGCGGACGACGTGGGCGGCTGGCTCATTTATAGGGGGTCTCTCGGCGGCGACGTGGGCGGCTCGGCTCATTTATAGCGGGCGTCTCTCGGCGGCGACGTGGGCGGCTCGGCTCATTTATAGCGGGCGTCTCTCGGCGGCGACGTGGGCGGCTCGGCTCATTTATAGCGGGCGTCTCTCGGCGGCGACGTGGGCGGCTCGGCTCATTTATAGCGGGCGTCTCTCGGCGGCGACGTGGGCGGCTCGGCTCATTTCCAGCTCTGGTTCGGCCTTGATTGTTCTCGTTTGGGTTTCTGTTTCAGCTCTCCACAGTGCACACGGATCTCGGGCACGTGCTGTTGGCTCTGGTTCTGTGGAGTTCTTTCAAAACATTTGATTTGACTCCCAGGCTGACGGCAAAGTTAAAGTTAAAAGGTTTGGACAAAAGAGAAGTACCAAAAGTAATGGTTTTAACAATTAGTACTCCTCCGAATGCGATGCCAGATTAAGCGGCACCATTTTATCGTGACATTAATGTAATTCAACGATAACATAGACGTAGTCAAATTGGAAACAACGTAAATCAAGTTAATTTGAACTGCAGGAAAACAAATTTGACAATGTAAATTCAATGCCACCTCAGACAAGTGCAGCTGAAAATAGGTTAAGTTCAACTTCAACTTGGTCAAAATCAAATCAAAATATGTCAAAGCCAAACTACCAGAAGTTAAATTGAACTGAGGATAACTCATATTCGACTAAAATAGCATAGTTGATGGATAATGCCATTGACACCTGAATATATTGGATATGAAGATGAATAAAGAATTCCCCGCATACTTGTGCCCTCCGGTTCTGCAATTCTGAAGCGCGTAGGACATGCATTTTGAAATATACACGTTCATTAATGTTAATATATTACACATGGTAAATAATTTGGTGTGTTGGTTTTGAAGGTTTATGAATAAAACACATCCCTTAACATTCGGTACTTATTCTGACGTAGTGAGTAGTGTGTGAAGCCAGCAAACGAACGCACTTTGTAAGACGACGGAAAACGGGTTTTTGAATGCTTCATCGTGCGCACGGCACAACACGAAGTATGTCAATGATTTGGTATTAGCCTACACTGGTGCCAACTTGGACAAATTAAAATGGTGTATCGGTTAAGCTATATTCGAACTTCAAGAACAAATAATAGTAAATAGTAAATAACATCTCACGGATCTGTTCCGCGAGATCAAATGACGACTTGCATCACAGGTGCAGCCGGGCCCCCACGAAGTTGGTTTGGTAGCGAGCTTGAAGTTTTCCCTTCACCATTGGTTTACATGCAATTGTACCGATTTTATCTACGCTATCTTGCATGCTTTACGCCAATATAGATTACTTTGACTATGCCAATTGAAAGACACATTCTTCAGCTTCAGGAAAGTGTATCCTAAATAACTCAGTAACAATCTTCCTGCCCAACAATGTGCCGTTTCCGGCAGGCTAACCATCAAGCGCCTCCAAAATAAAGGGATTTTCCCGGTACTGGTAGACTCCCTCTGCCGTCCATTTTAGCTGGTCAAGTTGTCACCCTCGTTCAAGAGCGGAAGAAAGGACAGTCAGGGGGGGACTAAGTGCGCCACAGCTTCTTCCCCTCAGTGGCAGGAGAGTTTCTGAAAGGTAACCACAGAAGACCGCCTGAAATGATCTGAACGCACCCCGAGACCGCAACAGGAGCCCACTGTCGTCATAAGAGGTCCCATAGCCGCCACAGGAAACCCATAGCTGCCACGGGAGGTAGGGGAGGATCCAGGAATTGTCATCTGGCGGAGGGGACACGTGTCTGGAGTGGCGCCACCGCGAAAGTACCTTGAAGGGTGCCTTTCCTGCCGAGGAGCGCCTCTGGCTGAAAATTCCCCCCCCCCCCCTCCTCTGGAGGAAGTTGGAGTGCACTCGAGTCTTCGCGGAGGGACGCATTTTCCTGGTCGAAGGGACGCTACCTTCCATGGGGGGGGGGCATATGCCCCAACTTCCCTCCATGGATCCGCCACCGACAAGAGGCCCCATATAGCCGGGACAAGAGGCTCGTCACTTGTGCATTTATATATATATATATATATATATATATATATATATATATATATATATATATATATATATATATATATATAAATATATACAAATACATATATATAATATATATATATATATATATATATATATATATATATATATATACCTAAATATATACATATATATATATATAGGTATATATATATTGGAGTATTTTGGTGGTATATTTTCACGTTGGCATGTTTTGTTAAAGACCACAGCATATCTTGCTTTGATAAGCTTTTTCGTACATCTTTCCAACTCCCGGGTTGTTCGGGAGTTGGAAATGTACAAAAGTTCGGGAGTTGGAAAGATGCAACTCCAACCGAATCAGCTTTCTCGATATTGACATCAATTGTACAGACGGCACACTTAAGACAGAAGTATATCGGAAGAAAACCAATGTAGGTCAATGCCTCAATGCCAACAGTGAATGTCCCGACCGGTACAAGTTAAGCGTCGTCAGGGCATTCGTGAGACGGACCCTCAATTACTGCTCAGACTGGCCGTCTATCCATGCCGAATTTTTACGATCAAAACAAATTTTAGTCAACAACGGTTTCAGCAATACCATAATTGACAACGTGATCAGTGGCTATGTCAACAAGGCGAAGCAGCCACCTATGAGAAATCAAGCATCCAATGTGAAGCTGTTTTACCGCAACCAAATGTCGACAGCATACAAAGTCGCGAGCGCATCATCCCACACATCGCAAAGCAAAATGTCAAACCAACCGACAAGTCTGACAAACTAAAACTCTGCATATATTACAAGAGCAAGAACATCGGTAGCCTAGTAATAAAACCCAACCCAACCAACAGCAACAACCAGCTTCAACGTACCAATGTAATCTACAAAGTATCATGCCCTCACCAAGATTGCAGACTTCGCCGCGTAGATTACATCGGTATGACGACAACTACCCTATCTCGCCGTCTCACGATGCACCTACAGGAGGGAGCACCATCGCAGCACATGCTCCAAGAACACCAAGAGCGACTAACACGAACAGATCTGACACGCAACACCGTAATCCTTAGAGCAACATCGGACAAGCGACGTCTTAGAGTTATCGATGCAATTTTAATCCTGGAACAAGAACCTGTCCTGAACGAGCACACACGATCATGCATAACGCTCGAATTGTTCAATAATTCCATCCGGTGAACAGTTGTACAGTGTGTGCTATGTGCGTGGTGTATGTTTTGGAAAAGTAAACCAAGATTAGCATTTCTTTCCAGAAGCGCTTGTGACAACAATATGTGTGATCTTTCACTCTAAAATGATTTACTTCTGACCAATTTTTTCTTTTTGTTGCAGATTGATGTGAACTGTGATAGCTAGATGAATGCCGAAATAATCTTTTGAAAATGGTGAAGGTACACCCTGAGCTAAAAAAGCGCCATCCTAGCGATAGCGTCGGCGACCAGATGCTGGCTCACCAGGCTTTAGTGGCGACCGAAACCAGAATATTGATTTGATACGTCCGTCAAGATTTTAGCCATAAATGACATAATTCGTCGATATATCAGTAATTTGTATTTAGCAGCACTGATCTTTTTCCAGATGAAAGTATACTAGGACCGTACCGCGAATTCTACCACATATCCCGTCCGTCTTGTTTACCATGTTTATACTAGAACCTCCCGTCGGCACAGGACGGCGCTTTCCCGACAACCACAATGCTAAACCAATGACATACCGTGGTCGCCAAAAGCGCCGACGAGACCGAGACCAAATGGTTGTCGTGGTCGTCGCCTAGAAATCTAGTTATAAATATGGAATTGGAAATTAGGCAACTCTTGGTGACTTGTTCAGTCGTTCGTTCGAAAATTGGTTTATGGGTAATTGTGCCCAACCGTGGTGGTGAACTAATGTCGTGTTTTTGTGAATTGATTGCTGGGCTGCCTTAATTGATATTGTCACTTCCGAGGTAGGTGCCTAGTTAGATATCCAGGCGTGGACTATTTGTAAAAGATGAAAGCCAGCAAAAGGTTAAGAGAATGACAGGAGAAGCCTGCAAGCCGGAAAAAGAATAATAAGTTGAAGCGTTTTGTGGCCACAAAGGATGTTCGTGTTCAGGAGCCGAGCAGAACATCCACCAGCAGACCAAGAACAAAACATGAGGATCATGAGCACTTACATATTTACCGGGAGCCAGTTTGCTCTTGGAGGTCGGATGTCCCAAGCTCGTCAAACTGGATAACAATAATGCAGAAAGGTATGTTGATGTTCCTGTGTAGGTAGGTACCTAGGTATGTACTTAGGTGCATAGGTACCTAAGTAGGTACATTCCTAGGTACAAGGATATGGTCATGTGTAGCTGTATCCAGAGTGTAAATGTTGGTAGGCTTGTAACTATTTTACTGAAGATATGGCATTTCAAGACAGATTGTAAAAATATGTTACTTGATATGATTAAGATGATGTGGGATGTGGCCTACCTAGCCACTTATTACCAGCACAAGTGCATAGGCACTTTCCAGTTGGTATGCAAAATAATACCAAAGTATTGGTATTTAAGTGGGGTAACATAATGAAGAATAATGTAAAATGTCAAATAATGCCTAATGTAGCCTGGATAGCTTGGAATTTTTTTTTAATGCTTTAAACCTGATGTGTCATTACAGGCTTAGCATTCTAACCTAGGCATTTTCTTTCTGAAAAAAATACAGCAGAGCTAAATGTTCTTTCTTCGCGATAAGAGAAACCAAAGTTCTTCCACACAAATAAAGAGCAAAAATCATTTAGTTTCATTTTGAATGGGAATGAATGGTCTTAATAATGTTCAGAAACATGATCTCACAATTTTGTGTATTATTGCACTTTAAGGTATCCAGGAGACAAGTTGTACACACATTTTACCACATGAAGTAAAAATGGGGTTAGGTTTGGTTAGGTTAGGCTAGGCTAGGCTTTTCTCTTCAGTTGGAAAAACTTCCCAATTTTTTAAAATATTTTTTTATCTCAACAAAATAGTGCTCTTTTCTTCAAAACAGACAAAATTGAATCTGTTAACCTAGGCTCTGCGATGTAAGGTTTTTTATTTGAAAATGCTTCAGAAGAAAATTAAAAATTGTCCATTTTTTAGGGAATTTATTTTCCTGCATGCAAGTTTAGGTTAGGTTGTGCTACATTTTTTCTTTCTCTTAGACATTATTTTTATGCAATGTTATCAAACTCCAATCATGCTTTTTCGGCGTTATTTTGCCTGCCAACTAAAAAATATGCATTTGCAGAAGAAATGAGTGGTCACACGATGCTATCCACCTATATAAACATTGCATTGGAAAAATAAAGTCCAAGAATTAAAAATGTACCCAAAAGTGCAATTTAATAAAGTTTGGTTTCTTGAAATACCATAAGTATGGAGCTCAAAGTCCCATTTTAGGTGTTCTTTTGCCTGTCAACTGAAAAGTAATCATCTTCAGAGAAAATGAGTGGCACATCAGGTTAACCATGTTCATAAACCATTGGAAAAGTATGTCCAAGAATTAAAAAATACCTGAAGTCATAAATTTACCACCTTTTGTGGCAAGGAGATTCATATATGCTTTTTAGTTAATTAAATAAAAAATCGTAACCTAGGATATCCTATCATAACACCTGCTTTACAGATGAAAACATCTGATTACTGATTAGCACTTCTTGCATGCAGTCCAACCTGCAAATTACTGAAGTTATGAAGATGGCAAGTGGAAAAGGTTTAGGTAAAGATTTATGGAAGAGTATTGAAATATAGAACTGGTGCTGATAATTGGTCTTATTGCTTTGCTTTTCTTTGCCATCCAGCTTGCCATACCAGAATTTGATGAGCCATCTCCAATGTTTTGTCAAAGAATAAGCTGCAACGCTAATATGCATGAAGATTGCAGGACAATGCTGGTACTTTTCTTTGGATGGATTTCATCCACATATCTAGAATAGGATATATCTAGGATAGACGGCGTTTTTTTACTCTGGCCAGGGTATCTGTCTTCGGCATTCCTATCTAGCGCAAAATGAATACATGCATGTTATTATGTCAGATTTGAAACTATAATAATTGTGCCAGAATTTTTTGGCACTGTAGAAACATTATAGAACATGTACAGATATGTTGAGTTATGCTTGAAAAAAAATGATGCTTGATTCAAGCATCCTTTTACCAAATATTACTGGATGTGCACCACTATTTCTTTGTTTTTTCTGGAACTATTCTAGATATGTCCAGAATAATATGTATTTTTTAACTTGGTTTCAACATATGGCAAACACTGAAAACGAGTAAAGTTTGGATAATACATTTCCCTTCAATAGAGCTGTCATCAGCTGTAACATATTTGTACATATGCAGCATGTTTGGTGCTGTATGCCAAAATTCAGGTGGAATTCTTTTGTTTCAAAGTAAGGAATGTTGAACATGGCTCAATTTGTTTGTACTGCTGCATTTCGAGAGCACAATGTTTGGAATTCCATTCCAAAGTTGCAATGTTGTCTTTTTGAACCATAAACTACTTTTTGTATTTGTCCAGTCAGCTTGGGCATGTTTATAAAACAGGAGGAAGTTTGCAGTTATTTTCAAACATCTCCAATCTTTTGGCCAAAAAGACCATGAATTTTTTCATGGAGGATAATGTTCTGGATGACAAACATCCAGTACAGGAACATTTTTTCCAATCCTGGTTGGACAGAGTACATGTCAGCAGTCACCACGGTTGGATTTGTGTTTTGTAACCCTGGAGGTGGAGAGGAAAATGTGTGGTAATTAAGACATAAAGACATAAAAGATCAGTGCAACTATGAGCCACAAGGGCCCTTCTTGGTTGCACTTGGTGCACTGAACCAGTTGGCCACCAAATCTGTCAATCAACCCACCCTGGAATACAGAAAAACAAGCCCCCTATTCTTATAATGATTGTCTATGCCGTTTTTAAAGATGTTCAGTGTGTTGCTACTGACAATTGTTCCTGGAAGCTGGTTCCAGTGTTCTACTACCCTGTTGGTGAAGAAAGACTGTCTTAACCTTGTCCTGCTGTGATTAACTTTAATTTTGAATTGATGACCTCTAATTGCATCATTTCTGTTAAATTCAAACATTTCCCTTAGATATCCCTGCTCCTGACCATGAACAAATTTAAAAACCTCGATGAGATCTCCTCTCAGCCTTCTATATCTAAGTGAAAACATATTCAATTTCTTCAATCTTTCCTCATATGCCAGGTTGCCTATACCATTAACCATTTTTGTTGCCCTCTTTTGTACTCTCTCTAAAAGCCAACAATCTTTCTCATAACTAGGGGACCAAGCTTGGACACAGTATTCCAAATGTGGCCTGACATATGCACATTAAAGCTTCCTGATGACCTCCTCACTTTTGTATGACACATTCCTCTGTATCGCCCCAAGCATTCTTAGTGCCTTCTTCCTGGCTTCTTTGGTCTGTTCTGATGCCCCCAATTTTGTGTTCAAAATAACACCTAAGTCCTTCTCCTGCTCAGTCACAGATAGTACTTGGCCATCCATCAAGTATGGCGCCTTCATATGCTGCCTACCTAAATGCATGACTTTGCACTTATCAAAATTAAACTTCATTTGCCATTTTTCGGACCACTTCACAAGCTCGTCTAAGTCGTTCTGCAGCAAAACCTGCTCATTGTGCCCTGTTATTGCCCTAAAGATCTTCAAATCATCCGCAAATTTCAAAACCTTACTGCTCAGGCCACATTCAGTGCTATTCACAAATATAATGAACAACAGTGGCCCCAGTACCGACCCCTGAGGGACTCCACTAAGAACATTTTGCCATGATGACTTTGTACCATTAAGCATCACTCTCTGCTGTCTATCTGAAAGCCACAACTCAATCCATTTTAGGATGCTACCTGCAATGCCATGGACCTGAAGCTGCATCATTAACCGTTTATGGGGTACCTTGTCAAAGGCCTTACTAAAGTCAAGATATGCTACATCAACCTGATTTCCCTGATCAAATTGTTCTGTAGCAAAATTTAAAAAAGTCCAAGAGATTTGTGAGACACGATCTCCCTTTTCTAAACCCATGTTGAGTATCTTGAATCAATCTGTTTCCTTCCAGAAAACTAACTATTCTATCTTTGATAATTGATTCGAGTACCTTGCAGACTAGGGATGTGAGGCTTACTGGCCTATAATTTTCAACTTTCCCTCTTTCTCCTTTCTTGAAAATAGGAACTACATTTGCCCTTTTCCAATCTGTTGGAATTTCATTTTGTGAAACTGATCTACAAAATATTATACTAAGTGGAATTGCCAGTTCCTTTTCAGCTTCCCGCAATACCCTAGCATAAATTCCATCAGGTCCTGCTGCCTTGTTTGGCTTTATTTTTCTGATATAATTGAAAGCAACATCACTATCAATGAAATCAACATTGTGTATCTGATCACCTGTCACTGAACTGTGGTTCACGGTTGGCAAATTTGTCACATCCTCCACTGTAAACACTGATTTAAACTGCTTGCTCAGCTCTTCAACCATCTCACCATCCTCACTCAATATAGTGCCATTTACTTCCTGTGGACCAATTGTGCTTGAAACTTTACTTAGCTTGTAGAAACTAAAGAACTTTTTACTGTCCCCATTACAGTTCCTAGCCAAATCCAATTCTTTTGCCCGCCTTGCTGCTCTGGTTTTCTGCTTCACAGCAGCTCTAGCTTTTTTATACGACCTTAGATTTACGACATTTGAAGCTTCCTTAAATACTCTAAATGCATCTTTCTTAGCCTTAATTGATCTCCACAAATCTGGTGTAAGCCATGCTGGCTTTCCTACACTTCTTTTGCGCCTTTGCTTTTTGGGGACATGTCTAATCTGAATTTCCCTCAAGTAAGATTTGAACTTTTCCCACATTTCACAGGCATTTAAATCAAAAAATTCTTCTTTCCATTGTATGGCACTTAAAGCCTCTCTCATGGAGTCAAAGTCTGCTTTGTTAAAATTTGGAATCTTTGCCAAGTTATCCTTGATTGTCCCTGCTATTTGTACCTTAAATCTCACTATGTTATGGTCACTTCTTCCCAGAGTTTCTCCTAAAGTCAAGTCTTGAACTAAATCACTTAAATCTGAGAAGACAAGGTCCAAGAATGAGCCCTGCCTGGTTGGTTCCATTACAAGCTGGTGTAAGAACAAGTCCTCTTCAAGGCATTTCCTAAACAGTTTACATGATGGGGAGCCAACATGGGGACATGTTCATATCCTTTTAGATTAAAGTCAGCAAGAATAAGGCATTTCCCCTGAAAGTTTCTACTGATTTCCTCACAAATCACCTTATCGAGCTCCAGTTGCTGAGAATGTGGCAAGGTTCCGGATCGATACAAAGCTCCAATCCTCAGTTTATTGCTATTGCCTCTTCCCACAGCAACATCAAGCCAAATGGACTCCACAGACACATTTTTTACCCCATCTGCTACTTTCTGAGAACTGTATAAACTATTCACATAGAGCATTACACCACCTCCTTTCACTGCTGGACCTCTATTGCATGAAAACATAATGTATCCCTGGATCTCATAGTCCTGCAAGTTATCCCCAAAATATCCCTCACTGACCCATGCCTCATTAATGCAAACAAAATCTGGTTTCTCCTCAGCAACATAACACTTGAACTCATCAAATTTGGATCGAATGGTCTGAGCATTAAGCATCATACACTTAACAAAAGTTCCATAACCCTCTTTGGCTTTTTCATGTTGAGTAGCTCTATCATCTCTGGATGAGCTACCACTCTGCCCCCTTGATCTACTGCTACCCCTATTTGCTGACTGTGAGGTGTTTGCAAGACCTCTCTCTCTATCAGCTACATCCCCCCATGATCTGCCTAGTTTCCCTGTTTCCTAATGAGAGCCTCCTCATACCTATTGCTGAGCAATTCAACTCCTCTCTTGCTCAAATGTAACCCATCTAATGCAAACATTTCAGTCCTCCCCCAGAAATCCCCCTACAAATCCAAGAACCCCACCCCAAGTTCCTTACAAATCTTGGCCACCCTGGTATTCAGCCCAATGGCCCTCGAGTACCACTCTATGCTTGCCTTAACCATAGGGAGGATGGATGTTACCATTCCTCGTTTCCTACTCACAGCTAACCTACCTATCAAAGCCCTATACTCTTGCATTGTTTCCTCTGTTTTTGCTTTTCCTACATCATTTACACCAACCTGCACAATTACTGTTGTGCTCTCTCCACTACCCTTCATCACTCCTTCTATCCTATCACCAACATCCTTTACCTGGGCCCCTGGGTAGCAAACACGAGTCCGTTTGTTGGGGTTCCTGCTACAAAAAGTACGGTCCATGTACCTCACTCTTGAGTCCCCTATAACTAAGACTTCCCCCTCCCTACCATCAGCTGCCTGGTCGTTCCTCCCTTCCTCCTTAGCCACATTTCTATCTCTCTCTTGCAGTACCTCAAATCTATTATTAGTTTCAATGCCTTTGTCAATTTTCCTTAAAGCTAGTCTCGTACTCTGGCGTCTAGCTACTTTCCACTCTCTACTGTCATGGTCTATACTATCTCCACCCCTATCACTCCTAGACTCCTGCACCTGGCTTGCCTGGCTGACATTTCCTATGGTGGGCCCTGCCACCAAACACTTCAGACGCTCCACCTCCCTTGCTAACATATCTACTTTCTTACTCAAGTCCCCAATGACTACAATACACTTACACTTCCCACAGTCGCCTTGCATTTTGTTTTTGTTTTGTTTTGTTTTGTTTTGTTTTGTTTTTTGTTTTTTTTTTTTTTTTTAATTTAAATAAAGTTATCCCGACTCACCAGCTACAAACTCCAACTAAACCAAACTAAGATAAAAAAAAGCCTAGATACCTTTGCAATTACACCAGTATATTGAAAATATACCTAGTGGTAATTTAAGCTCACTATTTTGGTCCTAAGCTCTATCTTAAACTTAAACACCAAAAGGACACCGACTTATTCCTCTACACTACAGAAACCTAAGCCACGAGACCGCGCCAACCGTCTACAAAGCGTTCACGTGGCTGATCGATAATTCTAGAAGCTACCTAGTGTAATTTAAGCTCACTATTTTAATCTTAAAGTCTATCTTAAACTTAAACACCAAGCGGACGCAGACTTATTCCTCTATGCTAACAGAAACCTAAGCCACGTGGCCGCTCCACCCGTCTACAAAGCGTCCACGTGGCCGATCGATAATTCTAGAAGCTAAAAATCTGCCTTTAGCTGCAAACTCCAACTAAACCAAACTAAACACTAATATAATCAAAAACCTAGATACCTATACAACAATACCAAGACAAGAAGTTTATTTTAAACTTAACCACCAAAAAAACAAAAAAACAAAAAAAACAAACTTATTCCTCTGCACTACAGAAACCTAAGCCACGAGGCCACGCCACCCATCTACAAAGCGTCCACGTAGCCGATGGATAATTCTAGAAGCTACCTAGTGTAAGTTAAGCTCACTATTTTAATCTTCAACTAAAACACCAAGCAGACACAAACTTATTCCTCTATGCTAACAGAAACCTAAGCCACGTGGCCACTCCACCCGTCTACAAACGTACACGTGGCCGATCGATAATTATAGAAGCTTAGAATACCTAGGCTAAGTCTAATATACTCAAGTTAAACAGTATAACCGCTCCTTCTTAACCTAGGCCTACAATAGAACAAATCCTCCCTCCACTAACCACCTGTGCCCAATCTTTTACTCACGGTTTCCCTCGTCACGGGAGCGCAAAAACACGTCCGGTCGCGACGAGGGCAGAGCAGTGAGTGGTGGAGATGATATGAACAATATCATCAATATGAGATGACAATATCATCTCCAATTGAATATGGAGATGATATTGTTATTCCAGTGACATTCCAGTGACAGTCAAATGACATTGAAATATCGGCCTACACTTTCCAGTGAATCTTGAGCAAATCACAGAGCAGTTCATTGTCTGACAGCACCATTGAACCTCCAAGTGAAAAATGAGAAAGATTTCCTCAAGAGGATGATGTTCTGGATGCCACAAATACAGGAATATCCTATTTTTTCCAACCCTGGCAGTCACTAATCTGGTGGTATATGTACACACCCCTTTTCTGATCACTATCGATTGCATATTCTTCCATGTTCAACTGAGTGGGACAATAACATGGTGCAAGATTTGGGTTGTTGCCGCAAAATCTTTATATCTTATGGCCAACAAAATATTTAACTTCAAATTCGCATTATTAGCGTTGATCTCAGTTACCCCACCGTCGCCTATTACTAAAGTCCCCGCATGCATTGCGTTTTGTGTGAACCCTTTTCTCTTTTATCAGGCTAAGGGGATATCGGCCTTTACGTTGATACTGACTCCGCACTGCAAGAACCGAACTATGAGCATGGATTCGCCAAGCTGCTCCAAAGTACAACAATAACAAGAAGTGATCCTACAAGATTGACGACATCCGCATAGTCAGTGACCTGCGCGCCATCCAGGAGTCGCCGACCTAGAGAGTCGTCGGCACTGCACTGGCAGCTGCGTCTCGCCTGCACATTAGCGGGTTGACTCCCAACACCGTGCCGCCAGGGTCCGTCCGCGCCGCTTACCACATCCTGAAGAAACTGCTGCGCAGTGCAAGTTGCAAGCCGAGACTTGCACTGCTGCAGTGCAAGTCTCGGCACTGGTGGTGCATCTGTGCCTTATCTCACCGAGGGCGTGGTTGAAAGTATGGCAAGCATAGATATAGCCATGTTTGGCGCACGTGCATGTTTGGCGCACGTACACCACGTGCTGACCACCAAAACGTCTCACATCAGTTGATTGTTCGGCGGAACGCCCCTGACGTGGGCCCGTGACGTGGCACACACAGACTATCACATACAGAGTGCTGCAAAGAAACCCTCGCTTGAACAATTTTATCCTCACAAGCATTGGGGGGGGGAGGGGGAAGGTGATGGAAGGAACTGTGATCTCCCACCACAAGTCGTCGAGGGATCTTTAGAGCTTAGCATAGTTTACGTCTTTCGAGATATGGCGATGTAGTAGTGACTACTTGTGATGCTTGTGATGACTACTTGAGGCGGCCACTGCCGTACCTGTGAGGCGGCCGCTGTCACGGCTGTGAAGCGGCCTCTGCTGTGGCTGTGAGGTGGCCTCTGCTGGTGTTGTGATGCGGCCGCTGTCACGGCTGTGAGGTGGCCTCTGCTGTGGCTGTGATGCGGCTGCTGTCACGGCTGTGAGGAAGCCACGCTTCGACTGTGAGGCGGCCGCTGTCACGGCTGTGAGGCGGCCGTTGTCAGGACTGTGAGGCGGTCGTTGTCATGGCTGTGAGGCGGCCGCTGTCATGGCTGTGAGGCAACCGCTGCCGCACCTGTGAGGTGGCCACTGTGACGGCTGTGATGTAACCACTGCCGCACTTGCGAAACGGCCACTGCCGTAGCTGTGAGGCGGACACTGCCGCGGCTAAAACTGATAGGCAATGGTGAAAATGTTATATCACTTGTGCCTAATCTTACATTGTTCAGAAAAATCATTTTTCCTGAAGAACACTATTTAGAAGTGCACCACCGACATTCATTTGGACCAGAATACCATTCATATCAGCGTGTTTTCATGTTTCTTCCACAAGATGTACCCAGCTGAGAAATGTGCTCAAGAATATCTTAAACAAATGCCTCCTGGTTGGTTCGGTTGCCACCATCCACGTGCACAAGTACTATACCTGTCAGCAATGAATAAATGTTCGTTGTTTTGTGCGCAACATGATGTAGGTAACAGTTAATGGGAATTCTAAGTATTCATATGTGACTGGACATTTCATCTCTTATATACACGGTGGAAGATTGCGAGCAATTGATGTCAGATTGCCAAATATTGCTTGGGATTTTACATCTTTATGTGCCAAACTCCAGATTGTGTCATCCTTAGCTATCTTCGAGCAAATTTCGTCCATCTCCACTGTCTCCGAGCGACTTTGTTCATCTGCACAGTCAATGAACAAATTATTTACAGACAGTCTCTCAGTCTCCTCCCTGCATGCGACGATGACGGATTTAGAAGTTCCTATCGGCAGGAGGGCACTCCTTTTGGCGCGCCAAAATTTATTCAGGGCGCCAAGCGGCACGTATTGCTGAGGAAAAAATCGTTGAAAGACTGGAAGGCAGATAAATCTTCAAAAAGGGGCAATCACGAAAAAGCACGTTTCGGAAATTTGATGTTATCCAATCCCGATGTAGGGCTGCCACCCCCCCAATTGGACCCGTACCTGATCGGCAACCAATTTCCAAGAATTGAATCTCGACCGAAAGTTTTTTTGAGCCCTGGGTACAACGAAACGTTAAGAATAAATTAATGATATCGGACGAATACTTTACGACCTAAATGAAGAGCAGAGACGAACAATCCGGGAGTTAGAAAGATGTACGAAAAAGCTTATCAAAGCAAGATATGCTGTGGTCTTCAACAAAACATGCCAACGTGAATATATATATATATATATATATATATATATATATATATATCGTGCATTAAGGGTACAAAAGCAATCTGCACCAGTAGGCTGCAAAAGACATTGCAAATGATTCTCCTTTTCGACTTGTTATTTCTTTGTCAAATATCTGCTTCCCGGTCCACAAGTACGGAACTATATGGACTAGTCTTAACCGTAGGCCTACACATGAATGGATGGACGCGTTTGATTTGTGGGTGCATATGCAGTCTGCATATATTGGTGGAGAATTGTGAAAATAATTGGTGTGACAGGGGGTGTTTGTCCATACCCGCTGATGACATCTGTTCGCTATGTCTGTGTGCAGGAAGCTGGCTGCACCTGTCCTTGAGGATACAAGTCACAAATTGGAAAATTGCATAAAAACGGCTACCTTCGACCCAACTGCAGATGTAGCATCCTTCTTGCGTGGTTCATAAAACTCCACGAATACAAATATATCGACTGCGAATATGTTCTTAGTACGATTTTCACGTGTATTTGCGCATACGTATTTCAAGTACGAATGCATCGCGAACTTATAACATGACCAAGTAACAACGGCGGCAGCACAATTACCTGCGCGGTTCGCCAATTGTGGTTGGCGAAAAACAAACAAACATGAACTCACAATATAAGAATGTTCCACCTGTAGCTTCGCCTGCGTTCATTCATCACTCGCATCGCAGCCGTAATGTACTAGTGGTCGGCGCACACGTGGTGACCGTCTCTGTCACAGCGCGGCTTGAACTCGATCCTATGTACTGAACCGGGGCGGCAAGGGAACACACACGTCAGCGGGTAAGGCTACCACTGATGGTGACCTCAGCTGAGATACCCCTGGCGCAAATGACGTCGCAGGAGCCGACGGGGACGGCTTCGGGAGCGGATACAGCAACGGCACCACTCGCGACCTGTCTGGTCACTATGTGAATGACCTATCGGCGGTCCGCGAACTTGACTGCGCACGCCTGACCCGCTGTCTGCACGATGGTCGCTGGCAGCCGGTGGCTGTGGAAGGCTGACGCCTTCCTATTTATTTATGTATTTATTTCACGATACATGCCCTCACGTGCAGTGGCTATTATGGACTGTCCTCTACGATTTGTTTTGGAAATCACATTTTAATATCATATCTGGGCAATCCAACATCCGTAGGTTTTAAGTAATCCAATATCAGTGGGCTTAAGTGATTCAACATTGGTAGGTTTTAGGCCGTCCAACATCCGTAGGCTAGGTTAGGTTGCATTCATTTTTATTGATAATTGTATGTTATTTTTCATTATGTACCAACACACCCAAAACCTTTTCCCCACACTTCCCATATGGTGTTGAAGTGGGATAGCATGTATCTGTAGTCAAATTTGTATTGTTTAAAAAAAGTTATTTCAATGTTTTTGATATTGTTTTCTTGGACTGATTTCTTAGATAGAAGTACTTGAACTTAAAGTCCTTATATCTTTGGAAGTTTTCATTTTCCAAATGAATGAGTGTTAAAGTCGTTGAAATCACATCAGAAAACACCAGAAAAACAACAGTATGATCAAAAATGGCTGAGGGACTTCTTATGCATATTTGCCATTTTAGCAAATCCTATAATTGTCGATAGAAAGAATCAACCTAAACATAGGCATCACTCACTTGTTATCTCGTGATAACCTCTCCTTTATACTAAGTTTGAGACATATACTTAAATTATACAGGTCAGGACTTCGAGAAATAGCGCTCCAATCACCGAAACAAAGCCTATATAATGTCACACATTCCAAAAGACTTGATACTTTTCATAAATAAAGTTGAACATGTGTTCCTATAACAAGAACAATGCTATTTTTTTCAACAAAAAGGATTATGCTTGTATTCCAGACTAAGTTTTAAGATAGAACAGAAGAAATGTACAAACTAGTTAAAATATTTTATATCCAACCCACTATATAGGAGAAAAAAAAACTTGTTTAAATGTAAATGCACCTAATTGATATATTTGTCACCTGATATCATTCTTTGTCCAGTTTATAAAACATGTAACTCATAAATGCGCCATTTCAGTCAGTAGATCTGACCCAAATCATCTATTTCTCATACCTTTGACCCTAACTTAGTGGTAAATGCTTGACATGAGGGTCTTATTGTGATTGTTATTTCTATGCACCAAGAACATATTTTTTGCCAACAAGCACAAAATTTGGTAGACTTCCAGTTCAGATCACAAACAAAGTTTTGAGAGAGATGTTTGAATGCATGCTTATTAACATGACTAAGATAGTGTAACCACTCTTTCCATTGCATATGCTTAATCTTGGTTGAAAAGCAAGATAATACCAAAAAGGAGAGCTTTCAATTGGGTCATATACAATAACTAATTAATTAAAGCTTTAGAAACTGTAAGGTAACCTAACATAAATTAGCTAGCCTAATCTATTTTCTCAGAGAAAAGTATTAAAATGTTCAAATAAAAGAACATAGCCTAACAAAGTCTATTCATCTTTTTCTTTGGCAGAGGAAAAACATTGCAAGCATGCAAACAAAGCAGGCAAAACACAACAAAGCAATCTTGCAAATGATGGAAACAGCAATAATACAAAAAGTTTCTGGATTACCCAGGGTTTTGGCTGGTGGGAATATTATGTTGGGAATAGCTGATGGTAGGAGACATTTGCTTCCCTGCAAAGAGGCAGGGTCAAGCAGTTCTTGCTTTAGGTTTCTTCTCTTATCAATTTCTTTGAAATGCTTGGAGCATACTCTTGGTTCCCCTACATTCAACAACTTAGACACATGTTTTATTGTGTGCCAAGAGATTTTGCCAAGGCAGAATCCTGATAAAAATGGTGTAACCAGATTTCTTCTTTATTAAAGTTGCCTGCCCAGTTCCACTTCTATGCTCTGGTACTGCACAGTAAGGCATGACACCTGAAACAGAGATGTGTTACATTCCAACATTGTATCTAGATGCTGAATTCATACTACAAGAAATCAGACTGCAACTCATGGAAAGTTTCAGGGAGGCATTTCTAGCATGACAATTGTATTGTACATACATGTTCAATTATGCATGTATCGTCAATAATCCATGCAAAATTCATCAAGGAAGAATGCACCATGCCCTGGGTCTAGCTGGCCTAGAAAAAGCTATCGTTTCAACAACTGCTGTATGTTAATTTAGGTAGGTAGGTACATGTGTGGAAAAATAGGTTGCTCCTGGATTTTAGGAATCCAGAACATTATCCTCTCCAGAAAATTATTTCTTGTTTTCTCATCTGGAGGTAGAATTTCCTAAGTTATTAACCATTTGATAATGAGCTGCTGTGATCAAGTAAAAGTGCTCAAAATTCACTGGAAGGGGTGCAAATTGAGTTAACACGCGCCCTGGAGGGCCTCTGAGAATTACGCGCACTGGTGGGGGCGGATTCCGCCCCCCTAAGATCTCGGCTCCTAGTAAAGCTGGAGGAACGAAATTTGCAGGGTGAATGAGCACGGTAGTGAACTCTATTGTGCGCAATTTTCGTGACCTTAGGTCAATATCTTCAAGGTCAAATGAGGTCAGATTGGCAAAATTTTCCGGTTTTGCGTGGCTTGGCTTGTCATCGTTATGGATCGCTGTGATTGTGTTTAAATGCTCAAAAATGGGCATCGATGATGTTTTGGACATTACTAATGATGCACTGCAGATGCTAGACCCAACATTTGACCTCAGGTCACCTATATAGCACCACTTTATCAGGTCAGTTACCTGTTCCAGTTACCGGAACCGGCCGCCCGCCCAACTGCTCCGTCGGGCAGCTCGGAACAATCGGCTTCGTGAAGAAGGGAGTGAAGTACATGAATAAAGTATGGAAACGCAATGACAAACAGTACAAATGGCAACCAGTAGTGCATTTATGGCAACATTCCAGTTGATCAAGTTTGGTTCCATTAACCTGTCATGAACTTGACCTGACTTGACCTTGGTGACCTAACATGACCTTGAAACTATACAGCATATCAATATGCATCAAACAAGTCGCTAGTGTTGCCTAGAACACTTCCCTTTTGTCAGTATACTGGAAGCGCATCAGCGCCGATTTTTGTGGTCTGGCGCTATAACATTTTTTTATTTTAGCGGCCTCTAAACTTGACTTGACTTGAACTTTTTAACTTGAAAATTTTTGGCCGATTTCCATTTTCTTGCTTTAAACGACGCGCCGTTCATTTCTAAGCAGGTACACCGAAAATCGCGTATATCGACCGGTAAAATCTGCAGTTATTTGCGAAAAACCGGAGGGGTGGGCGGATTTCGCCCCCCCCCCTCCAGTGCGCGTGTTAAGATGCATAAGGTTTGAAGAAAAATATCCTCCATACTGGATGACTACAAAATATTCCTCTACACATGCAGGAATACAATGCCAAATCCAACCTTGCCTATGCATGAGAAAAAGAAATGTGTCGGAACAAATGTTCACTGGAGAGAACAGGACAAGTTTATAACTCACCTGTTCAGCGGAAGATAAATATATTTGCTTGCATATGAAGCAAAATAAAAGTAACCATTACGTATGATTTGAGAAAAGTTTTCTGCAACCATATTGATACCATATTAAACAGACTTCGGATGACATCATGCGGGCTTGAAGGAAAACTTCGATCTACCTTCTAGTAAAGGTATCTTGGGTGCAGCAGCGACATTAGCAAATTGTGTCTAAAATCACGTGACTCGCTTGCTATCCAGCACTGCTATTGGTGGGGTTCACGAAGAAAAGCAGCACGATATTGAAATACTCGCACATATACCCAGCTACAAAACAATCGAATGTTGCGCTTAATGGTAGTTATTCTTAAGCCATTTGCTTCATTCTGATAATACCGAAGCATCAATGATATTAGGGTATTTTTATTAAATGCATTGACTCGAATGCTTATGAAGGTCAATGGCAGCTCAATTTCAAATAATTTAACATTGAATACACACACGCACACATACACACACACACACACACAAAAAAAAAAAAAATACACACACACACACACACACACACACACACACACACACATATATATATATATATATATATATATATATATATTTGTACTAGTTAAGATGGAATGACAAATTGTGAAAACACAGAGCAATGGGAGCATAGCTTTATTAACAACGTTTCGGCTCACGCCTATAGCTTGAGAAAGGCGTGAGCCGAAACGTTAATAAAGCTATGCTCCCATTGCTCTGTGTTTTCACACATATATATATAGTATATATATATATATATATATATATATATATATATATATATATATTGGAGTATTTTGGCGGTATATTTTTACATTGGCATGTTTTGTTAAAGACCACAGCATATCTTGCTTTGATAAGCTTTTTCGTACATCTTTCCAACTCCCGGATTGTTCGTCTCTGATCTTCATTTAGGTCGTAAAGTATTCGTCCGATAGCATTCATTTATTCTTAACGTTTCGGTGTACTTTCACCATTTTCAAAAGATTATTTCGGCATTCATCTAGCTATCTCAGTTCACATAAATCTGCAACAAAAAGAACAAAATGGTCAGAAATAAATCATTTTAGAGTTTAAGATCACACTTATTGTTGCCACAAGCGCTTCTGGAAAGAAGCGCTTGTTTGTTTATTTCTGCACTCACTTTTGTCAGTTGCTGGTTTCTCCCGTCGGAAATCCCACTCCCCGACCGAAAACCATTCATTTGTACATACAAGCGAGTTTGGTGACAAGAGAGCGATATAACTTAAAAAGGTCTTTTTTAAGAAAAAAGTTTTAAGTTGAAGGTGTCTAATTTTAGTTTGACTTGATTTGCTTTTAATTTGGCTTTAGCTTGACATGATTTTACTACATTTAATTTCACATGTTAGTTTGATTAGTTAGCTGACACCTCAGCTAATTTCATTTTGTCTGATTTTAGCTATGACGCCACTTGTATTGATTTCGGGGCAAAGTTGTAGAATCTCGCCCCTAAAGGATATGGGAGGAATTTTAGGTCACTCATTTTGATCCTTTTGCGCGCCATATTTATTGGTGCCATCACCCCGAGCATTGAGATTCTTGCGTCATGAGTATTCCACCCCAGAAAGGAGCTCGAATGCTGTCATTTTACATGGCACCGACACAAGGAAGAGTCACCTTTGTCCGAAAGGAAGTCACAGTGGGCTTAGTGTGCATATCATTAGTGGCATATTAGGGAGTTATGACTGGCAGATCGAACAGTGTGGCCCACAAAACAACATCGTTTTCGACAGGGTTCGGCAACCTGAGGGCTATGAGATTCTGTTCCCATTTTCGGCAACGGCCTAGTGTGCTCGTGACAATGTCTGCTCTTCTTGATTTTTGAAGAAGTGTGTCTAGTATGCTCCCGAAACTTCCGAGTTGGCGTAATACACGACATCTGGTTATCACACATTTAGCCCTTTTGGCTTAAGGTGGGAACGTGGCCTGTCACAGCTTGTGAATTACCCAGTGCCCAAAACACCCCATCCAGCTGCATGAGACGGCCCCATCCGTCTGCCCCAGACTGCCCATCCGACTGTCCGAGATGTGCCATCAGGCTGAGCCAGGCGACCCTGTCAGGCTGATCCAGGCGACCCTGTCAGGCTGATCCAGGCGACCCTGTCAGGCTGATCCAGGCGACCCTGTCAGGCTGATCCAGGCGACCCTGTCAGGCTGAGCCAGGCGACCCTGTCAGGCTGAGCCAGGCGACCCTGTCAGGCTGGCCAGGCGACCCTGTCAGGCTGAGCCAGGCGACCCTGGCAGGCTGAGTCAGGCGACCCTGGCAGGCTGAGCCAGGCGACCCTGTCAGGCTGAGCCAGGCGACCCTGCCAGGCTGAGCCAGGCGACCCTGTCAGGCTGAGTCAGGCGACCCTGTCAGGCTGAGTCAGGCGACCCTGTCAGGCTGAGTCAGGCGACCCTGTCAGGCTGAGCCAGGCGACCCTGTCAGGCTGAGCCAGGCGACCCTGTCAGGCTGAGCCAGGCGACCCTGTCAGGCTGAGTCAGGCGACCCTGTCAGGCTGAGTCAGGCGACCCTGTCAGGCTGAGCCAGGCGACCCTGTCAGGCTGAGCCAGGCGACCCTGTCAGGCTGAGCCAGGCGACCCTGTCAGGCTGAGTCAGGCGACCCTGGCAGGCTGAGCCAGGCGACCCTGTCAGGCTGAGCCAGGCGACCCTGTCAGGCTGAGCCAGGCGATCCTGTCAGGCTGAGTCAGGCGACCCTGTCAGGCTGAGCCAGGCGACCCTGTCAGGCTGAGCCAGGCGACCCTGTCAGGCTGAGCCAGGCGACCCTGTCAGGCTGAGCCAGGCGACCCTGTCAGGCTGAGCCAGGCGACCCTGTCAGGCTGAGCCAGGCGACCCTGTCAAGCTGAGCCAGGCGACCCTGGCAGGCTGAGCCAGGCGACCCTGTCAGGCTGAGCCAGGCGACCCTGTCGGGCTGAGTCAGGCGACCCTGTCAGGCTGAGCCAGGCGACCCTGTCAGGCTGAGCCAGGCGACCCTGTCAGGCTGAGCCAGGCGACCCTGTCAGGCTGAGCCAGGCGACCCTGTCAGGCTGAGCCAGGCGACCCTGTCAGGCTGAGCCAGGCGACCCTGTCAGGCTGAGTCAGGCGATCTCATTCGGCTGACTACCACCGATGACAGATGGCAGCGTTGCCCGAGCCGCGGTACCCGAAACAAATAAGCGCTGACACGACAGAGCGCCGCGTCAGGTCGTCCACTCAGAGACCGGCCGAGTGGGCCGCTCAGTCTTTCTAGCCGCTTATGACGCCAGTCGAACGATGAGGATTTTTTCGCTATTATTTCGCTACTGAGGATTTTCTGCCGTCTGGTGAAAGTGCCGGACTTTCAGTCGTGTTTGCTGATGGTTTCCAATTCTAGCTTTCGGTTATTGTGGGCGTGCTACGTACGCAGTGCTACTCTGAAGCTTGTGCTCGAGTGTGGCCGGCGCGTAAGTCCACCGTTGTTCAGGAGGCGCGTTGAAGCGCTTTCACATCTCGATAATATTGTGTATTCTAAGGATAGCTGTATGCGTGTTTGCAAGAGTGTCTTCATTTTGCATCAATGCGTCGGCAGCGAGAAACTGGCGTGGAAACCTACGCAAGTCGAAGCCAAGCGTAAATGGAGCGAAACGTTGGGAAGCAAACACCACAGACATGGAATAGATGCAAACAGCGATAGCCAGGGGCGATTATCGAGGGCGGAAAACGTACACATTGTAGCTGCTTGTTCATCCCTGTGTTGACAGCAATGTTTGTGATGAGCATGTTTGTGAGCCATCCAAAGGGCCTCCAAATGTACCAAGTATGTATCCTCCTTGCGTACACTAGCGGATCTAGGTGTGGGGAGGACGCCATCCACAGGGCCTCTAACATGCACCAAGTATTCATCCTCCGTCCGTACACGAGCAGATCTATGTGTGGGAGAGAGGCACGTGAGCCAAGGGTAAGGGTACGGGGCCCCTCCAAAGGGAACGCTAACGTGGCCTCAAGATATCAGCTTGATGCACATAGTGCAGCTTGATGTCATCAACATACAAGAAGCTGAGCATGGAACGTGTGCTTAATTATAATAAAACCTAGCTGTATATATTCAGAAACCTCCCGCCAGTTCCAATTCCCTGTTCCACACTTACTGTCTGGGCCCGATGAAATTCAGGGTTGTTCTTGAAATTAATGCGGCTGTATTTTTCTACCTGCTGCTGAGAAGAGCGCAGAACAGACAATGCTATTGTCGCGCGGCCATTACAACAAAACTAGACTGTCATGCTGCTTGGGAAGCCCTTGCAGAGCAGCACCAGTTGTGGCATTGGTATGCGATGAGGGCACAGCCAACCATGGGCATCAGGCAATACGTTACAAAGCATGCATATGTGCTCGATATTTCTCATGCTGCCATATAGGACCAGGGAAAATTAAGCGAACTATCACAAGTTCGTGGTGACCCGCTTTATAATTCTTCACTGATTTTGGAGCTGGCAACGACTCCAGAAATATGAGCGAAAATAGCGTATTTTGTTAACTTCACCCATTTTGCCTCTGACAATTAAGAAGTTTCCTGATCAATCTGGGGAGAGATAGGAGGGCAATTTACCTCCAGTTAGCACGCGATTTGAGTCACTGCTAGGTGGACAAGTTAGTAAAAGAGGCACTTCTGCTGGAGAAAATGGCACCGTTACCAATGGGTGGGCACTGTCCGTCCAGTGCCCCCAGTTTTAGGGGGTCACAGCAGTCACAGCAGCAGATGTTCCTCAACGCTGTGGCCGGGCCTGAACGGGCCACGCCGAGCTGCCAGCTCAAAATGGGTGACGTTAGACTGCATGAAAGGTACCATGCTAAATATGAGCAATATTTGGAGGGGAGAGGAGATAAAAATCCACACCACTAAAGATGTAAAATTCAACCCTTGACACTAGTGCTCGTATGCACACTTAACTGGTGAATACAAATCATTTTTTGCTGTATTCGTTCATCAATAATCATCAATGTATCTTACATGCATGCATGAAATATTCAGTATCAACAAACAGTATATGACACCATCAGGGAATTTCCGACAATACTCCCAGTCGGTCCGCACGACGCACGCGCGCGAACTCTGTGCAGCATGGGTCAGGGTAGCTCCAGTCCCAGTGACCGCATGCTCGATTGCAATTTCGCTTCAGGTCGAGGCCACTCTTGGCTTGCCAGCCAAGTAGGTTCTGAATAATTAACCATGCATTTTCAATCGGCCGTAGCTGTGTGTACGCACGGGAGATTCATTTCACGTTGTATGTGAGGGATTCCTCAGTCTCATAGAAGCTTTTGAGTATTTTTATTTTGTCGCGCAATTGCACGAGGCCAGGTCGGACCAGAAGATGTGTAGTGTGTGTTGTGATGTGATGTGACGTGTAGTGAGTGTTCAGAAAGAGCGCCAGGCGCGTTTCTAGGTAGTATTTCCTGTATGTTGTCTCGTTCATGCAGGCTTTGCTGAGGCCGAAGAAGGGTTCTGAGGCACCCTTCGAACTCACGGTGAGTCAAACCATTATCTTCCGAGGGAACTTGGTCCTTTGACAGTATTCCACACTGAGTGGTGTGTTACCTTCTCCGCCACAGTAGTAACCGGTGTTGCTGGGTCACCAGTATAGCTAAAATATTCATCGTCGTCCATGATAATATTAGTTTTGTTGCTTGCGCGTTTTATGTCGCATGATAGACATTCATGGGTGCACCTAGGGTTATCTTAAGGGGGTCCACTGCAAAAAGATGAAGTGGAGACCGCCTTCGGCCTGCCAAACGCACCGACAATGTCTAGTTTTGCGTGGTGAATATATACAAATATCTTGTTTAATCTTGTGTACTTTTGGTCACTAAGGGGTGGGGCCTACTCCTCTCCCCTTTGGCTGCACATCCACAGATGATTGATCCTGACTTTCTGTATTTTGCGTTTCGTCTCAGTAGCATGAGGTATTTTTGGCCGCCGTCTGCAGTTGATGCCGAGGAACATCTGTAAGATGTTCCTCACATATCTTTGTGAAATATTGCACTTTTTAGTCAAGGTGCGCGTCGAAATTCCAAGTTTGTTTCGTGCATATGGCACAAGAGTGCATGTCGTGGATATTGTGCCTGCGCGCTGTTGTCATCTTGGTGTCCTTATATCCAGATAGCCCTTCTCGCTGTCTCGGTATCCCAAAAAGCTTCAATATACGATAGTAAGTGATCATTGGAACTGACATTCTTCTAAAATATCACATAGTGTAGTTCACCCAATGCTTCCGATGAACATCATACAATTTGACCACCATTTCTCAAATAGGGTCTTGTGATGTTGACACCATCATGCCGACCGACTAAAAATAAAATTGTAAATATAGATGTTTCAAACGTTTTGTACTTCGGCTTGTCTGGTCAAGCCTTCAACGAACCAAGATTGGGAACCGATAAAGGTTCGTGGGTCTGGGATCGTGGGTGGGTGGTTCGTTTTCGTTCGTTCGTTCGGGTTCTTGATTGGGTTCGTTGAAGGCTTGACCAGACAAGCCGACTAGTAAAAATCTTTTGAAACATCTATCTTTATAATCCAGTGAAGTCCGAGATTCGCCCAAAAACCAAAGCTTCACCTGGATAGAATGACTTTTAAGAACGACATAAAAAGGAAGCTGGATTTGCAAACATGTGCCAGTCACATGCGCCGATAATCCTATGCGCTTTCCATCGATGTTAACTATGCCTGGAAAAAAAACGCGCAAGTGTAACAGAACCATGCTCCGAAATTACGTGAAAATAAGTGCCAGCTATTAGTACTCACGCGATATGCAATGTTCCTTTTGGGACCAAGGCACCATCCTCTGACCTTTGGGCTTAGCTTTCGGCTGAAGAAATCCACCAAAGTGGCTTAAAGCATTTGTCCATGATGTACCCATACTATGTTGCCTGTCACAAAGAATTAACGTCACACAACCACACGAAACTTAATAACAGAACGAAATCACAGAACGTGGCAGGAGATGAACGTGGGTGCTGTCCTTGAGAATTGGGTGCAGAACTGTCAAATTGTGAATGACGTTAAGCTAGAGAAGCCCTTAATCAATCACATATAATTCAGATATACACTGATTTGCTCTTGATATTACTAGATATGAATATACAACGTTGTTTTTTCCTGGTTCATCATGGTTTTTATCCGGGTTGTTTGCTACTGAATAGTATCATGTTGTTTGCTGACGTATTTTAGTCAACGTCGTGTAAATGGGAGGTGAAAGGGAGGTAAAAGGGAGGTAAATGGGCGGTAAAGGTATCCTGCCTGCGCAGCGTCCGGCGCAGGTTGCCATAGAAAGTCGTACCAAGGTCAGTTTTCAAGGTCAGAACATGGTACGAACCAAGTTCGTACCATGTTTCGCCTTTAGACAAACGAAACTGCACATTATGTTAACCAAAATGAATTCACATGATCCTACAATTCTGACCTTGGCATCCGTGAAAAATATACTTTAAAGCGATCATGAATTTGTTGACTTGCGCTAGGTTCGGTTGGGCTAGATGTATGCATAAGATACCGAAATATGCATAACCTGGCCTACCCTAAGCCAATGAATGCATGGTCACCGTAACATCTACCTTCATGGATGCATTCTTGCCAGAAAGGTTTTGATTGTCGAATGTTAGGAAGGCGGGTTGGATCTCCTTGTCTAGATGCTCTACAGCTTGGGAGACACCCTGGCTGCTCCGAGCCGTAAGCGGTTAATGATGTTATATTTTATACTCAGGCGGTGTCATACAATAGCTTGTGTTCACATATGCATGTAACCAGGTGTGTTGTTTTATATACCTTTGAGGGGGAAAGTGTCTCCTAAATTTTGGTTATCCCCAATAATGTCAATTTTTAACATGGGAGCCTATGAAGTGTCCCCCCCCTAGTCCATTTTGGCCTACCCTTTTTGGCCGTCATGTATCTTGCCACCCCAATAATTTTCAAAAATCAACACTCGTGCCTGTTTCTTCTATGTTGCTACAAGATGAGGAAATACAGGACGTGTCTTCTGGATGCATCCTGTGTTTTTTTTCCAGTTGTATTGAATGTGCGTGCCAATGAACCAATAAGCACAATGGGACAATGATACATTACTTACAATACTGCAATACCCACACATGGACTGCTGTTAAGTATTGCCACTGCATTTTCTGTTCTCTTACTTTTGATAGCATGAGTAAGCATTCCACAACGAAGTTGGTCTTTCAACCTTGTACACCAGCAATCCGAGTGCGTGCTGTTTTGTACATTTTCTGCCTATTTCAGACATGTCGGGCTGGCTGGACTGCTATGTCAAATGGGCCCTATAGGACACGATTATGTTCGATCGGATGTCCGTTTGCACTGATGCGATGTCATATAGGCCTTAACGCACATTGAAATGTTCGATTGGGTATCTGACATGACACACGGGATGTCCTATGCGACCGATCGGACATTTCGCCGTCCCATATAATTGTGTCTTTACCAGGGCAGGCCGTGCGTGAGTGTTTTGGGGTGGGGTATGTCAAAGAGACATATGAAAACATTTAGCTTCATATTATTGAGAAGGCCGAACTTGCACAAGCATGTTGATAATGGTTCTGGTAAAAGTGACCTATTTAGCTTTATAGTAATGAAAAGTCCGATCATGCACGAACATGTTGATAATGGTTCTGGTTAATTGGCGTGTTCGATATCTCGGAGCCGCACTACTCCGACCTTCCTTAATTACGGCATCCCCACCTGCTGGAAATAGATCGATCCGACCTACCGGTGTTTCGCTACTGGGAGCTCCCAGACCTACACTGTTGCGATCTCATGGAGCTTCGCTACTGCAACCTCCGAGAAGCATCTCACCCTACGACATAAATCAAGTCGCCATTAAAATCGCGCAGAAGCAACCGGCAACGGGGACCTAGATCTCAGAGGTGACATCGCCAGTTCCTCAGACTGCGGTCCAGTGTCTCAGATCTGACACAGTGTCTCACACCATGGCCCGGTGTCTCACGCCACGGCCCAGTTCCTCAGACTGCGGTCCAGTGTCTCAGATCTGACACAGTGTCTCACACCATGGCCCGGTGTCTCACGCCACGGCCCAGTTCCTCAGACTGCGGTCCAGTGTCTCAGATCTGACACAGTGTCTCACACCATGGCCCGGTGTCTCACGCCACGGCCCAGTTCCTCAGACTGCGGTCCAGTGTCTCAGATCTGACACAGTGTCTCACACCATGGCCCGGTGTCTCACGCCACGGCCCAGTTCCTCAGACTGCGGTCCAGTGTCTCAGATCTGACACAGTGTCTCACACCATGGCCCGGTGTCTCACGCCACGGCCCAGTTCCTCAGACTGCGGTCCAGTGTCTCAGATCTGACACAGTGTCTCACACCATGGCCCGGTGTCTCACGCCACGGCCCAGTTCCTCAGACCTCGACCCAGAGTCTCAAACCCCAGCCAAGTATCTCAGACCCTGACCCAGTTCCTCAGACACGGCCCAGTTCCTTACACTACGGCCCAGTGTCTCGGACTACGACCAAGTGCCATGGACGGCGGCCCAGTGTCTCAGACCCCGACCCAGTGTCTCAGACCCAAGACCAGTGTCTCAGACCCGGGCACAGTTTCTCAGACCCCGGCCCAGTGTCTCACGCTATGGCCCAGTGTCTCGGACTCCGATCCAGTGTCTCAGACCTGGCCTAATTTCTCAGACCCCGGCCCAGTGTCTCAGACCCCAGTCCAGTGTCTCACACTACGGCCCCGTTTCTCGAACCTCGACCCAGTGTCTCAGACCTGGCCCAATGTCTCAGACCCCGGCCCAGTATCTCACACTACGGCCCAGCATCTCGAACTCCGATCCAGTGTTTCAGACCCGGGCCCAGTTCATCAGACCCCGGTCCAGTTCCTCCAACCACGGATCGGTGCCTGGTCGAGCTTCGGCGGCAGAGGGTCGATCGGCCTGCCAAAGTCGAGTGTTATTGACCAGCGGATTAGATCCCGCCGGAGACGGCAATGCCGAATACCAATGGCCACACAGTATCGGAGGCTCGAAAGCAAATCAGACTTTAACATCTTTGGTATTCAGCAATGCTGGTGCCTGGCGGTGTTTGTCCAACTGATTTGGGGGCGCCCAGCAGTAACCATCACGTTATCTCTCGCTCGCAGCGTCACTTGAAAACTAGCTGGCCGCTCAAAGGTCTTCCAGCCTGAGGTTTTCCAACAGCGCCAAAGTAGCGATGGATCAGGAACTTGAACTATCACAAGATGATGGCGTCAGAGGCCGGCGATTATCAGCCCAATTACTCGCCAATGGAACTGCAGTTCTAAGGAGTATTGATTTGATGAGGAAACGTCTTTGTAAGCTATCCAGCTTCTCACCCAATGACTTGGTCTTAGATCATGCTGCTACAAGATACATGATAATATGCACACTTCAATTTTAGTGTGTGCGTGTGAGTAAATTCTTTGAAATGTAATTTTATGAAGAGGTTAAATTAGATAAAATGAGGTCAGGTCACAAGAGGGTCATCTCAGACAATTGCTTTGCCACATCATGTCATGTTGCATGACTTAGGTGAAGCTGAAACTAAATTCAGAAACCCCTTCACGAGGAACAGCAGCATTCTGTATCAGATGGCATTAGCTAACATATGCATGATATTTGATCCAAAAATGCCATTAACCTTTCATATATTTCAACCTAGAATACTTATAGCATACTCTTTTCTCATGTTCTGCATTGCAATTATCCTACATCCGATTTCCACAATCATTGCAGTAAAATGATCGCTCAAGTGTACTTGGCCTCAGGTCAATAACCATGACCTTAACTAAATGTTGAGATAGCAGAGTTGTTCGTCTTGATGAAATAACGTATTGATGAAATATCTTAGTTAGGCATTGATATGTTGCAACTACTCCGAATGGTCGCACTTTGAAGATTTCGGAACATCACCGTCTTTGACCCGTCCCAGATCAATGGCCTTTGGTGACAATGCCCTGCAATCTGTACGTAGGTTACAGAATATGATAATGGGGTGAAAGTGCGCTGAATTCGCATAGCAGGTTGTGCCACCAAAGCAAATATTGAGGCAACCTTAGCTAACTTGAGAAGCTGCGGCATCATGCCGATTAGCCTGCGCGTACTCAAGGAGCATGCATGATGCAACCTCTCACTATGAGATGGTACTGCCCCCTCACCAAGGCGGTCTTTCTTAAACTTGCATAAATGGCTCGGTTTGACAGGATTCTCGGTACTCGCCCATATATATCCACGCTGAATATTTGAGTAGGTGATGCAAGGGACGACGCTTCCTCAATCTATGATCGTCTGTTATTTGAGAAGGGATCGAAATGTGAAAGGCGTATATGTTCATGGACAAGTCATATCATGAGGGTTCGTTATGGACAAGACGTAGTGTCGAGTACATGGCGAATCTACATCATTGGAAGAACCCATGATTTGAATATCATGCAACCTAACAACACATTTTTTGTTCTCTCGATAATTAAGTAATATTACAAACCATACGGGCACATATCAGAGGACGTGCGCATGAACATGGAAAGGGAAGTTCCTTTCATTGACCTGGATTGATTTCTGAGATAGCTCTGAACTGAAAACCCTTGGCTTGAGACTAAATTCTTGATTCACGGAATACCCCCTCATCACGAAATAGTTCTATTTTAACACTGACAAATCCACTTTTACAAGCATTGTATTACTCCCAAATATAGGGTTTACCTTTCGTATGGACTTTAATCTCAAGAGCCTCCTTGTTACTCAAGTGTCAATCTTACTCCAACTTAAATGGCACACCTTTAAGACCCTACTCTAGGTTTGAAGGTTCCTTGTAGCCAGTCACTGTCCATTGACGAATTACTCTCTAGGGCTAACTCTCAATCTAAGTGTTACTCTGGAAGTAGCTCTCGTTCTAAGAGTAACCTCTTGTTTTTACTCTCTATTCGAAAGTTACATTTTCGCATTTACTCTCGGTCGAGGCATTAACTCTTTCGTATTAGTTCTCGATAAAAGATTTACTCCTCCGCCTCTACTCTCGATATAAGGGTTACTTTTAAGCCACTATGCTTATTTTCAGGATTACTCTTGTAACCCCGCCCCAATAGCTCGTGCTCTCGCCTTCGACTCGTCTGCTACCAAGCACGACAAGTTAATAAGCGTTTATTTTGCGACATAACCGCGTATGTGCACGTGAACGGCCAGCTGGCTGGTGCTCTCGCCACAACACGACCCTTTACAATAGGATGGTACGCACCCTTGACGGAAGTAATTACTAAAGCGAACTGGATTGGCCGTTCTAATTTCTTGTCTCATTCATCAGACGTGCAACATAAACATAAATAAGGCATATTATTGGTGATGTGACACTTTATCTGCATACGAGCAACCATTGCAAAAAGGAACAACGCGTTGTCAAGTGTTGCGAATAGTGCAGAGGGATTTTTTAAGTGTCTCAATTGTACGTAATGTTTGTGGGGTTTATGTCAAACTTATCAAAATGCGTTTGTGGAGGAATGGTGGCGGTTAGGCGCCTCTCGTTTTTCCAATCATATTTATGTACCTCTGGTTGTTTCAAGAAAGCAGCTTTAAACAATGAAGTTTGTGAACCTGCCACCATTCGGGATGTGTGGTCATCCTGTAAGTGTCCATATGTAATATTTCAATCGTTCTGCAACCACCCTACAACAGCTATGTGACCGTCCTAAAATCGTTCGAATGCCCCTATGTAACCACCGCCAACCATACAATAGCTGTCATATGACCGCAATGCAGCCGTGGTGTCACCTCCATACACCCCTATGAAATGTCACATGATCGTCATGCAATCGTGGTGTCACTTATATGCAACCGTGTCTTAACCGTCATACAGCTGTCAGTAATCCGTCGTGCTATCGTCCCGCATGCAGCACACAGCCGTTATGACACAGTCATGCAACCGTCTGCCAAGTCTCAATGGGTATGTATGCACCAGTCATTCGTCCCACAACTATCCTACAGCCATCTTACAGCCGTCCTACAACCGTCGAAAAACGAACCTGCGACCATCTTGCAGCCGCCATTCAGCTTAAGCCGTCTCACAACCATGTTGCAACCAACTTACATGACCAACTCGCGACCATGCTGCGGTCGACGTTGGTCAGCCGCGTTGCAGAGCGAGCACGGGATCGATTCCGACGCCCATGGTGATCAGCGACGACGAATGGGACGGCGGGCGGGCGGGCGGGCGGCGGTGCGGCAGCGTCGATCAGTCGGCGGATGCCGCTGCCGGCTCGGCTCGTCTCGCCCCGGCCCGATCCGTCGCCGGCAGGTCGGACGGTCCGGATCGCCACGGTCGGTCGGCGGCGGCTGGTGGACTCGAATTGATACGAATCGCGCGGCGCCGTGAGACGTGAGAGGGACGAATTAGTGGGCGCCGACGCTCGCCCCGGCATCGTGCGCGGCCAGTGCCGGGGTCAGCGCCGGTGTATCGGCGCTGTCAGCGCTGATGTCAGCGCCGGCGACAACGTCGGTGTCAGCACCGTCGTCAGTGCCAGTGTCAGCACCGGTGTCACAGCGCCGGCATCGGCCCTGGTATCGGCGCTGGTGCCAGCGCCGACGGACGCTGGATGGGCTGCGGCGACGCCGCCGGCGCCAGCGCTCGACAGGCAGCGTCGGCACTAACTCCCGTGCGCGCCGCCAGGCTTCTTCAAGTGTTTTGCTGAATAATCTGCCCCCGCTGCGCTTCGCAGATGTGTTACGCTGTGGATGACAGACCAACTGCTGTCCACATGAGTAATATGCGGTGCGCAGACCCACTACTGCTTCCCTAGAGAGGCATGCATTCATTTATCCTGCCTCGCCCCAAGTCCTGTCGTAATATATCTATCTGCACTATCTTCTCCGTCTCCTTTGTCACATTTGCTCGATATTGCCAGAGCTTGCCGAAAAGATTTCAACACAAAATCAAAATCAACTTCTCGAGAGAGGTGTTCACGGGCCGCCCGAGCAGAAGTAATTAGGAGTACGTTGTCGCCGACTTACGTGTAATTGAACAGTTCTCTAGAAATATGCCCAGAAACATTTAGTTACCGTATACCGTAAGATCTGTCGATCGATAGCTGCAAAATGGGAGGCGATATGACTGGCCCCAGAGTCAATCGGAAGGGGGGATGGTGATAGTCAAGAGACCGGAGATGGTGGAAGAATGAGAACGGGATGTGGGCGATGTTAAGCTGTTCCGGTGATGGATCGCATGCTCGGAGGCGGACAGAAAGGACCCATCGTTATGATCGCTCTGGTGCATCGCATCGCTTCGGACCAATGTTGTCATCCGAGAACGTTTCCTTAAATCTTGAAATCGTCTACGGTTCATTTATACTGAGGTGAATGATTGCAAATTCTGAGGGCCTTTCAAAGCGTATTTTTCTTTATTGAGTCAGTAGTTGTTTTAGCAGTAGGTACCATTGCTACTTCAATATGTGAAGTACAGATATGTAATGCTTGGTCAACATGTTACTTCTGCAACGAGGGATGTCGAGTTCTTGTGGCGCCTTTCATTACATGTGTACAATGTATTCTCAAACTCATTTTGGGATTATGTGGATAGTTTGGAAAAAGTGTCAGCACGAGGAAAAGCATTATCAGATAGTGTTTTGAATTACATTTTTCCATCTGTAAATGTGCGCAGTATCTCGCATTTTGGGCTTTGCTGGTGGTTTTGTTCAAGTTGGACGATGCCCCGAGGAGTAGAAAACCTGTTCACTCTATAATTCTAGTACCATGGTCTGTGGTCGGATGTTGGCACCTGGTAATTTGGCATAAGCTAGACATCAATTGTCAGCTCCTGGTCATGGCCCAGCCAGGCAATGCTTGGCTCGGTTTCATGCCTGCACCAACCACCTCCCACACAATAACTAGCGTAACTGCCGAAAGTTCTTAGGGATGCAGAATGTCACGGGATGCAAGAAGATTGAGCCTACAATGCTTACTGGTATCAAACAGCTTGACGGCCTGCAGTTTTAAAAACTTTGGAAAAATGCAATTTACTTCAAGGTTATTTTGGCAATGGGTATTTTAGACACACCAGGATCGAGTCTTCAACGTGGTTTGCACCAGAACAGCCAATGCAGGTACTTTGCATTGATCCGCCATGTTGAACAACTCTGGGTGCTGTGTTGATGCTGCCCGCCACTAACGAGACTGTAATCTCCGCCCACTGACGTTCGGACGGCCGGCCTTGGGCACCCTAGCTCTGCTGATCCGGCTTGGGTCACTGACATGGACGGCAGGCATCCGGCTGTCCGAGAAGCGTTGGCGGGGCTTCGCTTTGACAACAGCTAGCCTCCGCCATATAAATAATCCGGTCCCGTTTCTTTAACTCTTGGTGTGAGGGGTAATTTTATGCCACCCTAATGTTCTTTCCGTGATATAAAAAAACGGCGGTGCGTAGCGATGGAAAGTTGTCTGCACCTTTTCCTTGATCTTTCTTGCATCTCACATGATGCTTGCACATAATTCTTGCACCTCATGTCATGTAAGGTTATTGACCTAGTTCAGGTCAAAGAGAGTCAACCTTTAAAAAAATGTTTCAGGATCGATCACTCATATAAATAGAATAAAAAGCATTGAATGAACTTGTTACATGAGTACCATTGGGGAGTGCCTGCAACACGTATATCTTGGATTTTGCTTGAGGTCAGGTCAGTGGCCTGAGATCACGACGAATCCCCATTTTTGACTACTTTTCCTTTTGGTGTAATATGAATGATTTTCTGACCCCATTTCTTTTCTTTGGAATGCATGCTGAAATATGAGAATGTGTTGTCTAATTTGTTTGACCTCCGTCAAGTGACCTGAGGCCAGGTCAAGATAAAGTGCGACAAGTGGGCTAGACCTATTCAGACACTCCTGCCTTTCTGTTTTTTTTTTCAAGTTGGCATGGCCTAAATAATATCAAAATTGCAATGTGCAACCTAGATTTCCCAATGGAACCAACACTATGAATCCTAGTGAAGGTAAATTTCATTATGAGCTTATTGTCCAATAACAACTGTTATATCTTTTTAGGATCGGCTGATCGTGTAGGTGAAAATATATTGAAATCAAACTTACCACATGACTACAATTGGCAATGCACACAGTACTTATCTCTTGGATTAGTCTTTAAGATCAGGACACCAGAGGTCGAGAAAAAGTACGCACTTTCTCCAACTAACACGATGGGTTCCTAAACTGTCTCCCAGAGTCAAAGACCCCAATTATAAGAGACCTTTCTGGAGCTAGATCTGACTCATGTGGAAGCGGATGATGAAGAAAATCCCCACATAATTTCCATGTTATTATTTCCAAGAAATAATACTGTTTCTTTGATATGCTGACAATTTTATACTTTCATTAAATTTGTCATCATTTATTCAATCATTTCATTCAAAATTTATCTCAACACCTTTTCAAAGTCCGTTCTGAAGAGAAGACATCAAGTTGCGTTAGGTTTTGTTCGGTTACATTGGGATAGGCTAGGTTACATTAGGTTAGGTTAGGTTAGGCTTGGTTAGGATATGTACGATTCAATAGGTCGCCACCACCTGAAAAGTACCTATTTGCAGTGGGAATGAATGGTCCCATCATTTTAAACCTCCCCGTTTTTCCGGTCATATCCTCACACCCCATCTCGGGGGAGGGGGGTTGATACGACCCCCCCCCCTGTAATCTCCAAACTAAGCGTCGCTTAGTTTGGCACGAAAACGTGCCTAGGCTCGCACGAAACCGAAAGAGGTATCATCGGAAAGCGCTCGACGTGTAGGGCCAGACACTACCTCAAAAATTGTATCCCCCAAAAGTGACGTCACTAGGGAGCCTAGGTTTTCAAGACTTACATCATGTTTTTGGCTGTGGGGAGTTCATTTTGGGGGAGATTTGAGAAAGAGAAATGTTTGGAATCAGAAAAGGAAGGCGACATCGATCATGGCCATAAAATGTTTGCCCACACAAAAATCACAATTTTATTTTCTTGAAATTTTAAACTTTTGAGTTTTCAATTTTCTTTAATTTTTATTTGTCTAATGACAAATGACGGACCGAAAAACGTTGTTCGAAGTCAACTTGGTCCCATAAACAAATGCTTACTTTAGCCAGAATCTTCGATTTTAGCTCTAATGGGCAAATATGCAAAACTAATAAGTAATCAAAAACGGAGAAAAATATAAAATTCCTCTGGTGCATTTTGTTTCGTCCCTAAAGATAAGCAAACGTTGAAAGTTTCATTAAAATATCTTTATCCGTTAAGGCATGACGACTGGTTGAACTTTTCTGGAGGTGACCTGACTTGACCTTGACTAACTCGTTCACCCTAGTTGACCTGACCTTAAAATTTTGACACACATGCCAAGTTGATGTGGGAAAAGGTATGCCAAATTTCGGCCCGCTGCCCCGCGCCGTTCTTTCACTATCCGCGTAGCTTTCGTAAACGTGCTTCAACAATGTATTTTAGCGTATTTTTCATTTTCACATTCCATCCAGTAATTGTATCTCACGGATGCAACAATCTAACGAAAAATTATCAATTAATTATAAGATGTTTGGGAAACAAGTTGTTCAAAGCAGTAGTTGATCGATGGGTTATTAGCTAAGACATGTTCATAATATGCAGTGTTAAAGAGCATGACTTGCATCTGCAATAAGTGCCAGGAAATATTTAATTCGTTCCATTAGGTGTCAAGCAATATAATATGGTTTGAGTGAAGCTAAAATGAAAAATACATGGCAAAAGCTATCATGGTAACACGTGGCAAGGTGCACCAGCAAAATTGTTATTTGTGGCTGTATAAGCAATCTCTATCAGCTTCTTCAAATTTGTTCACGAACAATGCAAGCACAAAAGCAAGTATTATCTCAGTAGGTAATTATTTCTACATTGGTATGCTCCATAATTAACAACATATAAAACAAAGCATATCATAATCGGAATGGCTTAATACCTAATACCTCATCCTAAGAAAGTTGTGACCACAACGAAGGTTTCGTTCTTCATCTTTTAATAATCTGTGGCTGTGCCACATTACACAACACATCCAATAATCTTGCATTCTGCTAGTACTTTCACAATTCAAAACTGAATATTCTTTAACCTTCAAACTTCATTTTTGGTACGGTACAGTGCGCAAACCATAGGTATCCCATGTTCAAATTGTCTTTCATTCAATTGTTGGTTTTGTCGTTTTAGTCTTCGTGCTACTCTCCTTGATATTAATGCTATTTGGTGTTAGCTGTCAACTACATACTTAGCATGAAAACGAAAATACTGAATAAATAATTCCTGAATTCACAGCAAAAACCACCTGGGTACAGCACCACGCATTGCAGAAATGGATGGCAATCCAGCCACCAGCTTGTTCCCTTAATTAGGGTGTCATCAATCAAGGTTAGCTTATATATTTAGGTGCATGAATATACGTTGTAGTTTGTCTGGTACTAAGTGCACTAGATGTGTAATATTTTGCTGTTTCTGTGCTATTTTACATGTCCCTATAGCTATTTTAAGAATTATCCGTTTCAGATGTCTCTCCATCCTATATATTCTATATGTCGTGCATGGTAAAATAATATAGATACGTGGTCATTCACTGAATAGGTGCGTGTCCGCAAAATATTCAAACTAGGCATTATAGCACAAGCCACAGATAGTATTAAAAAAAGGCATTTCGCCACACATGTGGGAAAAAAATTGCTGGGACTTAATTATTCCCCCGGAAAATTGGCAGGAATCCTTGATCGTTTTATGTTTTCTTCTTTCTTTCATTTCAGCAACTTCAATTGCACAGATACAGGGAAAAAACGTACCAATCAATGTTTTGCCTGACATTTTGCCTATAAGCAAAAAAATAGACATGACTTGCAACAATGAACCAAAGGTAGTGTGATGTCATTATATGAAGATGCACGGAAATAATTATACAACGTTGAGCATAGCTTGCAAGAATTATGCTGATTAAAAATTCAATTATAGGTAAATAATTGCAAATCATACACAAACAACCATATTAAATAGCAAAACAGTGCACCACACACTCACAGCATTCACTATGTATTACTTTATTTCTTCACCAGCTAATTGTCGTATTCTTGTAGCTGTTGACATGCTGCCTTCTCTTCAGCCACCCTTGTGTAATACTGTTTTGTAGTGCTTTGTCAGATGACATTCACTTCAATATCTGGTGCTTTTCGAGTTATTCGATGTGCATTGCAATCATCAAGGGTTGCTTGATGCCTTAGCTATGCCAGGCACATCATAGTCATCACGAAATAAGTTAAGCAGTGCCAGCTGAAGACAAAAGCGGCTCAGCCACGATTACAGGGGAGGTCATTTATATCGGTTTCATATAAGATTACGATGAGGTTGAAAACTGAATAATATTACAAGTTGGATTTCTGAATCTGTTGGTGGTATGGTATGATTATTTGATACATGGTGCCACCTTTACAGATTATTGAGCACAGAGTGATTCAAATTTTAGTGGTTTTACTCTTAATTTTGTTATCTTAGATTGAGGATGGTAATGTGTATTTGCTGGTGTTTTGAAGTATTGTGTTGTATTTACCATGTCGTTATCCATACCTTCCAATTCAAAAAGTGACTCTATAATATAATTATTTCAATTCATCTTCTGGGAATGATTGATACCTTCGAAGATGATGTGAATTACCTATATCACCTGAAGTGAGCAGAAAAAATAATGTTGCAATTTAATGTAGAAGAAGCATGTATTATAAGACCGGTCTTCTGACCGGGCTTCAGTACATTTTGACCGGTCCATAATCGGGCTTGGTCACATCGCACCGGCCGGTCTCGCGCTTCGGTCCCAACATTTTTGGTATTTGCCACCTCTAGCTCTTACCTGCAATCCAAGAGTGTTATCTTCCTCCAGAACCAAATGCCATGTTCTTCTGTCGTGGATGAAACCTCTTGGTATTCTTACAAAGGCTTACTGGAACTTACTGGAATGTACAGCCTTCGTACCCATATCTGAGCTTGGCACTGGACGGATACCGAGGGAACATCCTGGTGTCGCAACACGACTATCAAACTACTTGTCGCAATATAAAACGGCCATAGAAGTGTGTTAATTCATTCATAATTAAGCACACAATACCGACTTAGGACTGGAACTGGTAGGTAATTACCCACTCAGCTTGCACATTCTTTGCAATCTGTGAAAATGACGTCATCATTTCGAAATTAATGGTATCTTTCCTGTTAACATGCTCACGTTATTTTGCAAAAATGATTGCTGTCTTAGATTATGCAACTTAAATATGTGCGGAAACAAAAACACTACTTACTTCGCTCATTTGGGAAATATATCGTTATACCAATGACTTTACCAGATGACATTTGTATCATCAAACGGTGCCACGTAATGGACAAGGAAATTGATGGTGTTTCGCTCTGCGGCATTTGTAAGCCCGGGTACGGCGAGTAGTAACGCGCTCGACAATTTCAACTTACGGAGAAAATCGCTAAGGCTCTGCTCCGCATCATGAATGCGTTAAAATCATCCCTCAGCCATCACTGGAAGGAAGAAGTTTTGACAACTGACTCCAGCCGCTATAACCAACCATTGGGCAGGCAATGCTGATGATCATTTTATGTTGAGTGCATGGCTGTTTAACTTCACACAGCTTAAACTACATTTAAGAAGACTAGTACTAAAGTTCAGGCGGCGGGACCGGGGGTATCGAATCGGTTAGTTCCAACACAAAATCTAGGTGCGATCCATGGTGGCGATGCAGAACTGTCACACAGCAGCTGGGACAAGACGTTGGGGGGGGGGGTCTCGTGCGGCACCGAGACCAACGTGGTGAAGTGTGTGTGTCGGGGGAGGGGAGGGGGGGTGCCCCGATTCGTGATCGGCCCTTGTACTGCAAGATCAGATGAAGTTCACCCCCCCCCCCCTCCTCTCCTCACACCACCACTCACCCGTGCCGTAAACCGCTCAAGCTTAACCGTAAACCACACGGTACCTCGAGAAGTAGCTCTTTGCTTGGGTGGCCAAAGGCAGCTTCTTTCTCCAATCCCGGCTAAAGAGTTGGAGGATTTCTCGACCTGTGTAGGACAGTGAACCATGGTCACTGCCAAATTTGTCCTATTTTGGACAAATGTGACTATTTTATAACATGCACTGTATATTTATGCAATTATCTATCAATTGGCGTGCGTTTTAACACTGTGCTTTTATCAGAAATTGAGATATATAGAATCGCAAAATGTCAAGTTTTAGCTGTCAAAAGCTGTCCTTTTGATTAAAAAATTTATTTTTAAGTAAAAAGTAACGTCATTTTCTGGCACTAGACGTCCAGGACTTTCATGAAATCATGAGATGAAATCCGGTTCGCATTCGTACACCGCTTTCTAGACGTTGGAGGGGATGGGTCTTCCACAATCCTTCCCCCCGAGAAGGAGTATGAGGTGTGAGACAAAAGTGGCAAGTACCTTAAATATTCGTACAACATGAATAAACCCGAATCATAAACGTTCCAGCTGGATGTGAAATTATCATTGTCACAACATACTTCATGTGAGTTGTTTGTGTTGGAAGCCCCCCCCCCCAGGAGGATGTCAAAAGACTTAAAATGCATAGTAGTTGGAAATGTAACACTGGAATTATACCAATTAGATATAACTTATGAAAACAGCCTGAATAAGCTGAATGAAGGTAACTTGAATGCATCACCCGCACTTCAAAGTAAATAACATTGAGCAACAGTATTCCACTGGACATGGTGTCTCTGGATATGATGTCTGACACCCTATGCGACTAATGCTTGACGTTGTCTACGCAAAGCCGATTATATTGACTTTCCCTTACACAGAACGAGTGGGCGAAAGCCGGCTACCTCTCATGTTTTCCAATGTCATCTCGTGCACGAATTGGATCCAAACCGATGAACCCTAGTGAATCCTCCTAAAATGTAATAGCTGATCGTGTATTAAACTGAAAATCAGTCGACATGTTTGATATTTCCCATTCGTCATCCCATTCAAGTCAAGGCAAGTTCAAGTCGTCCGCGCCGGCTGGGCGACCAGCCTCCACCGATGAACGGCGGACGGAATCTGTGTTTTGTGTCTTGCTCTCGTTTGCGTTCGCTTTTCTTCGGGACGGTCGTAGCGTAGTCACTAGTCAGCTATGTGCGTTGCGGTTGGATGGCACTATCTAATCTGCGGTTTTGTAATGTTCGTTGCGAACAAGGAAAATCAAGCAAATTAGGACAAGTAGAATGGGTGAAGATTTAAAATTTGACGATGCAAATAATCGAATGAATAAATTACCGATCAATAGCTGCGATGTGTACTTTACTCAACGGTGCAGTGGTGTTTGCTTCGGCCCAGGCCCGGGGTATATACCGCCTTCCCAGCGCAACGACTCAGCGCTGTCACCGGGTCCGTCGTGAGCATTGTATTCTTGTTTGCGACCTATCGGATAGCCAACAAGAAGCTCAACTGGCTGCGAGTAATATTCAGGTGGAGCGGCGATACAGGCACGGCCGCTTTTCGGCATATCTGACGGTCCTTGAAGCGGTTAATCCGGTGCTATTAGAATTGCATGCCAGTTTCTCGAACGTCCAGTTACTCATACAATTCCTCATCTGGCTTCAGCGGAGTACCAAATTGTGGTGGTTCGTCGAATCGCCGCGCCCCACATGCTAGAGTAGAGTGAGTAGGATTGACGTGATTCTCAAATGACCTCCAGCGTACGTGAAGGCTGACAGGCTGTACTATAAACTACTGCAAAATAAAGTTGGCGTTGTGTGGTCGGCAGCCCCAGCAGACTGTGTCGTGCTGGTTAGTTTGTCCTGCCAGTTTTGAGCGAGATCCCGGCGATAAGGCTCTCGGTTCGCCGAACTAATTTGAACCTTACGGGACGACTGGTCACCCTGAGAGTGCCAACGGTGTCCGCTCGGGATGTGCACGTTTGTAGCACATCGCACCAAGTAACACCCGTTTCAGCCCCAGGCCACACATAGCCATACAGCAGCACTAAGCCGAACACAAGCTATGGTAGGTCAGGGCGCATAAGCTGCTATATACCCGATACAAATTCAAATGTATCTAATAGATTGTGTGGAACGGGTCCGTGAGACTGACGGCAGCCATCATGAGGACTGGCAACGACCGTGGAGACAAGAGAGCTGGAATGCCAATGCCAGCTGGAAAAAGCGGTCTTGGCTGGAAAGGACTCCTAGTAGCTGAGGAATATGGAGATATCTGAGAGCTCCTGATAAAAAAATCAGGGAGCCTGGGAGTCAGAGGGCTATCATTCTCTTGGGGCTTGATAGGACCCCTCAGTGATGAACGGAATAGTGAGGGACCATCTCAGAGCTTGAAAGCCTTTGAGATGAGATCTCGACAGGGTTGTTGAAGACTGGCGAGCCCCTAAAAGCAGGAGAGGGGCTTGGGATGAACAGGACCCCCTGAGAGCCAAAAGAGCCAAAGAGGGTCCCTGTGGGCTGGAGATTGTTGTGAGCAGTACTGAGAGTCCGTCTCATAGCTAGATTGTCCCTGAAATGAAGAAAAACTGTTGGTAACTGGGAACAGCCCTCAGCAGCTTCAGAGAACCCATGAGGGCTGATAGAACCCTCTGAGTACTAAGGAGAGTCCCTAAGGCTAGCAATGGTTGTGAGGAATACTGTCGGCCCGCCTCAGAGCTAAAACGCCCATGAAGCTAGAAAGGCTGTCGACGAATCAGAAGGACCTCTAGCAGCTGGAAAGACCCTAACAATTGAAAAGGGCTATTGAGTGCTATGAGGGACTGGACTGGGAAGCCTAACAGGCTTAGAAGGTGTCCCCATGAGAAGAACAGGACTGGACTCCACTGGGGCTGGTCAGTGCTTCCCATGGTCCAAAGAGACTTCAAAGTGCTGGTGAGGACGACTTGATGATCGAGAGGGCTTTGGAGTGCTCCTCTGTCTGATGGTGTATATGTCCCCTCTGAGGGCACCAGATGGACCTTGGTTCATTGAGATGACCATCTGATATCCCTCTCCATCTTCCGTACTGGGACGGGTGACACCGGCCACGCAAACACAATGATCAATTTACAGCACCCTTTGTGTTGGGCATAGCTGGTTGGCTGGCCTGTTGTTAGACAGCCCCCCCCAGAAACACGATATTGGTATACAATGCACATTTTCGTGGCCAATATAACAGGTAACGGTTTAAGATCGTCACCGGGTATCCGAATATGAATAATGCACCGACTTTTTGAACGAATAAGCACTAGCCGCCTCTCTCACATCAGGTGGCAGACTGCTCCACGCTCTTACCGCTCGGCACACGAATGATCGCCTCGCGAATTCAGTCCACACGCTTAGAATGGATGGATGGATGTGGAGCCATCCACCAGCCGTCGCCATTGCGCTGTGCTGGGAGACAGCGTGATGGGTGATACAATGCTGCCGAATGAGTTCAGGTGCGTTTGTGTCGTTAAAAATGTTGTGCATGAATTGTAGGTCTTTTTTCTTGTATCAAACGGGCCACACCCGGCCACCGTAGATCAGAGAGCGTTTCAGCCACTCCGTCACGTTACCTTGGTCTGGTGACGATGCGAGCACTAAAGTTGACACACTTATGCACTCTTTTTTGATGAGTCACGTTGATTCCAGCCTAAGTAGCCATCCAATGTCGTATGTCGGGGAACACGAGCGCGCTTCAACCCGTGGCCGCATAGTCTCGCGTGGCATGCGGATCCTCATCCCAGCCAGTGCGATAACAATAAATAGCAGCGGCGCATGATGGTCGCAACGTGCTGCCCCCAGGAGAGGCTGTCGTCCACACTGTCGTCCACAGTGACACCCATAATTTTAACGTATTGTGGCGGTTTTATTTGTGAGTTTCCGAATTATACGGAGTAGTGTTCATCTATGTTTTGGCGCCATGATTTCAGAAAAATCAGTTTTGTCTGGATAATTTATTTTCATCCTATTGTTTACTTACCAATGTATTGCAGAGGTCGTGGTGGGGTCCATCCGTTGTTTCAGTACTGTGCGATTCTGTATTACATCTGCGTCTAAAAACTGAGTGTCATCGGCGTACATGACAAGTGTGCCATGTGGTATACGTTGTGGCATGTTGGTGAATAGAAGGAGGGGCACAGGGCCTAATAGCCATGTACCACCTCATGCGTTACCAACAGGGCCTCAGAATGCTCTACATACTGTATGAGATTGCTAAGCCATGTGGAGAACCACTGGTTGTTGATGCCGTATCAATTCTCCAAGAGTAGGCAGTGTTCGACGCTGTGAAATGTTTTTTTAAGTTGTCGGCGGTAACTAGTGACGTCATCATTCCCTATCAACATTGCGAGTCGCATATATTACAGCATCAAGCACGGCCGCCTCCGATGATACGCCAGGATGGAAGCCGTATTGCTTCTGGCATACAATATGCTGCTTGTATGAATATTGCGTCAGTTGTGTGCACGCTACACGCTCGCAAAGCCACAACAGGCAATATCGGTCTAGTTATTCCATGTCGTTCTAATGTTCCATGATTGGAGCCTTCCAATGCGCTACAAAATATGGATAATAAGACACATAACAATGTCCAGCATCTAATTGAAATGTTGTTTAACCCATCTCGGCCGAAGGCTCCTGTACAGCGCTGCGGCCGACGAGATCGCCGCTCCCTCTCCAATTGACCTGCTATGAGTGCAATATAACCCAATTGGCTTGACACAATTGGCTTTGAATTAATTGATTAGGTAGATCAGGTTAGATCAAGTGCATTGGGGAACCCGGTGCCAGCCTGCGCGGCCACAGTGTATTGTACTTTCACTACACTTTTTGTTACCTAATTGCATCAGCTGCACTAAATGGCGTCACCTTCAGTTTCCAGGTGGGGTCCAACCTATGGTGTGCAGTAACGGTTATCAAGCTAGAGGGGCAAGACGGTGGCTGTCTACTGTGCCCATCCCTGTGTCCACTCGCCCTCCCTACATTAACAGAAGTATAACTCGGATCTTGGCAGCTTTACCTCTGGAGCATCAACATTATTTGTCGTGTTTTACGGTTAACATTTCATTTTTTTCAGCCGGTCGAAAGCTTAGCCCCTGCTCTTCCCATGTTTGTATACCCTATTTAACCATATGCAAACAGCCAACCACTCCCCCATCACCTCCCCGTCGTAGAGACAAAGCAACGTTCTTCCGCGGTTATAAAATGGTAATGTATTGCTCGGGTCCCATTTTGTAATGCCATTACGAGTTAGCATTGCTGCCGTACCCATGGTTATTGCTATTGCTATTGCTGGCCAGCACTATAGAGAAAGCATGTCATTAAGCAGATCTGCCAGCCAAACGCACAATGAAGACGATCGTTCCAGCACTAGCATGGACTACGGATGTCAATAAAGCTGCACACTCACCAACAATGGTGGGCAGCATGACTGACATGTGGGAGATAGCTCAGGTAGAAATGTTTCACATTCCGTAATACCTAGTACTCTGTATGTAGGCGCCAGTGTGTTTTTGTATTACTGTGTTTCCTTGATGGCACACAACAATGCGTCTGTATCATTACCATGCTAAATTATTCCAGATTACTTAACCAATGAAGTCAGTTACCAAATATGTCGAACCGTAACAACTCACACCTTCTTTCCCGATCCTTGAATCCAGTCATCACCTTTTAACTAGAGAAGGACCAAGCAGTTGCTGCGGGAACGGCTTTCTCGGGTGCCATGCACATTGTGCTAACAATAATATATACCATTAATTGTTTTAGATAGTTTTCACCTTTTATTGTTTTAATTCCCGAACCTGCCCAGCTATCTGTTTGCTGTTTGCAAACTGTTTGCAATTTATTTTAGACGTTAAATTGTGTCCTACAAAAACACGACACCGCTGGATACAAAGCTGTAACAATCGTGCTCATCTGCTACCTAGACTACTATCTGACAATCCTTGTGGTATTGCACTCTAAGGTTCCGCGCTTTGATTGAAACTTGGAAGATGGTGACTTGTAAGGTATTGTAAAGGACAAACTAAAGTTCGAAGCAGTTCAAAGATAAAAGGTGGACAGGTTGTGGTCGTGTAACTGGTGATGACGGACTGCAGGACTGACAAAAGATGAAGAAGACTCGCGATAGCAAACAAGTCGATCGTAGCAAATTCAGGTGCGGAATGCCGGAGCGATGCGCATCAGGTTTAGTGATGTTAATCTCAACCGCCGCTCAGTCAATTCCACCCCAACCTCGATCAAGCGACTGATAAAAAGGATTGGTGGATTTGGGCTCGCGCCGCGACGAGAAGCTTGCGTCCTGGTGTCATGGATCCACGGTACCAGTGGCCATGGACGTGCTCTTTGGGCAGCAAATTGTCGGCGCCGGATGTCTTGTCACACCATGATTGATGACTTGCATTTCACACTGAGCCCATTCCGGGCGACCAGATACATTGCTGACTTCATTGTGCTCACGTGGTTATTTATATGAACGACACGGAAAATATCATGAATTATGCTTCATTAACTAAGTGTCGAAGGTTTTCATGGCACTGGTGATAATATAAAGCATAAACTGCTGCATTTTCAGTCCCCATCGGTGGGTGCGCTTATTATGCCCATGAGTTCAAGACGTTGGATTTGAATTATCGTGCGTGGCAGACTTGAAACTTTCCTAACCGCTGGCATGGAGGAGGATAAAAACAATGTTTGTTGTTTGTAAACAACAATGTTATGCAATAGCTGCACAATCATGTCCAAGGTAGCACATCCTTACGGACAGGTCAGACAGGCAGGCACGCCCCGGGCCGTGGTGAGGGTTGGATTTCTACTTTGTAATCCTGGATGTGGAGAGGAAAGTGTTGAGGTAACCAAACATGGAGAGGATATTTGTATTCCTACCTGGCCCATTCCACGGCAAATCGACAAGTGAAAGGGCCAAAATAACACCCAATATTTTATATTTTGATGAAAATAATTGCGTGGGGTTATCTGATGCGGAGTTATAGCCTGAGCCTGAAGGAGTCATAGCCTGTCACGATGTCACAGGTATGTGACATCAGAATCTCTGTTTGCACTTCCCGATGAATCTGGAGCACTTGACCAGCACAGAACAGTTCATTGTCAAACAACACCATTCAACCTCCAAATGAGAAAAACTGTAGGAAAATTGTGTGCAGAGGATAATGCTTTGCATGCCAAAAGGTCAGGAACAGCATGTGTTTTCACTCCGCCCTGTTGGGAGTATTAACCGAGATTGAGATCCGCATGGCGAATCCGTGGCGAAACCGTCAGGCTAGTCCATCCACCAGATTCAGGTGCCACCTGATGCGAAAACTGGGAAGCTTCAGGAAGATGCCGTATTTTTCGGAAGTTTCCCCGTATTTCAAGTGGCTGTCGAACCGCATCAAGCAAGTCCCAGGTGGGGTCCGGACGCCGCCAACCTCGGCCGTGGCGACACCTCGGCGGTGGCGACACTTCTGACTCGGCAGTCAGCGAAATACTAAATGTACACCATGCTCAGTGTTTATCAATGCCATGAAAACGTGTCTCTTCCAATAAGGGTCATACTAGGCCATCCGATATCAGTAGCCTAGATCCACCTTGACTCCAGGGAAATTGTAAAATGGCTCTATTCACTGAATTTTCTTTGCACACGTAAATCCTCATTTCATGTACATCACGTACTACTTTCTACTATCTACTTCAGGTATGCTTGAACCCAGATTTCCCAATCCAATTGACGACTCCAGTCAGATGAGAAATGAACGATGTGCAAAAGTACATGGTTTGCCATTTATACTATTTATACTTCTATTGACCACGACTATTACGCAGTATAAATGGCTAAGCCAGGATAGTTTTAAACGTCCAATTCAGTTCTAATGTGACTGGGGTCATTACTTCTATTTGAAAATTTTAGATGTTTTTGTTCGAACTTTGCGGGCACATTTTCAGCAACAAATACTTTTGTCAACTTTTATATTTTCAAACAAGGTGGAAAACGGGGTTTCGCTTGAGTGGCACTCATCGTTTTCGGAGGACTATCTGCTTCGAAAATTATTATCTCCAGCATTGAAGCACGAAGTCGCATTTGTTTTGCTACCAGGGTCCAGAAACTAAGGTGAAGACGGATGACTTACTGCGCCCCGAAATTGCATAGGCTTAGGTAGGCTTAGGTATTGCATAGGCTATGCATAGGTAGGCTTGAGCTGATCTGGGAAGTCATCAAGAGAGATAGGTAAGCAAATGTTTCAAGTAGCACTGAAATATAAAGCCCTCCCATTTGAAGCATCTGTCTTCTCTCTTGCTTAGAATAAAAGTTAGTGGGGATCAAATTGATTCCACCCCGCACTCAAGCGTGGAGTAGAAAATCATGCCGCAATGCGGTGGTTAATACATTGTAACTGCATACGTCACTCTGATACGTTGCATAAAGGACGACGAAACCTTGAACACTGTCACAAAATGTCTTGATTGCGTCGACAACTTCGCAACATTAATAATTTTTTTACATTGGTAGCTGACGAAAGACTATTCCTACTTTAAAATTGTTTTAGAGTTGTGTGTCACCGTGGACGAGTTCCCCTCCTGGAAGCAGCATATTGCGACCACCACGCGCGCTGTCGTATTCTGATTGCACTAGTAGGACGAGATGCTGCGTGCCAAGAAAAACTATGCAGCTATTAGTGGCAGCGCTCTTGTTCCCCCGTGTACAATACTGCTGATGGCCGAGTGCAGCCCGTATGATAAAAGACAAAACCTGCGGCTCATTTGCAACATCTTCCCCGACACAAACGCACCCGAGCTAATTCGATGCATTGCATTTCATCAATCGTCGCGTCGTCTCCCAGCGCGCTACAAGGACAACCGCTGACAGCTCCACATTTCACGTGTTCGCACTGAACTTCGCAAGATTGTCATTCCTGTGCTGAGCGGTAAAAGCATGGAACTGTCTGCGACCTGATATGAGAGAGGCGCCTACTATTTATTATTTCAGAATGTCGGTGCTTTTCAATACTCGATACCTGGAAACTGCATTAAGCCGCGACGCGCTTTAGCGATATCTCAAATGTGCACTGTTTCATCCATGTCGTGCTTGTATCCTTAACAGTGACACGAGCCCATGTGGTGAAGAGCTCCAAAACAGATGACATGCTATGATAAAGAATGATGTGATGTCGCACGGAGGGACATTTACTGTCTGTCTACGATGTGCATTCCTGATATGAAGTTTAGTTGGATTCTTAGTAGTAAGCTATAACTTACATCGGTGAGGGAACTCGTAAATATAAAAATGCACATGAAGCAAACTACTACAAGCAGTAATTGTAGCAGTAGTAATGAGCAGTAGCAGTATCACAACGTATTGTCTACACTAAGACACCAAAGGATGTTCAGGAGTGGCTTTTGAAGTTTGCCGTTTCGTCGATCTATATCTGTTTCTTGGATGTATCTGGGACACCTGACACAGCACATACATCTCAAAATTAAATTGTAAATGGTGTGTGAGTATCCACGAATGAGAAATCAAATCTCAGTTTTTTTAGAATACAACAGTGATGAGGAAATCCAGCGGTTTGTCTTCACAAGTGAAACTGTGTACAAGTGTACTAGAAGTGTACTAACTGTGTACAACGTAAGCACATCATATTTTATTATTTTTATATAGTTGGGAAATGTTACATCTGACCTGGCCAAAGGTAGGGGATCGTTGCTTTTCATGTATTATCAAAGAAAGCAATGATTATCGGCGTCCTCTTGGTGATGTGTGTGCTTGCCGAAAATATTATCTGAGGCTCGTACAACTAAATTCGTGACTCCGGCATTCCTGCCGACCGGGGGCTAATCAGGCCATCTGATTACTCAGCCACCACACACAGGCAGGCACAAACACGCACACACACACGCACACACACACACACACACACACACACACACACACACACACACACACGCCACACACACACACACACACGCACACACACACGCGCACACACACACACACGCGCACACACACATACCACACACACACATACCACACACACACACACACGCACACACACACACACACACACGCACACACACACGCGCACACACACACACACACACACACACACACACACACACACACACGCACACACACACACACACACACACGCACACACACGCCACACACACACACACACACACAGCACACACACCGCACACACGCGCGCACGCACACACCACACACACACACACACCACACACACCACACACACACACACGCCCCCACATCACACACACACACACACACACACACACACACACACACACACACACACACACGCACACACACACACACACACACACACACACACACACACACACACACACACACACACACACACACACACACACACACACACACACACACACACGCACACACACACGCACACGCATGCACACCCACGCACATTTCACATTTCATTTTTCTGGTCATGCTATGTTTTCTCCCTATGTAGATCATGTTGCTCGTACGTTGCCCAGCTCTGACGGACAATGAGACCCAATGTACAAATTCAAGCCTTCAGTAGTCTCGTCCAAGTCACTGAAAAAGATGTCTCCTAGCCACATCAGGACCACGTTAGCTTTCAGTGGATACCCGAGTAGCAGTGTGTTCAAATTCGGTTTCAGTTGGGTGTCGGATGTGAATAAAAATATAATGATCTTGAGATCAAAGATGCAACTAAGATTAGAATATGCTTGCATAACATGATGCATTATAATTTCATGTCGGTGTAATACCAAGCAGGACCCCACAAATATGCAACTGGAACGAATTCAATTCATCTGCATCTTACTTTTACATAGCCGCAAACTTTAGGATGAAACCGTTATAAACCTTTAACCATACGAATTAAAAACAATGTGTATGATATCAGGTGTAAATACTTTTCGTGTTGCGTGCCATTTTCCACCAATATTTCTGAATTTAGACACAACGCCAGTAGTCGCCACCTCATGTATTGTCGTGATACACCATCGATACGCGCTTAGAGGTAGGCTGCAGACATCTGACTGCGCGTGTTGCTGTCATATGCTCGTCTCGGCCTATCCCACTGGGGATGGTTATCGTACTTGTAATATAGCTGAATCATATACACCATGGTACATACATGCATGACAAAAGAGTACCCCAGTTGTAAATTGATTGCACCCTAGACTTCCGTTTTGGGATTATTGAATCCATAATTACTTCCCCCCCCCCCCAAAAAAAAAGGAAAAAAGAAGAACAGATGACGTCACATATCAATAGATAGATTATATGAAGAAATGGTTCCAAGCTCACCGCTGTAATTGTGATATAATACATTACCAATGCTTGTTTTTAGTACGTAACATGGCAATAAGTTATTATCAATTAATCAAATAGACCACAAATAATACTTCGAATCATCATAATGGTAGCCGGGCTGCTTGTGTTCAGAGTACCAGCAGTCGGCATGCAACCGAGTAAACAAACTTTACGGTTATCAATTGCACACCCCTGCGCTCCCCCCCTAAAAAAAGTACAAGCAAGTGTCTTGTGCCTTGAAGGTTTTTGACACTCGCATTAGAGCCTAGTCGTTCTTTAATCTTGTGGCGCTGCCTTTTTCAGTGAACTTAGACGTCCATTGTCGCTCGGCTCAGGGTACTTTATCAAAGAACGAACACTATGTATTGCAGTAAGCTCTATTGAAAATGGAAATAGCATCAATTTAATATTAATGTTCTTCAGAAGATTACATTGCGAATTTGTATTTCGTTTAATTTTTCGCGACCTTGACATGTAGAATGCTTGTTGAGCAAGAACTCAATTACCTACAAGGCCATTTTGGCACAAAAAAAAATGATTGCGTTGAATGCCGGAGTAAAATGATTTCCACCAACTCCGCCTTTGCTATTCGAAATGAACGTTCACACCTTATGTCGTAAAGAACGTTATGATTTCCATTTCATTTCCTGCATGTTAACAAGTTGTTTCAGGGTTGGCGCCCACATATACTTCGCATCCCTGGCTTGAGAACATCCTTAACTGGTGATTTTGATCTTGATTGTATCCTACATTCATCTGTTTATTGCACAATAGAAAGCAAATCATGTATCGCATGCACAGCTATACACATCTAAAATCAACTGACCCATCTCCCACCCCCATCCCCAAGCTTTGCTCGATTGGAGCAAAGCTTGATTTGATTGGGAACTGGGCAGTCTACTCCAGTGGACTAATTTCCGAAGTTCTGCCGCAATATTGGCCTATCAGGATGGCATTGAAGGATCATTTGAGGCTGAACTGAACCTCCATCTTACCGCGCAGCCTACTTCCTCCACTGGCCACCAGAGCGCGCAAGGCGGCAGTGGCGGCCAACTTCGCCGACCTGAACGTGCACCTGGGGGCGCTGTCGTAGTGCGGTGGCGCCGGTGCTGGGCGGCGCACACCGCCGACAGCAGTGCGCCGGTCGGCCGCCAGGGCGGCGCTGGCGGGCCGGGCGTCAGGTAGTCCCGTTGCAGTGAGCGCTGGTCGCTGTCGCTGCAACCCGCGTGCGGGCGTCGGCGCGTGACCTGGGTCTGGGTCGGCCCGCCCGGCCGCCCACTCGGTAAGCAGGCGCCGCTGCCGGTGTCGGCCCCCTGCCGCGAGCCCTGTCGCCAACGTCCGCGTCCCGCTGTGCCCCGGCTTGTCCCCGGCTCCGCAAGTGCACGCCGATATCGGGGCGCGCGTGTCGGGCGGCTCAGGTGTGGGTCCCCTGTGGGGCTGCGCCGTCGGCTCGCGGTTCGCGTCCTTGCGTGTGTGCAGCTGGAGTGAGACCAGGCGCGGTGCCGTGCTCAGGTCGCCTGACGAGTCGTGGCGACAGCCGCGTTTGACCGAGTCGAATATGTATGCGGAACGTGTGCCCGGACGTCCGGTTAGCGAGCGAGTCTGTCAGTGGTCCTCGTCGTCGCTGTGGTGATCGGTGCGGCTCTGACTAGTACTGGCCATCAGCGTACCAGTGGTGAGCGGCGTAGTCGGGGCCAACAGTGGTCGTCTAACAGAAGAGGACAGACTGAAGAGCTACTTTGCTCTCGCTCTGTTTATGTGGACATTTGGTCTGGTCTGCATAGTTTTGTGGGCTTCGTTGTCGACAGCCATTCAATGTTTGCAAGGCCTCTTGAAATATCACTATGCAATTAAAATTACATTTAGCTTATAGTAAGAAGCTATTCCAACTTATGCTGGACTATTTTGCGTCCTTGGGTATCAAAGCACCTTTGATCAGATCCCCGTGAATGACTGCATAACTTTTCAAGATGCTCTTTTCCGACTGTTGCAATTCGTCTCTCATGGATGCTATGATTTGTTTCTTACATCCATGTTCATCCATTTGGCACGCTTTGCGATAGGATCAGGCTGAGATTGGATGTGTGTTTCGCTTATTCCAGGACGGAAAATTCTTGGTCTCCTATTTCCGCAAACGGCAACTCCAGCTGGCGCGCCTAAAACATCCACAAACACAGACGGTGCCTCACATGGGCCTTATTCTCCTCTTCTATATTACGATGAGGTAGACCATTAGCAAACGCATGCTTGTTGATGTAAATTACCATGGCTTACCGCTTGTCTTTGGAAACTAACATGTGTAACTACTTTTTGACTATTTACTAATTAGGTAGCGTTCAGCTAAACATACGTATAAGCATGTACTGAAAGCACACAACATTCACATAGTTGTGAATAGGAGTACTAGAGGAGTACTAGAGTCTAGAGGATATAGCGAGTGCTCCTTACTGTTCGTGGTGTCAGGATGTCAAGGGTGAAGAGAGCCGACAAATCAATGTGTTGTTGGCAATTTACCGGTTTTCGGCGAATCGTGATGCCGATGTACGTGGCTGAAATATCACCTGCATGCGACGCTGATAGCTACAACGCAATTGGGGACGAGTGGTCAAGGGGTTAGATGCTCGTCTCACAATCGAAAGATTGTGGGTTCGAATCTCACCTGTCGCTACTCTTCGCCCGCGACCAATCGGCGTGAGAGGTTGGCGACGCTATATTACTCAACGGTCGACGTGTCGTAAAACCAATAACCAACCAGCTACAACGCAATTGTCTTGCGATCCATTTGTCAATAGCACTTTTAATTTGACACATATTTGTATTTATCGTGATCTGGCTTGAAAAAGAGCATTGAAGCAAGCGTGCACGATGTTAGGTGATAAAGCGGGCTATTTTTCACCGTCTGCATGCGCATCATTTCCAAGCCAGCGATGCATTCTACTCAAGGTAGCATAGAGGAGGTAAATTCACCCGGTGCCGTCACTTTTTCCCAGCACAAGCGTGCCGTCAACAGTGCACCGAGTCGGGCGGCCGGTATGCGAGAACAGGCCAGGTATGCCAGATCGATTTACTTTCCTGGCACGCACTAAATGCTGCAGTAACACTTCTGTCATGCACGAAATGCTGATCGGAGATTAAGCTTATCTTGGAACGTACTATTCAGAATGTAATCGGCCAGATGAAAATATGCCTTTAAATTGAATATTTACAGCAGTTACAACAGCACCGTAGTATAAAGGAATTGAAATAAATGGAATACAGTGATGACAGAGGGCCTCAGAGCCAGTGCACCGGCAGGATTTCGTTCCAGCCGGTACCTCGGTGGCTGAGACAGATCTAGAGCGGTGTTATCTCGGACCTCCGAATGTTGCGCGACGGTTTTTTCAGAAAGTAATATTTTCGAATACGACTAATTTCCTCCTCGGAGTTTTAGGGACCGCTTGTCACGACTTCATATAATTATACGGCCAGTGCCGCAGCCAATAAATCACTTTAAGGAGGAAGGCGCAGATTTTCGAAGGTTTCCCATCTGAATGAGGACCTGTAGCATAAAACTCTAGATTTCGGGACTACGCTGTACTTACAAAACGCAGGAGACTTGGCGAACTTTTAGACTCACAAAGGTTAACACAAAAAGAATGCAAATTCAGAAGTATCAAAAAGAGGTAAAAAGACATAGCCCCGCAGAGTCGCCAAAACCCCCACCCTCCACCTCGCACCCCTGCCCTTCCAAATATGCGACCATTTCCCTCTATAGGTCCAGCCAATGTTCGCCAATTAATGAAAACGAAAGGCAGGCAACAACCTGAAGCCTAACCGGATCACGCATTCGCTTAAAGTCGTGGCTTAGATGATTAGATTAGGCAATTGATGATGCGTCCACGACAGGTATCACAAGGAAAGAAAGTTGATAGGTACCTGCCTGATAAACTATCCTGATTCGTAAACAAATAGGCATACACGGAGGTATACGGGTGCGTAAATGCGTGTCAAGGTATTAAACTTAACCATAACCCAGCTCTTAACGGCAATTACTTAATCAAATCTGAATAGCCAACGAATCACTGTGAGGTTGAAATTCTGACTGCATCGAAGCTATCTGGTCCTGACTCTCGGTGGAGAGCTGGTAGCGATATAACTGTATATATATGTGGTGCCTTCCTTGACCTATGTCGAATATTCGCGATACATTAAGACCGCCTTGAATTATCACTGCGAAATTTTAAATAGCTGTCATTTGATCAAATATATGCCTCTTGACCAACAGAAAACTAGGAGGTAATGACAGATCAGGTGGGAGTGGCTTCAGAGTGACGTCACGTTGCTGATATATAAAAAAACGATCCTTACACACATATTAACAAGGAAACCGAACAAATGACGATATTTGTTGTTTGTAAATGGAAGCGAGAAAGAATTAGTTGATAATTAATGTGATATGTTGCTTTGTTTTAATATTTTACCTTGAGATATGACCAGGTAATATTTGATTAAAATTGTTAAAGCTTCTGCCACCCCTAAGTGGCATAGTTTAAAGCAAATCAAACAAACAGTTATATAATTAAGATGTGAAGAATGTCTCTACGGCATGTTAGCAATTCTACATAAAATGACTGAGTTAAGACTTGAAATGTCTCGCAGGGCCACAGCACGCCGGCGGGGCTTGGCGCTCACTCGCCACACCGCCGCGGCGACGGCCGGCCCGGCGTCCGCCGGACGGCCTGAATACGCACTTAAACACACAATTTCGCACACGCTCTGAAACCGCACGCCACGGCGCTATCGATTGTCGATTTAATTTGTAAAGCTCACCCAGCCGTTCTTGAGATCAGCAGGAGGGGAAATCCCCCCCCCCCCCACGGTCAATGCTGTGCGACTGAGGAGCCCGGTCAATACCGGATTAATGCCGTCATCGGAGCTTTAGCTGACGCATCTCACTCGGCGGCCTTCACCGCAGGTGGATACTAAGTGACGTCACGGCTCTGTGCATTCCCAGCGAGGAATCGGCCAATTGGAATTGCGCTGATGGTACCCGCTGCATTCTACTCACAAAATGAGGGGTGCAAAACGTCAGTGTGAACGCCGAAGGCTGCTACGTTTGTGCATACCACCCACTGAGCAATTTGTGCGTCGAATTGCTGCTATATTATCACGACTTTTCTGGGCAAAAATGTAGCAAACCTGGTTCATCAATTGCACTATATTCATGCACCATCTTGTTTACGCTTACTTCCACTTCTACATAGAAGGACTTCGAACCTTAAAAAAGATGACAAGTATGACAGCGTCTGAGCGAAGAGTCCATTAGTCACGGCCAAGGAGTACCATCACATGGGGGGGGGGGCAGCCTAGAGGTGTGCACAGCCAGCATCTCACAGTTCACCCTGATCCAGCTCCGGAACAGCTGCACCACGGCCGGCCGGCAGCCGTTAACAATCCAGCTCCAGAACAGCTCCACCACGGCCGGCCGGCAGCCGTTAACAATCCAGCTCCGGAACAGCTGCACCACGGCCGGCCGTCAGCCGTTAACAATCCAGCTCCGGAACAGCTCCACCACAGTCGGTGACAGCCAATAACACTCCAGTTCCGGAGCCTCGGCCGGCCGACAGCCATTAGCAAGCGACTTTGGCCAGCCGCGGCACGCTTTATCGTGGGAGCTTTATTTACCGATAAATGAAACTGTGTCCGGCACATCCTGGAATCTTAGATTACAGGCATCAATAAGGAGCTCATTGTTCCCATGTGTAGCAAGAAAATTAAGAGGAACAATAGGATATTCAATAGCAAAATAATAGGAATGTGCAGAGTCAGTGTTCGAACCCAGACACAGAAGTATTAACACCTGGAATTTATGCTATTCGATAATTCATGCAATATTTAATTCTCAAGCCATGAATATGGCAGTGTTTGTAGTTTGTCAGTCTTCAGTTATGTCTGTAGTTTGGAACCACACCGCTACTGCAACAATTAAAGTTTTAAGGCTTTTATTCAAACGTGTATTGATATATTGTTTTCATTTTTTCGGAAAAAAAAAAAAAAAAAAAAGCAGGACCCAGAGAAAATTTTTTAAGATAATTGGAAGGGAGAAAAAAAAAAGAATATAAAAATATTTTAAAAAATCAAAAACAAGATGAAAAGGCAAATATTTTTGAAAGGAAAGGAATAAAAAAAAAAAGAGCGAAAGGAAGAAGTGCTGAAGGAAAATAACACCTTGAATGTATGCTATTCGATAATTCATGCAATATTTAATTCTCAAGCCATGAATATGGCAGTGTTTGTAGTTTGTCAGTCTTCAGTTATGTCTGTAGTTTGGAACCACACCGCTACTGCAACAATTAGACCAGATTGGCAACATGGACTTTGGTGTGTGTGGGGGGGGGGGTCAGCGGTGAAGTTGTCATTGCAAATTACAAGATCGAAGCAAATAGCTGGTGCTGCGAAGTGCCACAGTAAAATGAGTGCTTCCACGGTGAAGTTAGTGTTGCCACGTTGGAAACTAGTGTTGCAGCTGCAATACCTGCAGCACTACAATATCAATTATCCAATCATCACGTTACGACTTTATCTTCTATTCTTTTCTGAAGAGACTCGTATGCTGCTCCTTGTTATGCTGTACTTTCCACTTGTTTTCCACACACGGAGCTTGGTTGCATGTTTCCTCTATGGCTGGATGGAGCTTGCTAAGACAAGAGAGCCAGTCATGCCTGGAGGTGTGGATCGGTGTACCTGCGACGGAAAGCATCTGATGCTAACTAAATTCCATCGTAAATCATTATTTGTTGCCAAACCAATTACTATTTACTTTAATTATGATTCGGCATTTATTGAAATTGAGATTTATCGAAACATTTGGCTTCAAGACTTTTGTGCTGCTATTTGTCTACCTTAATAAGCTTCATCCCCTAATTGTGTTCATTATCTCGGACAAAACTTGATATATTCGATACAGTTGCAAACCCTGCTATTAGGCTGTTCGATAGCTGCTGTCGAGCTTTCCAGCCGGTGTCACGGCAGCCAGAAGCCTGCACCGTGGTCATTGGTCCTGCAATGGCACGGGATATGACGTCAGCAACTAAACAAACGTTTTTCGTGAACTGATTGGTGCTGCAACAACACTGAAAGAACGAAATATCAGACAAAATGGTCCCATTTTGTCTTATTGTCCTCAATTACTGTTGTGTATTATATGTCATAAACTATTAGGCCGTGCTCGTCCTGTGCATGCTCTTCTCATAAGGCAAGGAAGATGAATCGAGACACGTCTTTAATTGGCTTCACGCATCAGTTTAATCGGTACGAAATGCCCAGAAAAGTGAAAAGACATTTGTACTATTCCATATATTCTGGTATGTTCATGGCTGGTTTAGATTTATTGTTGTTATGTCTTGAACTGCAGTTCCCTGGATCAGGTATGGGGAAAGTATCCACCAGTCATATTGGTAGCATCCACAGGTACATAAGCAGGTATCAAATATACTATGGTGTGCTGAATACCTGCTGTTGGCACTTATTTAGCATCGAACATGGATAGGGTTTCCAAGACTGGTAGGTATTTCGGTTCAATTCGTCTTTCGTTTTTCGTTTTTCGTTTTTCGTTTTTCGTGTTTCGTTTTTCGTTTTTCGTTTTTCGTTTTTCGTCGTTTGTTCGTTCGTTCGGTTCACTTTGTTCTTACTTTGTTGCCAAACATTCCGCATGCGGCGCGAGAGTGGATGTATTCTATTCAATCCTCAAAGCATCTGAAGTCATCATGGAATATCATGGCCTTTCCGAAGTGCATGCATGCCATGGTTGCATGATTAATAACCTGTCATGATATTTTAACCTGCAGTACATGTTGTTCAAGCATTAGGCACGTCTGCAAATGTCTTTAAATTAACCTCCGTCTTGTGGCTGTTGCGGCAGTCGCGGCCATTGTTTGCGGATATATTTCGCCCTGGCTGTCCAGTTGGTGTATCAAGCTGGCTCACGAGCCTCCAGGTGACACCACATGCCCAGGGGTAGTGGCAGTCATGACAATGGCTTGATATCCTCATAGGCGTCGAAAGCATCAGGAGATGGAGCCGGTCGATCGAGGAAGGGTTAGTGGCTCAGACGACGGTCACTGTAGCTACTCAGAAACGGTGGACAGGTCAAGAGAGAGTCAGCGCACTTCGACAAGATCAGAAGGTTCAGATTGTATTCCATGGAATACCTTCCACGATGTTTTAGAGTGGTCGTTTGCTTCTCATACCAGCCTGCCCAAGTACGTCGAGATGTCAACGACGAATGACTGCATGCCGTCTCAGCTCTAAGCTGGTGCAAGTGTGCGTGTATGGGCCTGCCTTGTGCTGGCGATGTCACCCGCCGTGAAGTGAAGTGGTGTAATGTGGTGTGAATGTCTTCACATCGGCCACCGCAGCATTCAGGTCTGTTGGGTCAACATTGAGCTCCGCGCAGCTGTAAACGACGTAGACAGGCCCTCGCGGCACATGTCATGCGTCAAGGATATAAGGAAAATATAACGTAAGTGGAATGCGATGTGTTCAGTACGGGATCGTGTGGCTGGTCCAATTTAATGCTGTTCGCTAAAACTGGTGCTTCGTTTTTTTTTGGGGGGGGTTATGCTTACATGACTTGAGCAGCATGGACAGAAAGTAGAAGCTACGTGTGATGAAGCACAATTATTTATCATCATCACCATCATCACGCATTTCGTACAGTCTCCATTTCATGGCTTTTGAGCCCAAGTGTCAATATCACAGGCTTACAGGTGCATGAGTCCATGCGTTGATTGGTAAAATAAAATTGCAAGCACGGTTATAATCAATAAAAGCTAATCCCAATCCACGTCGCGCACTCCTTTACCAGCCGTCGGTACTCAATGACTTCTATGTCAGCTGCAGGACGATTCCAAATGGTTGGAAGTCGGTAGCCGAAAGGCCTTCCGGCCAGCTCCGTGTGCACTATTGGCGGCTACAGAAGGCCAGCTCGGACGCCGCGTGTGTTCCGAGTAGCCACGTCACCCCGATAGACCACTCCGCCACAAAGTGTCGGAGGCGCGCGGATAGCGCAGTATGCAGTATATTATCGGCAGGTCTCGTTCCGATACCGGCTCAACAGTAGGTCATTTACATAAGAGCACGCAAGAGAGGCGATACGTGATCGGCTCGCTTACGGCTGTATGCAATGCGAACGCGATAATTGAATACTTGTTTAATTCGGTGTCGTTGGGGACGAGTGGTCTAGGGGTAAGATGCTCGTCTCACAATCGAAAGGTTGTGGGTTCGAGCCTCACCTGTCGCTACTCTTCGCCCGCGACCAATCGGCGTGAGAGATTGGCGACGCTACATGACTCAACGGTCGACGTGTCGTAAAACCAATAACTAACTAACTAATTCGGTGTCGTTTTGTGACCCGACACCCACCCTGCATCGTCAAACAGTACCTGATGTGTGAGAATACAAGTGATTGGGTCAAACACTTTTGTACTGCCTGGAAACCGATACAAATATTTGGATAGGCCAGGAATTGTAGCGTAGCAGTGTAATTTTATATGTTAACTACATGAATTAATCGTAAAGACTGAATACTTGCCGTCATCCCGTTCACATTCTTTTGGTTAGAAATTGCTCCACTAGCGGATCAACTTCACGACGCTTTGTTGGCACTCTGAGCCATTACTGAACTAGGCGATTTTACTTTTCTTACATTTATTGGTTTGAAGAATCGCATCCACGCCTCTCAACTGCTTTTTTCAGTTCATACATTGTCTTTAAGGAAAAGGTCCGACAAGAAAAGACTTTGCTTTCTATACCCATGTTGTCGAATGTTGTTCTACCGGTTATTAGGCCGGTAATGCTTCTGGGACAGTGCGCCGCCGACTGGGGCTTCCAATTTCGCGCGAATTGATGTCTCGTCGATGCGCCCTAAAATTGAAATAATCAGCGAGTCAGCTGAGAAGCCGACAAAGAGTATGGCGTCATTCACAAGTGAATGACATAATCTTCGTGACGGAATGATTGCAATTCGAAATATAGCCTGGTTGGGGCTGCCTGGAAGCTTGGGGAGCGAACTATTGTGACCAGAAGTTGAACTAGTTAAACTTTCCTGTTACGTTTTGAGTATTTTTTCATAAGTGGCTGATAAGCAAATGGAGGTTTAGCCTTTACCAGAAGTGATCTGCAGTCAATCAAGACGGTAGAAGAGAGAAGAGAGAGAGAGAGAGAGAGAGAGAGAGAGAGAAAGAGAGAGAGAGAGAGATAAAAACCTATCCCATGTTCACGCTCATATACCTTGTATGGCGTGCGTGTCGGAGGACATCAAACGCCTTTGTGGACTATGCAAGTTCCAGGCACCAGTACTCAAAGCATCACCAAGCTGATCGCGGATCTCCTGTCGGGAAATACTCTCATCGCACATGTGTTCGTTTAGAGCGTGTACATGGGACCAGTCGGATAAGCCGTTCAAGTAAGTGTGTACGGAATTCGAATGCGCTACCGGGCCTACGGAAATGTTGCACGAATGAAGAAAAAAATTGGCGGCAATGGACGTTTCTTGAAGTTTGTTATATGGTCCATGCCGATCTTGTGGTAGACAGGATAATATTAATACATATAAGTACCCATTGATGCATTACCTACCAAGGAGCTTCGATGTTCATCATTTTTCGATATTAATGTTGTTACACAGCAGCTTACAGCACTAATTTGTTTCATACAATGACAGTGTGTGAATAACATGATAATTTTTACCACGATGCGCCACTCACATTAACATTTCGATGCTCTTGCAGTCGATTGCTCGAAATTGGTTAAGCTCTCGTATGACATCCAACATAAGGATCACCTCTTCTTGCTTTCAGTCCTTCATGTTTTCATTATTCTCCATAGCAATAGCTACATCAAATGAAATGGAAAATGAAATGAAATGAATAAAAAATAATGACGTCCAGCCTCATTTCTCGTCATCCGAATTTGCGCCGAATTGACTAGTAGTATAGAAAAGACCACAAAGCAAACTTAACAACTATAATCTGGAGAGATTACATGCATTCGTGAACTATTCAACACAATGCTATCAAATATCACCAGGGGGGGGGGGAGAGTTATTTTTTTTATGCGTGCCGGACCATGAAGGTCATTTGCGCCGCCTTTAAAGCGAGTACGTTACCTGTCTGTCTACAAAGCGAGCGTGTGTGATTGGGCAAGTGGACATTTACGTTAAGGAATTTTACGTTAGTTTGCGTAATATTTTAGGTGCTGAAGGCGATGGTCTGGGTTGGTGACAGTTTCCTGTTGTTTAAATGGTTTAGTTTTACTTTACTCCTCCACAAAATAATTTGTAGTTTTGGGTGGGGTTGGGGTGTTGTGAGAGTGACGAGAAGTTGATAATATCACCACATCGACTATTTGGTATGACTTACTTTGCAATACTTGGAAGTAAAAGTAAATTAATTAAATGATTTTGGATTCAACAGCTTCTTTCTTCAGCACGAATCCAAACACAATTCGTTCCCGTCACGCCAATCCTTCTTCTTGAGAGGATTTAGGACGCCGCTGGTGAATTCCAATTTACACTGCTCGTGCCAAGTGTTTACCTTGGTCCGGTAATTCGACTGCGCGCCATCTACGGAGTAAAGTATAATTACCTCTGCCAGTGTAAGCTGGGTAAATAACAAATTGTGCAATTGTGCAATTGTGGCTGCCTCCAGACTGACCGCCTTCGCCTTGCCGCGACTTGAGCGGCGCGATCCGCTACCCCCGAACCCAACCCCCTCGCCTTAATGGAAATCGCTTGCCAGCAGCGGAGGGATTACTCCGTTAAGTCATTTAACTACGGGCGTCTGCTGTTAGGCAGAGCGGTCAAGAGTGCAGTGGCGATCAGCCGACGCCGGCCGTGCTCCGGAATGGCGTCCCTTCCAGACCACGGCCATTCGGGGCCGCTATTTTGTTGGGAGCATTTTAGATGAAATCGATGTGGTGTTATGGATACTCGCGTATTCGTCGCTTTTTAGTGTATCATCATATCAGCGAGTCCCCGCGGAATGTTTTTTTTTTGTCAGCCGCCTTCACTTCCCCATCACCAGCTGATTCTGCTTTCATTCTAATAATCCGAAATGATGCCATTAACACATTAATAATGTAGGATAAATCAACGTTATTACCTTCCATGGGATCACTGTAGCATTTCTCACGTTTTCTTCATAAGGTTGATGTTTGAGCACGTTATAAAAGGTCACAAACAATTATTATGAGCGAGAGAAATGCTGGAGCGAGTCCAATCTCATGCATATAGGGTCGTGTGGGCAACTTAGCCCAGCCCGATACGATCATCTCGTGTTCGGAATTGGCAGCACACTTTCTTTGTTGCGGCATTTGAGGTGCTAACACCACGACCCAGAAGTGGATCTTGTAATTTTACTTTTGTGCTAATTTTCGTGGCCGAAATTTTCCCCTTGAAGTACTCCAAATTATTATCCAAAGAATGGGCGCTAAGTGATCTACCATGGTCGATGCGTCCTAAAATCCTAATCACACACATATTCTCCAAAGAATTTGGTTTTCATGTGTTACCAAGAGCGTCGTGAGGTGTGACGTGCCACATCGGTAGCTGACCTGGCATTTGTGCCCGCGAGCTGCCACCAGAGGCCTGGTACGGACGGCCACAATATCCCTGCCGGCAACGGCATTATACCTGATTCTACGGTTGCTGCATATCAACCAGCGGGCAGCACAGATAAGTTGGCCTCAAGGGAGAGGGAGCGAGCAGAATATTAAAGAAGAGGTGAAGTCGTGGCGCCGAGTAGCTTTAACTTATGGAAAGATAACAATTGGCTTCATGACTTACAAACTGTTTTCCGCTTATAAATGAAGTCTTGTGGAAGAAGCGGGCTCATGAGGAAAACATCTTGAGATCATCTGTCTATTTATTATAGGGTCCCTATGTCCTATATATATCCGTGTGTGTGTGTGTGTGTGTTTGTGTGTGTGTGTGTATGTATATATGGAGAGAGAGAGAGAGAGAGAGAGAGAGAGAGAGAGAGAGAGAGAGAGAGAGAGAGAGAGAGATGAGTCGACACATACAAAATGCAAATTCCGATACAAGCATCAGTAATCTGAGCATACACACACATTGCACTGCACTGCTGCTTCACGCACTTCTTCACGTGGGCTCGCTTCGACTATGAGCGGCGCCGTATGCGACAGACTTTGTGAACAGGAATCGTACAATTCAAATAATCGTAAAATGCATCGCATTTATATATATATATATATATATATATATATATATATATATATATATATATATATACCAGTAACTCCACCACAACTACATCACGCACTCACCATTCACCTCCACCAAGGGGGTCCATGAGATCACTTTAAAGCAACACACAACACACTCTCGACAAGCAAACTTGAAGCACTCTTGAAGGCAGGGATACCCTATCACAAAAAGACAGATGAACGTCGGATCAAGTCTGTCGGTATGATGGCTTCCTTCTTCCATCAGATTAAAATGGTATGCGTAATTGTACGCACCCACCTACATTCGATAGCTTGATAGGATGTACTTCTGAACCGTGGGTATGTTTAGCCATTGTATTTTAAAGGAAGTGTGCAATAATGTCAAATTGCTGCTGCGCATCGTACCAAATTTACATCATGCATAAAATTCGCATTTCTAGATAGATGACAGAATTGTGGAACGACGTAAAGTGACGCACGGCGTTCCGCTCGAAAATGTCTCTTGCATGGATGGGGCGTTGTATTATTTCATTGTATAGCTAATGAACAGATAATATAACGATTTCAGGTGCATTGCATGCCTTGATATTATGGTAGAATATGAATCATGCCGAAATGATATCCAATCACCATCCAGAACATCGGCATGGGATCCGAAACATAGAGTAGATGGAAAAGAAAATTGAAAGCATTAGCTGCAGTGATCTTCATTCAAACTTGTGTCCAGAGCACCCAGTTTTATTTAAATATTTGAATGCATTTATGCACATATATATATATATATATATATATATATATATATATATATATATATATATATATATGTATATATGCAAATATGTTTGTGTGTGTGTATGTAAATATGCATATATATACGAGTATATATATGTATATGCACGTATGCATATATATGCATACGTCTGTGCGCCTGTACGCTTGGTTATTTATTTTTTGTTTTTTTCGTTGAAATCACAGAGCTTAGAAGTATTCCAACGATAAGTGAGTCAGCATTGTGAAATAAAAGTAAGATAAATGTATCAGCTAAGCAGGATTGGCTTGGTACATACCTACGTCTAGCAATGCCTGCGATAACACTGAATTATATTCCTAATACCAGTATTGCTGGTCCTTGTACTCCTTCAAAAACTCAAACACTGTAGCTTGAGCCGATGCACTCTACTCGATTCTTATACTAGCTGTACCCAGCGGGGTTTAATATTTGCATACTTGAGCTCTACATGCACGTTGTGTACGAGTGGGACGAGCAGATCCTCTCTGGGCTTGAAATTAAACGTTTTGGAGGAAAAAAGGAGACTACATTGCAAAGCCGTTCAATTTACGGCTCAAAGTTGTTTTACGGACTCCAGCAGGTCACATAGGTTGTAGTTATAAACAATTAGTTCGCATTATTGCTGGTGTGGCTTTATGGACCAGGATCCTGTTTCTGAGCAGAGCTTGTTGCGTGAACATTGGCGCCACTACCCGATCCGTGAATTCTAGTTCAACGGCAGAGTTCTGACCGAGAGTGTAAAGTGCCGTCGATGCACCGACACTGCCCCGATGCATTGTGTATGCATATGTAGATTACCTGATCATTCGATCAGTAGATGATCTTAGGTCAAATAAACCGCATTTTTATATTCTCAGCAACAATTGAAATAACGTTGGCTCTTAAACTGTGAGGGAATCTAGCCTAATTCAAAAACTTTGAAGATGCCAAAGAACATGTATGTGCATCTTTGCCGCCAAGTGGCAGGCCAAGCCTGATCGCTTGCTTTCAAGGCACGGGTGTTGATTTCTGAATATTATTGGGGGGGGGGGGGCACAATTCATGAAGGCAATGAGCGAGCCTAAATGGATTAGGGGTCACACTCCATGGGGTCCCATATTAAAAGTTGAAACTGTTAGGGAGGAGCAAAGCTAACGTTGATGGGGTACTTGCCCCTTCAAAGGTATATAAAAGAACACCCCTGTTCCAACGGAAAGATAATTCATTTCCGTTTCCAAAGATTGTTTGCTTTCGGGGTTCGAATTCTGGTGGGTGCGCATATTTTTTAAGTTTAAAATCGCATTTTATCACGCAGGTGTTGCGCTCTAAGTTAAAGTAACTATGTGGGCGTAGACACCTCGGTAATGAATTTGGGCATTTGAGTGTCGAACTTCAAACATATTCGATTGATCAGAACAGCTTTGCATCGCATTGCATCGTTTTGCCTGGTTTGGTCACGCCCACTATTGCACAAATGACTCTCAGAGTTCATTGTATACGTCTTAGGAACATCGTCATATGCATGCTGCCCACAAGGCACGTTCGGCACATTTGGAGCAATGTCCACTAGCATCTGGAAAAGAGGTACAATTCAAGGTCAAAGTCGCATTGGTGCATCGGTGCAGTCACAAGGTCATGCCAACTTGGTGTGAAAAGAACGATATTTCTGAATCCAATGGCGGGCCATCTATGGTTGTGCAATCCTAAGTTATTCCTCCAAGGTGTAAAACATGCGTGTTATTCAGCGTACCTTGCAATGTCACCGCTTATGGGTGCAGTGATTCTGAAACAATGTCACTATTCAGTGACCTTATCTGCCTGATACCTGAAATATTTAGGGTACGTGTCAATTTAATGGAAGCCGAGGTACGCACAATTTGAGCAAAGCCGCTTTTTGGAGAAGGGTTCATGCGAAAAAAAATAAAGATGAGTGTCTTCTCGACCCCCTGGCAATGCGAGGTGTACTATGGTATTTGATTCAGCCTACAAGTTACAGCCATACAGTGTTATATTTTTGCAACTTTCGTAAGTAATATTGTTCGGAACTTCTAACATCTGAACATATGAATCATCAAAGGTACATTTTCTGGCCAAACCTTTAATATTTAGAAGATGTTTTGTTATTCAGTGTTACATCACCAGCCCTTTATACCGTACATATTATACACCGCGAATCATCCCCGTACGGACTACACGAAACACACGACTTTAGACGCGAACTTTTGTGAGCGTACATGAACGTAGATGAACATCCGCCTGCCAAACTTTTTAAATGATGAATCTCCATTCCTTCAGCAAGCAAGTCAATCCATTGCTGCTATTTGTTCCTGTGTTCCGTTCCCGAAATGGCCACCCGATGAGTCCGTCAGGCGGACTAATCTTCTACCCATGTATGTCTTATTCCATTCCCCATGTGTGCTGCCTATTGATGTGCTCCTCTTCAAGTGTCAGTGACCACCTGTTATCCTGAGCCTGACCCCTTGGCGGGCGTGTCTCGTTTCTGAGCGGCCGTTTCGTGTCGCATCTTGTGCCTGTCATGCTGTGTCGGTGCCCACCTTTCATCCTGAGCCTGCCCCTTGGCGGGCGTGTTTCGTTTCTGAGCGGCCGTTCCGTGTCGCGCCTTGTGCCTGTCATGTTGCGCCGGTGCCCGATATGGCGCTATTTCCAGCCCGGAACTGCTAATGAGCAGCAGGCCTTCCAGCAAGCCGGCCGTCTCGTCGGCCGAATCTGGCCGCCTGCCCCGCTTGTCCAGACCTGTCGCACCAGGCTGATGCCTAATCACACCCGGCGGCTGCCTAATCACACCCGGCGGCTGCCTAATCACACCCGGCGGCTGCCTAATCACACCCGGCGGCTGCCTAATCACACCCGGCGGCTGCCTAATCACACCCGGCGGCTGCCTAATCACACCCGGCGGCTGCCTAATCACACCCGGCGGCTGCCTAATCACACCCGGCGGCTGCCTAATCACACCCGGCGGCTGCCTGATCACACCCGGCGACGATCGATGTCTCCTTTCACCGCATCTCGTCACTGCTGTGCGTCACTGCTGCGCCTGTCTGGCCTCTTGTGTGTCCGCCACAGCCGAGGGTCACCTCTGCTGTGACTGGTTGCTGTTGTTTTGGTCACTGCCGCACGTGGCCTTTGTCTGTCTGTCTGCCTGCTGATGTGTCTGGACATCGCTTCATCTGGCTAATGCTGTGTTTGTTCACTGCTGTGCTGTGTCACCTCTGCTGTGCGGTGGTAGTTGGTGAACAGGCTGTGAGTGCTCAGTGGCTAGGCTGCGTGGGCGTGGTGATCAGACTGTGTGTGGCTGGTGGCCAGGCTGCTTGGTCGGTCGCCAGGCTGTGTGGTTGGTCATTTTGCTTCATGGTTGTGTGGTATGGTCGTTTAGCCCGACTGTGTGGTTGTGTGGTTGTGTGATCAGTCTGTGTAATTGTGTGATCCTGCTGTGGGGTTGTGTGGTCCGGCTGTGTGGCTATGTGATCCGACTGTGTGGTTTGTGATTGGGCTGTATGGGGCTCCACGAGCTAGCAGTCAACTCGTGAGGTGCCACCTAATTGATTGCCTTGCTCTGATTACATCTCATGGATCGTGTGGTGGTCTATTCCTCCTCCGTATGTGCCTGTTGCTCGATGTCAACTATCCGCGATTTACTTGCGAGACTGCTACGCAGGGGTGTAGCTTCGTATGCTTTTGGGAGGGCACTTCCCCCACTCCCCAATGTTGGCTTTGCCACATCCCCCCAATTATTTCAACTTTTAACGTGGGACCCTGTGTAGTACGCCCCCAGTTCATTTGGCGCTGCCCATTGCCTTCATGTATTATGCCCTCACAATAATTTTCAGAAACATACGACAGAAACATACACCGAAACATATGCTGCTGCACGGACCTTGATATTTTCTTCATGTGTAGCAGACAGACGAGCAGTCAAGAGGAGGTGAGTTACCACTTGACAAAGCAAATCACATAAGGTCCCACAAGAAAACGTTGGATTTGCACCTCGCCAAGGCCTGCATTTTCGATACTCTAAAAACGCCGGAAGTGCTCTCGTTTCAGCTCAATGGACGAATAGCTGGAGTTTTAGGCCCAGCTGAGAACATCTTCCGAGTTTTAGGCCCAGCTGAGAACGACTTGGCCGACGACAAGTCTGCTGACTTGTTCATTGTCAATATCCTGGCGGACGATCACCCGTGACGACTGCTGGCCTGACTCAATGTAAGCAAAGCATCCTGCAGGGACTTTTGCTATGGTCGTAAAACTTGTAAGCTGAACACCTTGTTACACATTGGTCTCGAACGACGTAGAGGCTGAGCAGCAGCCCAGGGCAACTGCCACTAAGCTACGTCTCCTACAGTAACCTGGGGCCCAATATCGACCTACGAATCGGGCAATGATCAGAAGGTCCCAGCGATGGCTCGGAGGTCCCAGTAGTATTTGGGACGCCGAGGGCATCCTCGAGCCCAGCAATAACCTGGGGGCTATGCTGACCTTCGGGCCGTACGGTGGCTCTGGACCCACCCCACAATCTTGGCCGCCCAACAGTGCCTTGGGCTCCTAGCAGCCGCCCAGGGATCCCAGATAATAGCCTGGAGGCCTAAAAGTGTTTCACGAAAGACACGAGGCACACGAAATTGATCCGGGAGCCCAACAACGGTCGGAGGGAACTAGTCAAAAACTCCAGAGCCCTATAGGAAGCCTGGCCATCCTAACAGCAGCTCAGAAGTCCCACCACGATCCAGGGTTCCCTCCCCTTCACTCCCCTCACGCCCCCAAAAAGGATTGGTGCCTAATGTCGTCCTTGGGCTTCAAAACCGACCTGGGTTTCAGCAGTGACCAGGTGTTGCACCACTAACCTGGAGCTCCCAGCATTGACCCGTGTACCCTAGCAGCAACCTGTATCAGAAGCACAGCAATATAGGATTCCGAACAATTGTCACGCGATCCCACAATATCTGGTCTGGTACCATATATATTGAGGGGACTAACAAAGTTCAAGTTAAGTAGTGCATAAGCTTGCAACTACATCCATTATTATGGTGCTGGCAATTTTTTGCTGCACCCTCTCTCAATGGTTTCTTAGCCTTCCCGCACTGCCTCAGACATTGGCATGACAATGGATCAGACAGTTTTTTTTGGGGGGACGGGCCATTTAGCATGGGTCCCCAGAAATAATTGATACATCCTTTATCATAAAATCCCGTTATGCTCCTGGCTGCCAAGCACCCTCTCCCTCCCTCTCTTTGAAAAATGTTGTATGTTAATTCCCAAACAAAATTGTCAAAAAGATCGCTTTACATTGTACGACATGGCAGTTTATTTTTCGGTCTGTCACTTCTTAAGAAAATCCTAGCTGCGCCCCTGATAGCAAAACCATAGCACACTTAGACACTACCGTCAAGCGTGGTGACACGTTGCAGCCATAGTACAGCAATAGCACTGCAACACACCACAGCCATAGCACAGCAACACACCACAACCATAACATAGCAACATACCACAGCCATAACGCAGCAACACGTCACAGCCATAACACAGCAACACGCCACAGCCAGCCGCGTCTGCATGTCCGGCCTCTGTGTCGCCGACATTCACCCGGCGCTGTCCGGTGTGGCGGACAGGAGCCGTGAGCGGCGCACTGAGCGGCCGGCGCGCGGGCCGCACCACATCAGACGCGGGCCACCTGAGGTGGTCGTCGACCACCTGAGGTGGTCACAGGTGACCTGCTGACCACGCGACGTCCGGCTGCTCTCGCGGCAGGGAGTGGTCCGGCTCATCGAGGGGCCGGGTGTGGCTGGTGCCGGCACGAATGAGCTGCATCGCGTGGGATCGCAGGTCGTCTGAAGGTCGCCTCCAGGGGTGCAGTCGATTAGGTGCCCGCCAGATGCGGGAATGACCTCTGCACCAGATGGACAGGGAGCGAGTCCGGTGCGAGGTAGCAGAGCATTACATGGGTTGAAGTTCCTTCACGCAATCTAGTCCGGATCCGTGAAGGTCAATTCGCATCCAATCCAAATTCGTTGATGGCCAGAACGGCAATCGATGATACCCAATCCACTCGGAAAAGTTCATTTGTTGCAGCAAGCACAGCATCATTATGCATTCTAGATGAATCCAAAGTCCAATTCTAACCTAAACGTTTTGTCGAAGTGTCACCCCAGCTGATATCCAATCCAATCCGAAATCCGCACAAATTATGAAATCCACGTTACGCTCTACCGGATAGAGAGTAAGTGCGCCTGTGCCAGTTGGAGACCTAGTGACTTCGGCACCAGTCGGGCAGTCTTCGGCTCGGGTGCTGGGCAGCGAGTCGGTAACCACACCGCCAGACGGGCGCTGGCTACTCCGGAACCGTATGAGCAGCCGGTGGCCATGTTTCGAAGCCGTGGCTGGCGAAACGACACCGGCGCGGATGCTGGGCGCAGCGGTGGAGTCATTCGATTTCTGCGGGGCTGGCGTGTGGAATGGGACACGTCGGCAGACATTCGGAAGGTCATCTCTTGGATGCTGCGTCGCTGTTGGGATCCGCCGCGCTGTCTCAGGATCTGGTATAGGTCGGGCTTACAGCTGAGCAAGGAGTGAAAAATGTCGCGTTGCCTGATCTGCGGAGGTGATACCCAGCGTGACATAGCAAACACTGGCCCTGCCCTCTAGATTAGTGTGCATCTGAGCTGCTCAAAGGGATGTTGCAGGTCATCAATTCAAACTCTCAGTTTCTAGGCAGGAGCTCATCAACTTGGGTCGTACGAGCCCGTCCCCGGAATCTGACCAGGAAGTGATCTTCGTCTGAAGCCGTTCAGAGAGCTTCGGAAGCCTTCGTGCCAGTGTCATTGAAGCCGTATGCATACAGAGGCATGTGGGACTTCAGACCGAACTCGAGACCCTGTAACATTGCGAGGAGACTATGTATAGTCAAGCAGTCTTTCACCATGGTGATCAGGCCACATCAAGTACATTATTTTCCTGGAAGCTGGAAGTAGGGTTAGCAAACAGGTGCTCTGAAATCACATTTCTCCACGAGTGGCCTTCTATGGTCGACCGAGGCCATTGCCCTCCCTATGGAAGTATCGACAGGGGTCGAAAGCACGAAGGCGGTGACCAAATAGTGTCAAAAGTTTTATAAATGCATATGGGATGACGGGCATGTGAATGGAAGAATTTCAATAAAAGTATATATATGGAACTATGCATTTGGAACGAATGGCATGAAAACACCAAATTTTCCACCGTCATTTTCGAAAAATTCCGCCCCGGGTCTTTGATTTCTTCAGAACATTCCGGTTTGTGTCGACGAACACGCAACAACAGACGAAGGTTCTGTCTTGTAGTGTCAAGGGTCAATCTAATTGTATTGATATCCCAGGCTTTTGGTACCGTAAGATAGCCAAAGAGCTATACTATTAACTAGCATGATGATTTTTAATTTCGTCCCTACAGTACAGTCCCAACAAATAACGAGTTTGTGTCGACAAACATGGCAAGACCAAGGTCTTGTAATGCCTAGGTCATCATTGAGTTTTGATTATATCCCACAGAAGATGGAGTGCAAATGGTACACAGAGAGAGAGAGTACGAAAACTGTAAGAAAACAAAATAAGTGTCTCAGTGCATGGCAGGATGGTTTTCTACCGTGGCTTCGATTTCTAAGCTAATAATAGGCTTGTGTTGACAAATAGGACAATACCAAGATATGCTAACGTATTGTAGCGCCTTCGTCCGCATCTAATTCTATCGACATTACAATGTTTGTTATAATAGGAAATATCAAACAAATTATGTTATTACCCAATATCATGTTTGTGTGGGGGTGGGGGATGATTATTCCTCTCTTGAACCACAGGCAAGCATCTCATAAGGAACCCGTCGCAATGAGCTCCCGTAGAAGTAGTCGCACAAACTGCCACTGGTGGCGCTAGGTGTCCCGCTAGCCTGCGTTGACCAGTATCGTTGTACGGTTTATTAGTCAATGCAATTTAATTTGCTAACAATTTCACTGTATCGAACTCTAAAGTAGCCCTTCGAATGTTCTTCCCATTGATCACACATCAAGTTGTGTGAGAATAGCTAGGGTTTGGTCTCACCTGGCCATTAACTATTCACGTCATGACGTCACGTAAGGTAATACAATTTGTGCAAGCCCAAAGGTACACCACTTTAGAGCTTATGTGTCAGCCATATTAATGAAGAAGGTATTCAGTTTGGCTGATGTTGCTGATGCATGTACTTCAGAGAAACTTTGGCGTTTAATGCAATCTGAAAGGTCCCTGTTTCACTTACTTTTGTTTCGGAGGGGGATTCGTATCGTGCAAAGCAGTGCTACACATGCTTTGTTTTGTTCTGCAGTCTTAGCGTTATTAGCAACGAAATGGCGAAGGTCGGCAACACTCGCGGTGGGAAGCCTGGTGCCCCGACCATATTCGGTGCAGGTCAACATTAGGTTCGATTCCATGCTTTTTGTTATATCTCAATATTTATTACAAACTTATTCTACTTTGTTACTTATTTCGAACTTTTTGCTTTCCTCGTTGCTTTCAGATCATACTTATTGGATTGGCGTGGAATGTTCTGTCAGTTCATCCATTTCCCTGATATTTTAAACATTTGCATCCATTTTTGTTTTCCATTTGCCTCATTTTGCTTTATTTCTTCACCCTTTTCACATTCCCTTGTGTCTTGTCATTCCTCACGTAAAATTTCGCTGTTCATCCAGGGTTCGGCAATAGCTTGATGAGACCAGTGTGCATAGTTATCTCTCCCTGACCATCGTGATCTGCAGAACCCGCAAAGCAGCCGAACGTGTACAAGATCGCAGTTCGCTATATTGCGTGATACCAACCGCGACTAGGACCGCAGTTCGCTGCACTACGTGGTATTAACTGCGACTAGGACCGCAGTTCGCTCTATTGCGTGGCACCAACTGTGACTAGGATCGCAGTTCGCTGTATTGCGTGGTACTAACTGTGACTAGCTCGTGTTGCGCACCAGCTAATGACACGCGGAAAATAGACCGCAGGCCTTTGCGTAACTATTAGATTGCACATTGGTCCGGTTTCGACAAACATAAAAAGCATTTATCCGGTGATCCGTTCCGGCACAAGCAGATATATATTTTACTGATAAATATAAAAGGACATATGTATTCATATTAAGACGCCGAGTAGAAAATACTGTCGCATACACGAAAAGTAAAGCAAAACAAGAAAGCCAAACAAAATGCAACTGTCATTGTTTACAATATAACAGCATTGTTCATTCAAGTAGCAACAAATAGTGTTTAGATGCAAGATGGCATTGAATATGGGTCACCAACTGATTACAGTAGGCTGACGAGGCCATATATATTATTTTTATTGGACGCCTTTCACATGCCGCATGTCGTGCTCCCGCTTAACCAAGTTACTTATTTAGTTGTCCTTGAGAGTCATCACATGTGGCTGTATGTCTGACGTCATCATGGCAGCAGTCAATTGAAGGCAATTAAAGCTCAACTTATCGTATCAGAGATGTTCAATAGCGGTCACAGTAAGCGCGTAATAATATAAGAATAATTGGAGGTGGGATGGGAGGAAGAAATAGCTATCAGGCGATCGCGGGTAAAAAAAAATGTTTTTTTCGTCTTTGTTACGCTGGATGGACGGCTGGATGGACGGTAGCATCCATTTTCCATTCTTTCAACTATTTTTCTGCGCGTAATCGAGCAGACGCTTCTCGGCCTGGATGGACGGCTGTGGTGTAGGTGAAGAACACCTGATGTCTGCATAAATCCGGTCAATCGTGCCTGGCTCTTGAGCACTATTGATGCAATAAGCTGTGCTTGCACTGAGCCACCTTGCGCCTGATTGCACGTGACCGCGCCAGTGTGGAATTTGTCCCGGGCATATCGGATCCAATACCGAGATGCCAATGAGCGGCGCGCTGAGAGCATAGCGGCGGCGACTTCATCGAGCAGTTCTGCGCTGCGAATTGGCTGTCCACTGGTGTCCACAAAGACCCATCCCCGGAATCACTCTCCGATATGATGGCTCAGATCCGCATTATCCCCCAGCGGATCCTCTTGGGACGTGGCCAGGCCGTTGAGTGGCGCCGAGCAGCATCAGACCAGGTTACATCTAGCTTGCCCGGCCGAGACGAGTCGCTCAGCACAGCCGATCAGTACCTACCACTCTTCGACGGACGGGCTCGGCGTGCTGTCCACCTGACCCGCACCGCGCCGCGGCCCTAGCCCGCGCCGCAGCTCCGACCCGTGCCGCGCCGCCGCCCTGACCGCCGCAGCCCCGACCAGTGCCGCGCCGCAGCCCCGACCCGCTCCGCGCCGCAGCCCGAGCCCGCGCCGCAGCCCCGACCCGCTCCGCGCCGCAGCCCGAGCCCGCGCCGCGTGTCCCACCTGACGTGCGCCGCGTCGCCCCGTTGACCCACGCCGCTTCCTCCGCTCGACAGCATGTCCAATGTGTTCTTCTTCCGGCTGCGATTGTTGCGGCGCGAGGAGGAGCGCCGCAAGTCGCAGCTCTCCAAATCGCACTCGAACGTGCTCACCGTCGCGCCGAGCCGACTGTTCGAGCGGACGCCCATGGAGCCGGCCGACAGCCTGGACAAGCTTGCCGAGGCCATCCCCAGGTAATCAGAGGGGGCGGGGTGGGCGTTATTGGCGTGGGACGCCGCTCCCGGGCTTGGCAGGTGTGACCAACTGCCGGGTATTCGATGTGTTGTGTCTGCGTCGCAGGGTGCTCTCTGACCGTAGGCTGGTTGGAACTCTGCGCTGCCGTATGTGGAGCATATTCTGTTACAGGGCGGGACTTATGGCTGGTGATCGTGGATGGTGTCGCACCACCTCTGGTCGGCTGCGACACCAGGATGGCCAAGCTAGCAGCTGCATTGTCCGCGGTCGATAGACTCGTCGCTGTTGTCAAAATATCGTGCCCCACATGGACCTTTCATCCAGGATTATAATGCATGTTAGGACTGGTTGTCATCCCTGACTTTTAAGCTGTAGGAAATGTTGCAGATTGATCCGAAAAGGCTCACGCAGGCTGTATGTGTCGTGTGTGTTTTAAAACATTGTGGAATCGATATGCACGTGCAGTATGTGTGTTATTGAAGTAATTGTGTTGCAAATGGCAGAGGTGAATATCGTGTTATATACCGGCGACGGCGAAGTTCGAACGAGTTTGTTTCCGTGCAACTACGGCAAAAGCTCATCTGAGCGACCCGGCCAGCTCCCAACACGCCAGATCCGAACACGCCCAGTCCGATCCGACCCCAAACTTGGCTTGGCCTAAAGTGACGCGGCCAGATCCGAATATGCCAGTTCCGGTCCGACTCTAACCGGCCTGACTCGTCCCAACGTGACCCCGCAAGATCTGACCCTGCCCGATCCCGTTCTATCCCAGGCGGTCTAGGTCGGCCCACCATGGCCTGGCCAGATCCGACCCTACCCGATTCGATTGTACATCAGGGGTTTGGGCCTCCCAGCATGACCCTGACAGATCCGACCATACCCGATCAGGTTCCACCTCAGGGGTCTGGGTCTCCCAGCGTGACCCAACTAGATCCGACCTTATACGATCCTTTTCTACCTCGGGGATCTGACTCGGTTCAACTGGCTCGACCGGTGTCTGTCGGGTCGACTTGGCCAAAGTTATCCATGACAACTACTCTAGACGGTCTAGTCTGGTGATAAGCATGAAGGTGAGTTGAGGAAATCACGGCATTCAGTTTTTCGTTGATGGTGCCCTATTCTGGTTTCATTATATGGATATAATTTAGTTCAGCGCTTTGCCTCACTACTTCTTAACGCACGAAAGTGTATTATATTTTATTATTATATTTTATATTTATATTTTATATTTTATTATATTTTATTTATATTATATTTTATAGTCCTGCTTTATGCAGTGTACAGGTTATATATTTTAGCTATATTGTTTTGACATACGACATTGTTTTGTTGATGACAACATTGTAAACTTTAGAGAAACTGGTATACGACTGTCTGCTTGAGCACCGCCGATCTTCGTTGCTCGTGGAGCAGCATGGTTTTTATCTAGAAGATCATGTATTACAAATTTGACCCCATTTTCTGAAGCTTGGGTATAGTTCGATTACCAGTCGTACAAACACGGATCCTATTTTTATCATACCGTCAAAACAGCAATGCGTGTTATTGTCCTATTTCAGGATGCAGAATAAGAGTGTGAAAAATAATGTTAATGTTAATGTTGAAATAATGCACTCTCTCTAGTCGTTGTCTAAGACTTTTCAAATATATTACATCTGACATTACATTTCGCGATATTTCATTTATTGTCATTCTTGCACGCTATTTGTATATTTCATGCCTTTTTAACTAAGATCCTAAATCAGTGGAGTGATAGTCGATTATGCATTCCAACCACTGAAGCTAAGCAAACGATGGTATGAGAAATGCCTTACTAAACTTGTACTAGAGAAGGAATTTTGCCGTGCCGTAAAATAAATGTTTTGCACTCGACCTTGGCTTCGTTCAGTGTTTTTTAGAACTGGACGTCAAAATTCCTTTCCCAGCATCGTTTAGTAATATACAATACCGACTATTCTTCCCCCTTTACCAGTGTAAATCGCAAACTCTTGCTTTACAATCTGTGAATGTTTTTCAACGTCACTGACCGCGCCTTGTCATGAATTTCTGATCTTACCGACCGGACTCAACGTGTCATAGTAAGTGGGAAACACTCTGACTGAACCCTGCTTTTGTTCGGGATTCCAGCAGAAAGTATATGTGGTCCTGTATTGTTCATAAACGTCTACCGCTGATATTCCGCGCACATGCAGACAAACTGCACACTCTACGCTGACGATGTTAGGCTGTGCCATCGTGTTGAATGTTCTGACGGCTGCTTAGTGCTGCACTGGACATTGACCGCTTGGTTAACTGTCTCACGTCTGGCATCTGAAGCTCAATAAAGTAAGCGCAATGTTATATCTTTTACTCTGGGCAAATATCCTATTACTGGACCGTACTGGTCCGACTGCTTCATCTTGGGGCGCCGAGCTGAGGTGCGCGATTTGGCACTCTGTAAAAAAAACTCGCATTTTCCGGTCACGTTGATTCAATCGTCACGAAGTCGAGGCGTCCACGTGCTTGGACTTGCAGGTATTATTCGAAGCATGCAGCAGTCCCCATGTTCCCGAATACGAATAAGATTTGCTAACTGTATTTAGTTCGTATGATCGTTCCGTTATCGAATATGGCAGTGTGTTCTAGGCAGGAGCGGCAGTGTCTCATCTTCAGCGGCGTGAACAGCATACATTCCCCATATGGTTGGCCTGCCATTCGAACAAAATTTCCCAGGATTTCGGCTACAGCCACCTATTAGGGCACTTTAGAAGACCTTCTATAAATTAACCCTGTTCTCAACTTGAACTAATTTTCCTACATGGAGCGTTGAGGGGCCGCCTTTATAGCCATGCCTTGCTCGCATCATTTCACATATGTGGTGCTCCCTCCCGACGAATTAGTCATCTCGCCCTATGGCACGTTCACTCAGTACATGTAAACACAATCAAAAGCAGCTGTTTTCATCGCATTTCAGCTCTATGTAGTTCCTTCTTGGTATCTACTCCTGATATTGACTTTTCGGTATAACTTCTTCGTAGCGTAAGTTTGTGGTGCGTCATTACTCCGCACTCTGCAGTCAATACCGGCGTCTTTTAGCTGACATTGATACTTGCTCGCTGTGTGCCAATACTCTGAACTCTGCATTCAATACCGGCGTCTTTTAGCTGACATTGATACTTGCTCCCTGTGTGCCAATACTCTGAACTATGCATTCAATACCGGCGTCTTTTAGCTGACCTTGATACTTGCTCGCTGTGTGCCAATACTCCGCACTCTGTAGTCAATACCGGCGTCTTTTAGCTGACCTTGATACTTGCTCGCTGTGTGCCAATACTCCGCACTCTGTAGTCAATACCGGCGTCTTTTAGCTGACCTTGATACTTGCTCGCTGTGTGCCAATACTCCGCACTCTGTAGTCAATACCGGCGTCTTTTAGCTGACCTTGATACTTGCTCCCTGTGTGCCAATATTCCGCACTCTGCATTCAATACCGGCGTCTTTTAGCTGACATTGATACTTGCCCGTCGTGTGCCAATACATACTCTCTGCATACTACTCTACCCTCTACCCTCTACTCTACCCTCTGCATACTCTTGGCTGCCATGTCTCTTGTTTGAGTCGCATGCTGTAATTCAATTTGTTTATGCTGACACGTACTGTTTACTATTATTTTATTTCTGAACCTTCATCTGTCATTGAATACACTTACCTGTTGATGATGACATATAATAAATAAACGAACAAAATTAAAGAAACATAGTGATTACATGATTGAATGCATGCATACACAACATGACTGACTATGCTGTATTATTATCAGGGGACCAGAATCTCCGGATCACGTGTTCACGACTCAAGGTTCACATCTGACTATGCGAGAATATGTGCAGACTATGAACATCGGACCGTCACCCCCGAAAAAGAATCAGAAGAAATGTATGCATAGATATGCTCCATCGCCTTTTTCAGTCTATCCTCTCCACAACTATCACGTTCCCCTTCTTGGGGCACCTGGGTAAGCACTGTCAGTGTTCATGCAGTACGCAGACAGGCAGCTCATTGACGAGTCCATCCCCATTCCAATAATTGTGTAGCCACACTGGCGCGTGGAGAGCCGACCGCACTCAATGATTAAAACAAGTGGCGGCAAAGACACGATCCGTCCGGCAGCGGAGACACAATCCGCCTGGCAGCCGGGGGGCACTTGCGGCATTATTACCGAGTGCAATGGAGTGCATTGCAAGCGCCGGATCAATTCGTGCACAACCAGAAAAACCACCAGTGCGGCAGTGTTAGTGGCGTTGTCATGGCTACGCCGGAGATCAATCGTATGATCCATCTGTTCGATAGTTATGACGATGTGGCCACAGTATGTGGCCGGTGCTCTGAGCACACCGTCTCGGTCGGCACCTGCGGAACTGGGGCACGACCAGGGAACATCGGCACGCGCGGCATAGTCGGAAGGGGTCGGCACGAGGGCCGGCCGCGCACCTTTGACATGGAGCCCGACCGGGGACCCTCGGCGCCGGGTCCCCGGAGACGAGCCCCCGGAGCCTTGGCTCGACAGTCGTGACAGCAGCCAGCGATTGGCCTGCACCGCCAGAAGCGTCACTCACCAGCTTCCCGCAGAGCAGCCGGCTCGTGAGCTCCCCGCACTCGTGAGCTCGCCGCCGAGCGGCCAAGAACTCTCAACACGGAAACCGCGTCCGCCATCGCCGTCGCCGTCGGCATTCACATCCACCTGGCACGCGGCCGGGTCACCACCTGTTTACGATGTTTTCGATTAATTATTGAATTGTTCAGTATCAATTTCCCGACCGGTAATAATGAGACGGCGTGTACCCAATTAGTTAGTTTGTATATATCGATTCCGGAGACGAGTCACGGGGCCGGCTCAGCATCGATCTCTGGCCGAGGCGGGATTCTGACATGCCGCCTGGCTTGCTAACATCGGGTGACAGCGGCCAGCCCGCAGCCCGAGCCGGTGGACGTGCGCCCGCCGCATCCAGTACCCCGCCGCCGTTCGCCCCGGTCGCACCGGCACCGAGTAGGTCGCGGGTGGTGACGACCGGGACACGTGCGGTGCTGCGCAGTGTGGTGGTGACGCCTGTGGACGGCGCCGCGGCGCCTGTGGACGGCGCCGTGACGCCTGTGGACCGTGTTGCGGTGCTGTGCGTGGCTTGTGTGGAGCCGCCGCGCCAGCGGTGAGACCTGGACGCTGCCGGTTCAGCGTGCTGCAGGCCGGGCGCGGCACTATCTCGCGGCGTCGGAGGTGCCGTCGGAGGTGCCGCCGGAGGTGCCGCCGGAGGTGCCGCCGGAGGTGCCGCCGGAGGTGCCGCCGGAGGTGCCGCCGGAGGTGCTGTCGGAGGTGCCGTCGGAGGTGCCGCCGGAGGTGCCGTCGGTGGTGCCGCCGAGCACGCTTCGCCAGACGTGGCGCGCCTAGCCGTGGTAACCGCGTCGTCACGCCACAGCGCTGTAACGTCACATAGCGTCTGGATAGATGTGTCGGGCTCGGCGTCATCGGTGGCACATGTGGACATACCTGATACTGGCCTGGCTAATGCTCCCAATACAAAATGGGTCATCAGCACAGGCTGCTACCCAAAATCCCCACAACAAAACTTGAAACTTGTCGGTACTGTTACCCTTTTTGTCTATGGACGAAAGGCTATTTTCTCATCCGGGGTAAAGCTCGTTTATTGCTTGTGAGCTTGACTCACCCCACACATTTATCAGATATATTGAGGCGAGGTAGGTAGGGGCAGCAGTACTCATGTCAAACACGTGTTCGACCTGAACCTATAAATTGTAATACATTATCTCAGCTTAGTAAGTCGTGGGTGTAGCAGCCCATTTGTGAACGCGCATCCACGTTCCAGTCTACTTGATTCCGCATCAAGGTCTTTCTCAATCAGCATCTTGACATTTAAGATAGCGATTCAAAAGCAGCCACCAGAAGTGCACTCCACATCCGCACCGACACGATTCGCATTAGGATACGAGTGGCGGGCAATTGCACCAGAAACGTACCACGCATTCGCTACGGCCATGGAAACTGCAAGCGTAAAACTGTTGACTATACTCAGAAGGAACATTATCAACGTTTTCTTACTAACACACTCAGCAGCCTGATGGCGCTAAATATGCTTAATCCGCAACATCACGTTCCACGGAATGTGTTTCTGCAACTTACATCCCGTCACCATGTGGGAAAGCAGGCTACCCTTTCTTGCACATCCGGGGTCAGCGGTAATCAACTCTCAGACGCGGCCGCGAGGCGTGAGTTGCAATTGCCCTGACTTTACGTTCACTCGCACACGCTCCAGTTTCATGTTGGAGACTGCTACCCTGCTACCTCACTCTTTTTCTACGCTCCGATAATGTGTGGTGACGAAAGGCCTAGGTGTGAGGGATCCAGTGCCCCGAAGGTGATACATCATGTTTTGGTAGCGTGCCCAAATTATGCGGAAAAGGGGGAAACAGTGTCGGCTAAAGATAACACTTCCTGTCGAAAAGCAGAAAGATGTCATTGTCGATGAACAGTGGAGCTAAGTTTGTGAATCGCCCGTTGTCCATGTCCACTGGAATTGTCAATTTATCCCATTACCCACACTATTGGAACCCACTAATCTAGCATGCAGCATGGCGTCGTTGGTGGGGAAGAATGGTGAAAATATCGGTGGTATTTATAAGAATATCAAATGTTTTTTGTTCTTTTTAAATAAATTTAATTCGAGTTCTTGTTAGGGTGGCTCTATGAACCAGGGTCCAAAGCAAAGCTTGTTGCGTGAACCCTGGCCCCACCACCCGATCCACGAATTCCAGTTCAACGGCAGAATTTTGACCGAAAGCTTAACGTACCGTCCATGCACCGACACGGCCGTCCGGTAGCTCGTCCCCGGCCTCATCGGGCCAGCTGCCAACTGACCCTCCCAGCCGGGGGCTAAATGCGAGCGCCTGAAGCGACTCGAAACCTGTGTTGCCAGGACAGGGGAGACCAGTGCAGGCCACCGCTCTAACTGAGCTACGGGGGCTGTGTTCGGCAGATAGCGTTTCGATGTTGATCACTAGCACTAATTGTAGTGGAAGCTATACTTGTGTGTAGAATTACATTGGAAAGCAAGTTACGAATGAATCTTCACTTGCGCTTGAACCAAACGTTCCTACGATTACCCACCCTGAACTGACCGACACGATTTTGGAGCTGATGAGCATTTCTTTCTCACAGCGTATGGAGACCCACTTAAGGATTGCTTTGCTACCTACCGCCCGCTTACATTGGAAAACCTAAGTGTGGGATCCCTGCTGTTGATAGTTCAATATTTTTTGGGTCCAAGTTATCGATTTTGGACTCCATTATCTCTCTGTTTTTACAAGCGGCAAAGGAGGATTCAGGTACCCGGAATGTGCGAGGTTCGGGATATGACATTTTCGCTGGAATTCGTTCTTCCTGTCGTATATGAAGCATGCGATTTGCTCTTGATGTAATTTTCTTCCTTTTAAATTCCTTAGAAGACGGAAAATCGCCGAGACAATGCGGACAAAATGTCATACATTTCATATCTTGCTGAAATATGGAATACGTCAGGCTTATGCAAATGCTACGAATGTGGAGAAGTCTGCACTAAGAAATATTATTTTAATGGCGTGGTCAGGCACAGAAGTCGGCGGAAAGAATACCTGTTGGAAGCATATCGATTATGTTCAGGGTTCTTTGCGTTTACGCCCAGTTCAATGTATCTATCTTGCAAAAACCCCAGCATTGCCTCCCTGGATCCAAGCACTGATCATAATTAGGCACTAGCACTTGCACTCAAGTTCATCCCGGAATCGCATGTGCCCGGCGTCGACCTTGACAACGGCAGCAAAACTGCTGAGTGCTCCTAAAGCTCCTACTTAGAACTGCCTGATCCCGTATATCCTGATGCCAATATATCCTTATCTCGAGGTATGCAACATTAAAAACTCGCGCAATATTGGCTCGCTGAAAACGCCAGCAATTACCAGAATCATCACATCATCAAGCACAAGGTGTCCAAGAACTACATCAGTCGCCGCTAGTTCTAATCACACCTCCACACAGCATGCCGCCGGCTGCATCAATGCGTGGCGTGCCTTTGGCAGAAACCGTAACAGTGACAGTACTTGCCTTCCTAAACCTCTCCCTGAGGTACACGAATATACGAACAATGACTCGCAAAGCAACATACGCCATACGGGCTCGTATAGCAATAGACACATTGAGGGAAAAGCAGGTCTAGCGAACAAACTGCTTGAAGCCGCCTCTTACCGGCATATTTTGTCTAGACTTCCAAAGCGTTTGCCAAATACCCTCTCTGTGTTCATGTTAGAGTAAGGTAACTCAATTCCATTGATTATATGTACCCGAAGAACCGAATTCAGCACCTCGGCATGTTCTGCATCCACCTCTGGCATGTTCACTTTGCATCCACCTCTGGCGTGTTCACTTTATATCCACCTCGGCATGTGCATTCTGTATCCACCTCGGCATGATCATTCTGCATCCACCTCTAGCATGTTCACTCTGCATCCACCTTCGGCATGTTAACTCTGTATCCACATCTGGCGTGTTCACTCTAAATCCACCTCGGCGTGTTCATTCGGTATCCACCTCGGCATGATCACTCTGCATCCACCTCTAGCATGTTCACTCTGCATCCACCTTCGGTATGTTAACTCTGTATCCACATCTGGCGTGTTCACTCTAAATCCACCTCTGGTATGCTCACTCTGCATCCACCTCGGCATGTTCACTCCGCATCCACCTCTGGCATGCTCACTCTGCATCCACCTCGGCATGTTCACTCTGCATCCACCTCTGGCATGCTCACTCTGCATCCACCTTGGCATGTTCACTCTGTATCCACCTCTGGCATGAGGGGACGAGTGGTCTAGGGGTAAGATGCTCGTCTCACAATCGAAAGATTGTGGGTTCGAGTCTCATCTGTCGCTACTCTTCGCCCGCGACCAATCGGCGTGAGAGATTGGCGACGCTATATGACTCAACGGTCGACGTGTCGTAAAAAACCAATAACCAATAACCACCTCTGGCATGTTCACTCTGCATCCACCTCTGGTATGCTCACTCTGCATCCACCTTGGCATGTTCACTCTGCATCCACCTCTGGCATGCTCACTCTGCATCCACCTCGGCATGCTCACTCTGTATCCACCTCTGGCATGTTCACTCTGCATCCACCTCTGGTATGTATGCAAGTTCTAAGCTTTCAGATAATCTTTGCACTAGCCTTGCAATCGGTGCTGCAAAATGATTATGATATCGATATCAATATGGTATCGATCGGTGAATAGATGAATGTGATTTAGTTGAGTCCCTAAGCACGCAATTATCATCAGTCTTCAATGATGAGGATTGCGTTCGCGAGATACCAGCAAAAAGCACTACTGAGAAGGTGACACTTTGTGCCCTACCCCTCTTGTAGTAGGGTTAAGCATCAGTGGCGCCAAGGCCTCATCATCCCTGCACATTTTGGACGCGCAGGCACTCGCGTCGGTGACGTCATTGCAAATCGGGTGACGTTTGTCATTGCTTAGCTGCAGGCGGGTGTCAGGCTCGCCGAGCGTGCCGAACGCGGAACAGTCGAATTCGCTGGAGCTGTCTGTCTGTGCCACATCGGCACGTCTTGCTCGTCGCACATTGCACAGTGTACATCGCAGTGCGCAGTATGCTCGTTATATGGGCAGCACCCTGCTGTTGTTATTGCGAGCATGGTCGGGACGTAGTGCGCCAAGTGTTTCGTTTCCAAACATGTGCATACAACTCGACGTTCCCTTAATTATCAGTAGTTCATTTGGCTTTCATTGGCATACAACAAAGGCAACCAGCAGCACTGTGCATAATTGAATGCGCTGCGATTGACGATTTAAGTTTTCATGACCTTGCATTTGTATACGGCCGCGCATGTACGGTCGGCCGCGCATGTACGGCCATTTTGTATAAGGCCTGATCTTCGCTATAAGGGCTATGGAAATGTCCTAAAACCAGAGCACTTAGGACTGACAGACGACGGGCAGAGATCGCTAGCACAAGGCAAGGGTGACACAACCTCGACGATAAATGATGTGAAAAGTGTGATGTGCGATGAGCAAAACTATGACGCCCGGTAAATGCGCGAAAGAAACTCGTATCCACCGAGTATATAAACCAAGATGTATATGAGTCTGCACGTGCTAGCCTGCGCACACGTGTGCACGTTTGTAAGCGGCGGACACTGGCATCCGTGTGTCAGTGACGTCATCACAAATCGAATGTCGTTTGCCAATAGGAATACAGGAAGTTGCTCAGGCGCATCTAGCGCGTTAAAACAGCTGAATCGAATTCGATGTTGCCTGGTGTTAACGCGGCTGCACGCGTTGTTCGGTGCAGGCTGCAATGCAGTGTGTATGGCCCGGTGGTGCAACACTTGCACGGTTGTTGTTGCAAAGATAGACGGGAAGGTGTAGGATAAATATCACCGAAGTCCATGCGAGTAAGTTTATTTTCATGTAAGCTCGATTCGTTCATTTGGTTTTGAATTGCCTGGCAATATGTCTGCCAGCAGTGGAATTCCAAGTTGAATATGCTGCAATTCGCCATTGCTGATGCTAGCTTGCATGCACCGGTTTTGACCTTGGTAATTGGGGTCACTTGTGTCAATGACACACCAACACCTGGACCCGACAGGTATTGGATAGACTGAGACGTTAACACAATGAAAAGGTAGCGCGACTGCGACGATGAACGGGGACGCTAGCATGACGCTGGCATGACTATAGGTTTTCAATTTCGGGGGTCAGTGCGCTAGATGAATTTCCAGTACCAGGCCAGAAAAATAGCAGTGCTATAATACATGCCACAACACTTTAGCAGGTGTATAGATAGCGAGAAAAAAACAGCACATGCAAATCATGTTTTTTTCCATTCGCACTTCAATCGTACTTGTTGTTAATTATAGTATGCAAATAGTTTAATTTCAAGCAAATTACCTCCGTTGTACCAGACATTAAATCGGGAACAAAAGCGCCAACCTAGCTGCCTTTCTGGTTAATGAGGTGGACAACATGTGCATATTGTTCTCCCAAGCTGCTGTTTTGTAATGCGACCTCAGTGTGAACGAACAGACAATTACCTGGAGCGAGGAGTTCTCGCTGCGAGGACAGGCAGAAGTACAATATGCTTCTGCCTCACCTGGAGCGGGCGAAATGCCTTCGCAAAATCGGAGGCGCCGTCGGTCGTTACTGATGTAACCTTGTTCTGAACGTCGAACTCAGATAGATTACATGCCGTAGCAGATACCCGCCTGTCACACAATCGTACGTATGTCTTCCTGTGAGGCACCGGCACGCACACCAACTTCCCAGACAGTTCTTCCACTAGCCAATGAGCAGCTATCCCGATTCATGACCTGGACACAGTCCAGTAATCAGCAGCCAGTAGTCACTGTCACAAACTATGTTTCAGCTATCCGTTTCGGAATTATCTGCATCTCACCACGCTCCGACTTGCGGCGTCCTCCAGCAACATTCGGCGTATTTGCGTTGGGAACTAAACTGACAACAGCACCTGAACAGAACTTGTCAATTCAGCCGACTCCAGGTCCCTGAATGCATCACTTGCCACAATCTGGGAGGGAATGGGCTCCTGAACGAACAACACATGGTAGCACAAAGCCTTTCTTGAGTAGCAAACTCTGGTGATGTTCCATGCTCTCTTGCGACGAACCCATCGATACGTGCCAGCTTAGACCTCGAGGCACCCTTGTAGCTGGAATGGCTGGTGCTTTGCGCTTCAGTGCATTGTTTTACTAACCGATGCTTCCAGGGTGTTTTCTTTTCATAAGGCGTGATAAATTTGAACTGGCTCCGTTAGATGCTGCTTTTTAGTGGGGGGGGGGGGAAATGTGAGCACACAAAAATGAAATGTTAACATTCCTTCCAATTTATATTTACAGGAGTTGTCGAATTTAGATACTTCTGTACAATCCTATTCGTCCATTCTTAAGCGCGATGACACCATCGGCCGCCGCTCAGCATGACCGAGTTTGCCCATTGGTGAATTGCATAAGCTTTCAGGGGTGCCTTTCCATTGATTACAACAAGTCCGGGAGGCATTCAGAGATGCTTTACCCAGCATTACTATGCTAAGCTTCATCTGTGCTCGGCAGATTTCAGGGGTGCGCATGCACCCCCAGACGAGTGCAATCCCACGAGTTTGCCAACAATTTAGCACCAAACATAGCACCTGCGCGTCTAATATTCGCTCTTGCCGCCTCATGTGACCTCATGTGCAGATACAAATTGATGTCGATCACAATCGCCACACGCGTCATATGTCTAAGCGACTCCTGAACAGCTGATTGCGATTGTCCCGGCCTGACCATGGCATGTTAGTCCCATGGCCAGCTGATTGGCCCTCACAGTGTGTGTGGCCGATTACGACCAGAGTGCGTTGTTTGCGCGTGCTGGCTTTTAAGAGGAACGTTCTTGATGCGGGCGCCACGATACGCAGAACTGCGTCTATAAATCATGTTTCGGATTTGCCTGGCCGTTCGGCATAAGCCGCAATGAAACAGTGCCAATAGAGAACCACCACTGCCGTCACGATCCAATGGAATGCAAAGGGGATTTCAGAAGAAAGCAGCGCAATACGCAATCGAATCCCTTTTAGAGACTATTCAAATCCTTCTGCAATCCTCAGAGGATTTAAAATCCCATGCAATCCAAATCCTTAGCATTCCTGTATGTGACCAGCTTGGTTCAAGGTCATATGAGGTCACGATGCATCAGTGTGGACCTCCGCACGTGATGCATGTTTCTGAGCCAAATTACGCGCCAGCTAATAAAATCATCATGCAGTCCTGTATATAACCGAAGAAGCCTAACAGCCCGGTTCATACACGGATCAGAAGCACCACCTTACCGCGTCCAACGCAATGGGGAAGGGAATGGTAGTTGTCTGCCCAGCGTTATTGTGCTCCTAAGTGTGCTACAAAAGCAAACCAAAAACCTTACATTAAGCTGTAAGAAAGTTGCAGCAAGCTTTTGACAAAACGTGCAAGCACCCATGTTGGCTATATGGTGATATAAATGCCAGGCTATGTGTCACGTCGCTCTGCAGATGCAACGCTATATTAACGTATTTTTCATGTAGTTATTGGACGGGTGTGATAGTCAAGGACCAAACAGTATTTCCAGAGGAATCAAAAGGCCCAAAGGAAAGGAGAGGAAATCACCGATAGGGAAGAGGAGATCCCAAAGCCAGAAAGGAGGCCCCAGGATGGAATATGAGGCTCTCAGACCGGAAGAATTCGCCTCGAAACCTAAGAAGTGGCCATTAAGACGACATAAGCGGCCATCAGGACAGGATAATAGGCCCCCAGGACAGGCTAAAAGATCCACAGAATAGGATAAGAGGTCCCCATGACAGGATATTGGGCCCAGGACAGGATAAAATGTCTCCAGGGCAGGATGATAGGCCTCCAGGACAGGAAAGTGTCCTCCAAGACAGGATAAGGGGTTCCCAGGACATGATTAGAGTCCCCCAGGCCAGGATAATAGGCCTCCCGGACGGAAGACGAGGAAAAAGAGGCCCCTTCGCCAGCATATGAATCCCAAGGCGGGAGCAATCAAGACAGAAGAGGAGGTGCCCAGGCGAAATCGAAGGTCCCCAAGAAGGGAAGCAAGCCCGCGAAACGGGAGACGAGGCCCCTTTACAGCCCGAGACAGCCCCTGTATACCCCACGGGGGCACCTGCGACATCCTCCTCATACTCCTGGACCCTTGGCGTGGTCCTTGGCCCCAGTGTACTGGTGTCACTATCCCGGAGTAGTGGTGTTGTGGTCCCGGTATATTGGTGCTACAGTTCAAGTAGTGTGTTGCGTGCTATGGTCCGGATAAAGTGGTGTTAGATTTCCATTTTGTAACCGGTAATGACTTGCCCGCCATTGCGCCGCGACCCAGGCGTCGATCGATGTCAACTGGTCCGAACAGGTCACAATTACCTGAAATGTTCAAACTTACAGCCTGCAATTCTGGCGATGGCTCTAGCACTACTGGGACGGGCCGGCCGGCAGTGCGTGCAGGAATGAGCTGAGCAAGCGTTCCTGGAAATTGATGCGGTGCTTGAAAGGAAAGCTTCGCTGGGCAACTAGAAATCTACCGATGCCGAATATGCATACCTTCATTAGTTTCTTTAGCTGTTTCACAATTTCACTTCTCGCATACGATGAAATTATTGCGATAACATCAGCTTTGACGTTTACCAGCGAAAGCGAAGCAAATCCTTATTGGCACATATGCATACCACGCATAGGAAACACACAATAACTGCGTATTCTAGACTATTGAATATCGAAGCAGCTACCATACAGAGTAAATTGCAGGTACATAGATGGCAGTGGTTTTGCGTTTACTTCAATTTTATTGGGCTTTTAATAGCCGTGGCCGACAGGAACGACCGTGCCAGCATGAATAGCTGTGAACCGATGACTGTTTACTATCATTTGCGGCGAAGCAGTCAAACACAGTGGACGGCCGGTGTCCTCGCCATGCTCCTTCTTACTTCATGCGTTCTTACCACACCACCTGTTTGGTTCTGTGACAGAGAAGTTGATGTTATGGCAACTCTGAGCCAATATTTATTCCATTGAGATTGTTTGCAGCTACATATTGTGTACTGATGTTGGACCCAGTAGTCTTGAAGAACACACTGACTATCGTTTGTCCATTTACGTAGGAAAAAGTTCATACGCTTTAAACAAGGTTTGTGAGCTTATGGGATAACGCTATTTTGCACTTAAGGTGTATCCAAGGACGTGTCTCTCGCATCTTTCATAGGTCGCGCGGCACTTGCTTGAATGCTTCCTTGCGTGTTAACTTCTTCCATTGCAGCACCGGCTCTCTGTACCCATGCCATTAGAAGCATATTTATACTCTCCATAGTACGGGTGCTGAATATGCTACCCAGTTCGATTGCCCAGATAATCTGCCAACCTTTTCGAAACTTCCTAGCATCCCCGTTGCGCGTTGCGACCAACACTGCTTTAATGACACATGAGTGGACAGATCTCCACATGCATTAAGTACCACGTGGCCGCGATGTGCTGATTACATAGGTTGCATGGCTGCGCCTCCTGAGAATGCCAGGCCATCGGTCGCATTCGCCGGCGACGGACAAACGTCGGTGGACACAGAGTCAGAGACACCAGACTTCTCTGGACTCAGAGAAGCCAATCTGTTCTGTCGGTCAGACACATCTCAGTTTGGGATGTTCGTCAGATGCATGGCAGTCTGTTCTGTGAGTGAGGCATGTGCTAGTCTATTTTGTCAGTTAGGTGCACATTACTGTACTCCGGATAGGTCAGAAAACGTGCCGTTGCATGGTATGCAGCTGCTGTCAAACAGGGAATTAGTGTTGTGCATTGGATCACACGATGTATATTTGGAGACCTTTGGCGCCACAGCTGTAATACCTGCAATGCTGCATTATTCGCCCTTCGACGCAAATCAGCATGATCTGTCAAACATGCACGGAATTCCCTTGCGGCCGGCACATACGTGTCAGCCCCCTCTGCATCAGATGCATGCGTGTCAGCCCCTTCCGCCGGGTGCATCCGCGGCAGTCCATTCCGTCCGGTACGCTCATGTCAGTCACTTCCGCATCAGATGCATACGTATCAGTCCCCTCCGTCCGACACGTACGTGTTAGTCCCTTCTGCAACAGATAAATACGTCGCAGTCCCTCCGTTCGATATATACGTGTCTGTTTCTTCCGCATTGTACATGCGTATCAGTCCTCTGCTTCCAGTACACACTTGTCAGTTCCTTCTGTCCGGTGCATACGTGTCGGTTCCTTTTGTCCGATACATATGAATTTGCATTCCGTCGTCATATGGATATGAGCTTACTCTCCAGCGTCAGATACATATGAGTTTGCTTTCTCTAGTCAGGTACATATGAATTTGCTTTCTGTCGTCAAACAAATATTGTTTTTGTTTACTAACATTTACCCATGTGATTTCTGGGGCCATGCACATCCTCAGTGTGTGTGTTGTTTTAAAGGATGGTGATGGCTTGAAAGCAGTGCTCGTTTAGCATTGGTATGCTTGTTTGTTTTGATGACATTATCCAAAGTATCCAGGCCGGTTTGACCCTCGCAATGCTGAGGTGAGGGTGGGTTTATCCCCCCTCCCTGACCACCTGTTGGTCCAAAGAAGATAGGGAAATACGGTAAACGACATGGAATGGTTACATCTTTGAACGCTTAGAAATACCCGTATCATTTTGTTCTATCTCTTTTGATTGACCTTCTACGCCAGGTCAAATGGGGTAATGTCGGGGTGCAGTCAATTATCCATCTTCGCCGCAATTTTCGGAGCCCGGTCGTAAAGCAAATGCGACTTCGTGCTTCAGTATTGATGATATGCAAACTGAAGACTTAACCTAGCACAGGTGTCACGTACAGAGGTAAAGGTCACCGAACTCCTCAAGATTAAATACCTGCAAAATGTGATGAACCGCCGACCGGTTTGAGATGCCCATTTTCGAACCAGATGGCACATATAAAAGGTATGAATTGCCATAAAGGCAAACTCAGATGCTTCCGCACGCATTGATAATTTTATAGAAAAATCGAAACATTTTGATTTTGAAACTTTTTCCCAAAAGCTGAAAGCATCCAGCAAATTCAGTTAAACTTCAAGAAACCAAATGCATGAAAAATTAACTCAGTGTGCTTAATTACTCCGATTTGGTTATTTTTACTTGCAATGGACCGTATCTTAGCCTCAAGAGCACGTGAAATACATGTAACATCGGGACGTTTCAGGTTATATATTAGTGGCCTCACCACATATCGACAATTGAGAACTGGCACACTCTTAGCGGATATAAGTTCCCACTGCATGTAATCCGTTGTCCCATTGCATGTTGCTTTCCCAAAAAAAAAGTTTAGTGATGAGGCTGCTTGCAGATAAAGAAAATATACTGTATTTCATTTTCGATTTCCCTGATTTGACTTAGGTAAATCGCCTGATGTCGCATTTTGTATTTTTCGCATATTCCTGTATGATTGGTATATATACCCATACGTCACTTTTGACTGTATCTTGTATGGTTTGTGAATGAAAAACAAATGTTTCAGGATTCATATAAAAACCGTAGCAAGACGTCATCGTACTCTGATTTCGACATGAACTAGCGTCGCTATCCTAAGAGGTCAGAAATACTTTTGGAACACAATGTGCGCTCATCCATTGTTGGAAGGTGTGTCAAATGTTAAAGCGATGTCATGAATGGTTAAGCAACTATCCCAGAAAAGCATCAGGGTGCTCAAGACGAGCCCGGTACAATGCGAAGGTTACAGGGAATGTCCGACCTTCTTCACTTAAACATATAAACGTATGGTCATATGGTGTTAGTCTGAAGCGCACGTCCCAGGAATGTGGCATGGGAAAATTTTCGTAGCGATACTTAGAAAAGAAACACAAAACCAGCATCTTTTATCTCTCTGAACATTGTACTTGAAACTGGACTATGGAAGAATCAATCATATTTATGGAGAGCCATCATGAGCTCACCACTAGTACTTAGCATTGGTACTTGGACCGGCGGAGCGGGTAAAGGGCCCAGAAGAATCAGTGAATCAGTGAAAAAAGGGGAAAGGCCGAAGAATCAGTGATGGCCAAGGACTACATATCTACAAATTATATGCACCCCATGTTCGAGTGTCTCTGAGTACCTACAGTCTAACCAGTCTACCCACCCACTCCCTTGTGACAAGCAAGAAGCGTTGCCATAGCAACACAATGCGACTGTAGTACCTCCTTGTTGGCGTATCTGTTCCACACAATGAATATCCTACGCGTTTATGTTGACATATTCCCGAAAATTAGAAAATGCTGGAAACCGCTGAACCGACAATTTATTTTGTTGAATTATGGACGCCTCCAATACTATCAGCAGCCTTCTGTGTCCTATGGCTTTGGCCCTATCCATGTAATACAGAGGCAGGCGTTTGCGGCGAAGAAAGGCAGGCATGACATTATTTCAAAATGTATTCGAAGTCATATCTACGCCACACTTGATCCAATACATTGACAGCTGAAATATATTTGAACGAAATTAAGGCTTCAGATTGAATTAGAATCCGGTATGAATCGAGTAGCGAGAAGAGACTGCCAACGAATTTCGCATTACTTTGGACAAGCTTTTAGTCCTGTGATAAATGGGAGCGATTAATTTAACTACACAAGTACCTTCATATCCACCAATATCTTGAGCTGGAAACTAGATCGCAAACAGTTGCATTTAAAAACATTTTTGAACCATCTAAAGCCCATTTTTAACAATGTAATCGTAATTGTCACCTGTTTCCTGACGTGGGGCATCGCTTCCAGGCACCTACTTTTACAAATGGCATTCCTTGTAAGACCGCAGCTTTGGCGCTGTATGTGGCATCAGCTCGAAACGCTTTGGACGAGATCGTAGGTTTTACTCATGTTTTTCTTCTTTTTGTGTGTATAAATGTGGGTCTCAAAGTTATCTAAGGTCATCTCGACATTGTCCAAGGTATAAAAAAAGTGTTTTATGTAGGATTTGGGAGAGTGTCACACCGTAGTGTGTATGTGGCCTCTGATTTCAAACTCAGCGCATATCGAAAGTTTTTGTCACCACGCCTACATCATCTAGCTTACTTTACATGGGCCATTTTTGTGATATGACGTGCCATTAAACCTGCATGCATGCATGCAGCCGTCCGGTGTACATCACCAGGGCACATCTCTGATATCATCGATCCGAGTTATGTCCCAGTTTCGAAAATATATTTATATATATATATATATATATATATATATATATATATATATATATATATATATATATATATATATATATATATATATATATATATATATATATGTCTACACATATCCGATAATGATGTATGTCAACATATAATAAAATTTCTGTTATGTATATCAATATATTTACCATTTAAAAACCGTTAATTCACGCACTGCAATTATGTACTGCATTAATACCCCACGGGCTCCTGTTTGCACCCCATATCTATGCGCCATCACATTAATACCCCACGGGCTCCTGTTTGCACCCCATATCTATGCGCCATCACATCACATCCCCCACTCCCGCTCCCCGCACACTTGAACTCGGCAGACGCTGCAGGTGTTCTTGGATGTCTCTGAAATGATAGCTTAGAATGAACGGTCCTGTCCGCTCAGGTTTCTCGCAAGTACGAAGATGACAGAAGATCTTCAGGCTGTGTAATTTAGCGTTTTCCGTTTCGTCGAATGCGCAGAAGCATCACAAACCGGGCACGTTTCACCAAAGACTGACCACGAGTGCACGGAACTCAAAGGCACCACGATTGCCGGTGTAACGTGATCACAATTGATGGAGATTCTCCGTAGAAATAGAACCTCTGCGTCTGGATTCCTACGAACCAAGGAGTTCTGACCGATGACGCCGCCTGCGCCTCACCACTGACGGCACGCGAGGGTAGCTAGCTCGGCTGTTCGGCACGCGGTGGCGCATCGGACCCAACCAACAGCCTTCAACCAGCGTCTTCAGCAACCGTCGCACCAGCCGTGGCTGGCTAGTCAGACTACCAGTGACGACTTCGCTCTACCAGTGACGTCACCGCCAAGCCGCAGCGGCGGCGGTCATGGCCATGTGCTCGCGTAACCGGGCGTCGCCGACGCCGGTATACGAGAGCGAGTGTCGCGACTTGGACAGCGAGTGCTCGGTGCGCCTGCTGCCCGGCCGCTCGTCGGGCCAGGCCGGCCCGCAGCAGCAGCAGCAGCAGCAGCAGGCCTCGCAGCCGTGCGGCTCCTACCTCTGGCCCTCCTGCTTCCACCTCGTGGACAGCTACGACGCGTTGCCGCGGTACGTGTGTTGCGGCCGTGACACGGACCGGCGGCGGAGGCGGCCGCCGCCGCCGCCGCACGCTGGTGGGCACTGTCACAGTACCGCTGACCGGGTACCACGGGCGGCACTGACCCGGCGTTACAGGCAGGGCCAACCGAGTGGTCAGTGCTGTGATGCACATTGAAAGCGATGGGGTTGATGTGGGGGGGGGGGGGCATAATTTGCGTGCATGGTCTTAGTGTTGTAATTGGGCATATTTGGCGTGCATGGTCTTAGTGTTTTGCAACATCCAACTGTTCATGTGTTCTTACCACTTGAGCAATCACATTGGTGCTGGTGGATCCGGTATTACCTTGGTAAATTCGTGGTGGAATGTGTGGGCGAAGGGATAGTCGTGGAGGGCAATACACCAACTTCCGTTGAAAAAGGAATGCTTAATCCCTTTTGCATGGTTGCTGTGTTGTTTTTCGTCGCTTCACTCACCATCTCTTCCGCAACTTACATTCATGAGACCAGTCGTATTCGTGGTGAATCCGCCCATTTTCGTAGCGGCGGATCAGTGTTTAGGGTCATTATGCTTCTCGTGTACGTTAAGATCTTGCAAATGGATATTTTGTTTTGCTGGTTGTTGTCAAATTAATTTGATGCTGAGGAATATTTGCACTCAATGGTGCAATAATATATACCCTGTAATAGAGCATCAATGGGCGCATGATATCACATACCCTGATAATTTTGCTGAGTTCCTGATGATAGTTGAATTGTTCTGATGTTTATAAAGCCTCCTTTTTAGAGTATATCGGACCACGGAAATAGCGGCAAATTGTAGGGTTTCCGGGAAGCATAACACAGACTTTCGTCACAGGCAGATCGAGGATGGGCTTTGCATGATGCCCCGTGAATGATGTCTGTTGCATGGTGCCTTTTTAGCTGTAAGTAAGAGTAAGAGATCTCACTTCCGGGGGCGGGATGATAGGGGACAATTATTTTCCCGAGGACTAGACTAGAGTTCGAAAAGTGCGCGATCTTTGAGCGACCACGGCGATGTTTCTATTTATTTCACATCGTTGTTTAGATATGCCATGTTAGCCCTTCTCAAACTCTATTGAAAATATGTTTCCGTTTTCAGGTCTAAATAGTTAATACGATACTTGGGATAAGGTTGATGCTGTAGTGTGACAATAGCGCGCCACGTTCTGTTTCCATGGGCTATTTCTCTGTTCAATCCAGGTGAAATATGTGTGGCGTATTTTGTGGGTCTTGTGAAACCCCATCAAGAACTGTCATTACTTCTACCGTGTCTGAAATATTCAATGATTCAATGAGGTAAGGGAGTAAACAACGGTTGTTCCTCACAGGTGCTTGTGCTCAGCCGTCGTCAAAAGCGAACCAAGCACCTACAAACGGAGGCACAGCCAAGGAGGGCCGGGGTCCCCCTTAGCAACCAAAAATATACCAGATTAAAGAATACATTTTGAGATTGTCCCTACGACATCCCACAAATTTTCGGCACCCTTCGCGCGCCGAAAGCGGTCTCTATTTCATGATACTTTTATCGGGCTCCCTTAAGAAAATCTTGGCTGCGCACCTGCGTACAAACCAAGAACATGCTTGGGTAATTGCGACAATGGTGTCTTAGAGGCTAACTCGTGGCACCTCTGCACTGCAACATATCCTTGCTTATACGCTACGATGGGTGCTGTGTGCTCAAAGATGTGTGGTGTGAATGTGCGAGAAGCCAGGTACTTTCGGACCTGCATTTTCCTTGGCCATGGCTAATATGGCGACGCCGAAGTTCTTGCTTGCATCTGTGTTCCATATTTGGTTGCTTTTCCATCATGTGTTCACCGAGCGGTGTGTTCGACCTACGAAGCCGTGCATCCCCCAAGTGCTTGTTGAACCTATATCTAATGCAGGGCGGATACAAGGGAGACTGTGGGCATATGCCCCTCCCCCCCCATGGGAAGGTGGCACCCCTCCAGGCGGTAAAATTATCTCTGGGAAGGTTTGAAGTCAGCCCCCCCAGTTTTTTTTTCAGTCAGAGACGCCCCTCCAGCCACTTTCGAAGTGACGCCCCTCCGGACATGTGTCTCCGTGACAATTTCTGGACCAGCCTCAGATCTCACGCCTCACTTATTTTCTCCCACGTAACTTGTACCCACACAGCTCTTGTACGCGATTTTGTACATCACATTACGCGTGCACCTACCATTCTGTTCGTTGTCATAGGTATGACAGGTTCTCTTTCCAGCTGATTACAACGGCTGTGTTAGTGCTGAGCGAAATAAATTGTATTGGGGTCGATACAAATATAATACAAATAAATATATAAAGACAAATAAATATAAAGAGTCGATCTGCTGGTTAAGCTACTCTGACAGTGTCCAAGTACGTTCACCTAATGAGTTAGCCTATCTTTATCATGAGTTGTCATTGATGGACGCCAGTTTGACGTATGCGCACTGAGATATGTGGCTTTTTATTTAAGGAATGGTTGCCTCGAAGAGGGCGTGTGCTTGGCTAGGAAGTATTCCTCTCGTACCTCTGCTCTCACTCTATTTCCATGGTATCTATTTTTGCAAAATTGACCGTCATTTTGGTTCAATTTCTTTCACACTCATAAGGACCTGATGATGGCCAATGACACCCGGGTTGTTACTTGTATTTGTGACCCAGTACGGACTTTTGAGTGGACAAAGGGAGAAGTGTCGTTAGAGTTGTAGTCAGGAATAATAGGGCTATTGACTTAAACGCTCTCTGGAAGCCCTCCATCGGAGGACATGGTGAACGAGGTGTCGAGAAACAGTGCTGCGTCATGGCCTTTTCCTGGATGTTCGTCATCCAGAACATTATCATCTCCGGAAAATGATGCGCCTTTTTCCCCAAAGATTGAAACATGCTGTTTGAAAATGATTGCAAACATATTGTTGCGTGATCAATATCCATGCAACTGATTTTGAAGTTCGAAAAGCAGTTCTTGACGTGAGAAACAGACCAAATTATCCTCTCCGAATTAAATTACCTCAACATTTTTTCTCCGAATCCAGGATCCAAAAACAGATATCCAGCTCTGATCGTGCATTAATTGCTGCAATGTAACAATAGCTCAAAACCTGTCTATTTGCATGATCAACAACTTTGGTGCTTCTAGCTGGTCATGACGGTAAATGCTATAACGCTAAAATATGCCAGGAATTGATAAAACTGCCCATGTTTTGTGTAAAATGATGCCTGGGGCCATCAGCGCAATACAAGGTGGACAGGGTGCACTAAATGTGGATTGGAAGCTGCCGCCACATTCAATGGTAAGAAAACTAACACGGCGCCTGCCAATATAGTGTACATATATACATACATACACATATAGTGTACAGGCTTCGCTCATGTTTTGCCCCATTGATGAGTTTCAGTACCCAGTAGTGTAGTTATAAACTCCTCTGCCAAAGTCGCGTCGGGCGGCATGGCCGTCTGTATTCCCTATCGTGCTTTGTCATAGGACTGGACTGGAATGTCATCACTGCCAATCGGATATCGTGATCTCTTGCACGAACTGACTTGCCAGATTGAGGCGAAATAGTGGCATAGCACGATGGCTTAAAATTGTGGACAGATCAGTTTTGGTACATTGTTTCCAAGCAAGTGTGTTCAAATTCAGACATTTGAGTGGAAAATAAACATAGCATGACAATTGTAAACATCTCAAGTCAGATATTTGTATTTTTGGTCACATCTCCCCCATAGATCTATATCAGTGCACCCAAAACAAATGGTAGCTGATAAGAAAACATAGCTGGCAGTCACTGACAGGTTGTGAACTGATGTTGGACTGTGCGCAGATCTGGAATCATGTTATCAGTTATACAATTACATGCAAGACACATTATGCACGATGTGACATTTTAGTTACATCATTGATAGCAAAAGCATATGTGTATTTACATATGACTCTCAAGTGAAAATAAAATTGGACAAACTGGTCCAAGCAATGTCTATAAACCGTTCTCTAAGATGAACAACTGGCCACTACTGGCCCGTATGTACTGGAACACGTACGGAATATTCTAGAAACGCTAAAAAGCGCATGCTTACCTGATGTGCAAGTTAAACATGTGACTTGTTAAAGCAGTTGTATACTATATTTCTTATTATGATTCAATTATATATTGTCTTAGCATATTATTATTCAAATACTAGTGACGCCTGTGATCTGCTGTAGGTTCTGACTGGACATCAGTGCTGATGGTGGGCTTTTTCTCTGTTGCAGGGTGAGAGTGGAGTATTATGTCAACGAGAACACCTTGAAGGAGCGGCTACATCTCTACTTCATCAAAAATCAAAGATCAAGTAAGCCAGGATTCACACTATACTCGTCTCCGTCTTGCGGTCCGTAAAATTACTGGATGCCTATAAGCATTGAGTGTCGATGACTCGGAGCTGTCCATGGCATCCAAGCCGTGTGCGGCACGCCTCCAAACGTGTCCTCGTGTGCGGCACGCCTCCAGACGTGTCCTCGTGTGCGGCACGCCTCCAGACGTGTCCTCGTGTGCGGCACGCCTCCAAACGTGTCCTCGTGTGTGGCACGCCTCCAGACGTGTCCTCGTGTGTGGCACGCCTCCAGACGTGTCCTCGTGTGCGGCACGCCTTCAAACGTGTCCTCGTGTGCGGCACGCCTCCAAACGTGTCCTCTCGCGCGGCACGCCTCCAAATGTGTCCGTTGTCCTGGCAATGGATATCAAGATTTTGATGGTGATGCATCATTTTGATGGTTGATGCATGATTAAACACAATCAAATTTTCATACGCATTCCCAAGAACGTACACATAGTAGCCTTCAGATACCTTCCCAATTCCTTCATTTGGTCTATATTTCAGCATCTTAATGGCCTTCCCTAATGCATACTCAGCCTGGACAGCTACATGCTATGTCAAACAAATCAAGCACAAGTTGTGCACACAAATTATTCATCTACTTCCATGGTGAACATGTGCAGATCAGTGCAGTAATTGTACATTTGTTTATAAATACACATACAAAGTGTATGGGAAAATATGCTGCCTTCACACTGGTAAAAGCTAATCACATATATTCAAGAAACTCCGTCAATCGCAACCACCTGCTCGACTTATACTGTATGAGTCCGATGTAACATTTCCTCATCGAGTATACGCCAATCCAACACAACAATCCATCGCGGGAACACCATCGACGGTGTTGACATAGGGTGCATATAAAGATGGAAGTAGATGTCCTCCGGCAGACCGGCGACCCCCTCGGCCGCTAGAGCGGGCGCCAGATCCTTCCTCTTCCCGAGCGGTAGCACCGTGTCGTGGACGTGCAGTAGCTGTTGTGGTCGCCGGGTACGGCCAGGCCCAGTACGTACAGCATGTCGCGTTTCGCGCTTATCTACAGAATCTTGAGCCGCGATCTTTCACTTGTCATCGTTGTATTTGTACGCGTATCATCTGCAACAGTCGAGATGCTGCCAAGCACCGCTCATAAGAAAGAAGGACAACGCTCCACTCCCAGTGTCGCGTTCATCGAACGCATCCAGAAATCCCCCGCTGCCTAGTGGAGTGGAATGTGGCGCACTCAAACCCTTAAAATGTAGGTCAGACTAAGTACAAAGCGTTGCTTTTCAGGTATTCGAGAATCCCCGCAGCTAGGTGGACCGTACTGAACGAGTATAAAATCTGACAGCAGCCTCTGTCATTACACAGTATTACACAGTAATGTAACGCAATGCAATGTAATGTATTTCGGATCCTCCCAAGTAGGTTTGTTTTCAGTTTGCATACGAAGCAGACTGTTCCACGCTGCCAAGCTCTCGGTATCAGGGAGCGGCGCGCGAATTCTGTGCGGCATCGTGGCACCTGGAGGTCACCGCTATCCGTGGCTCTTGCTCCGATGCGACACAGCTGAATGACAGTTCAGTTGACCGCGAGTGAGTTCTGAGCCAGTGAACTCATTCATAATTTTGAAAACTGAGCGAGTATCTGCCTCGGATGTGAAGTTCTCCAATTTGAGCCATCCTAGTTATTTCAACGTTGGCGACACATGACACCGGTAGTGCAAGCCGGCGGCAATCCTTGCACCGAAGTTGATGCGTTTTAATGCGCCGTTTCTGGCCTCTGCTACAGCTTCCCCGGACAGACATACAGTATCTTATGTGAGGAAATCCGAATGCCTCAATTAGCACACGTCTCGTAATGTGAGAAAGCTTATGAAGCAGTCTAGCGAGTCCAATAAGTATAAGGTTACACAGATGCACAACGGTAGATGCATGCACATCACAGGACATGTGCGAGTCAATTATCACACCAAGTAATTTCACAGACTTCGTGGGTACTATTTCCATCTTGCCCAGAGGAACGGAGAAATCCACTGGTGCATGCTGTCTAGAAGATTTGATAATAACCATCTCAGTTTTGGAGGGATTTACTTTTAGTCTATTTTGAATATACCAGTTAAAGGCGACTGTCAGTGATTTATTCAATCGTTGTCTAATGGCTGGATTTCGTTGGATTTGATTAGATTTGGATCACTGGATTGGATTTGGCTGGAATGGATTTCGTTTCCCTTCCCGGAGTCGAAAAACTGGGTATCATCAGCATGCATAACAATCATGCTGTGTGAGATATGTTGTGGGAGATCATTGGGGAATATTAGGAACATGACCCGGCCCATGATCGATCACAGTGAGTGGCGAATGCCGTCCTTGCGCGGGCTGATCCCCAGAAGAAGATCCTCCGGCTCCTACTCATCCAGGAATGTCTGGAGGGCCGTGAATTCAGGAGGAAGGAGCCCGGATGATAGGCCGAAATCCAACCACAGTAAGGCGGAGCCTGTCGCTGTAGCGAATCCCGGGTCACAACTCAGCTCAAACGAACTGATGAGCCAAAGTTGGTTACAATGTGACCTTGCAAAGTGGAACTACTCCCAGTGGCAACGGACGTTCGTAACCTTTCCAGCAGTTCCTGTGTTTAGCAATTAGATGAGGAAATCGGAATCCGAAAGTGCATAACCAAAATAAAATTTGGGTTTGGAAAAATTTGGAGGCAAACATACGGAAAGTGTTTTGTCTATACACCGTCATGGTAAATCGTTCTGCCACTATGCCAATATTGCGCAGTAAATGGTTCTATGCTGAACTAAACTCAACTAAACTAAGCTAGCTTGTTTAAAATTAACCAGTTGAAACTCCCATGGCTCGAGGAATCGCATATTTGATCACATCATTTTTCATGATCATTAATATACTAATTGGCATCCTGGGTCACGAATAATTATCACGACATCTGCAAATACTGTCATAATTGTGGTAGCTTTTCTGTCATCTTCTGGACGTCATATCGATCCTGACCGTCGACCGGAACCCAATTGGTACGACAAGAAACTTAATAGTAGTGACGAAAATTGTCGCCCAAACACAGGCAAATTGTGGCTGCAACTGCCAATTCTATTCGTGGACATTCTTCATCCCACTCGACTGGTGCATCGATGCAAAGCAACACCGGCGTCTACGCGTCCCTACGCTCGATGTATGAGTGGTGAATCACGTAATCATGTTGAGGTGGGAATACCCCTCCCAAACTCTCCGATGACTGGGATGATAGCCGGGTGCGTGGTGCTTCCTTCCCTTTTGCATAAGCACCTGGCTGGACCCCACATTATTAAATAGGCCAGATCATCGGGTTATCAAGGTGGGAATTTCCCCGCATTCTCAATTACCAAAATGATATCCGGGTACGTGGTGCTCCACCTCTCTCTCCCATCGCTCTCGCTCTCTCGCTCTCTGTCTCTCTGTCTCTTTGCCACTCTGTCTCTTTGCCACTCTGTCTCTTTGTCTCTCTGTCTCTTTGTCTCTATCTCTCTCTCTCTCTCTCTCTCTCTCTCTCTCTCTCTCTCTCTCTCTCTCTCTCTCTCTCTCTCTCTCTCTCTCTCTCTCTCTCTCTCTCTCTCTCGCTCTCTCGCTCTCTCGCTCTCTCGCTCTCTCGCTCTCTCGCTCTCTCGCTCTCTCGCTCGCTCTCGCTCTCTCGCTCTCTCGCTCTCTCGCTCTCTCGCTCTCTCGCGCTCTCTCGCTCTCTCGCTCTCTCGCTCTCTCGCTCTCTCGCTCTCTCGCTCTCTCGCTCTCTCGCTCTCTCGCTCTCTCTCTCTCTCTCTCTCTCTCTCTCTCTCTCTCTTTCTGTCTCGGTGAGTAAAGCTGCACACACACACAGACATATATATATATATATATATATATGTATATATATGTATGTATGTATATGTAGCTTTACCTACCCCGAACAGTGGCCCGTTAGGGACATCCGTGTTCGCAATTGTATGAACTTGGCTTGCCCGGGTTAACCCTGACGCGAATTAGCCCTGGTGAAAACCCATATGTAATCAAAGTCTCTGCACTGAACTAATAATTGTCTGGACAGTCGCGTTCGGAATGTTGCGGATACAGGTCGGTATCCAAGTTTTCGCCGCGCAGGACGATGTCATATTGTCTCTAGCTGGCGCATGTGTCTGCCACTATGCCCTGGACCCATAAGTACATTTTGCCCTTGTGCTGAGGGACGGATAGCAAATTCGGAACTCCATGGCCACATGTCGATACCATTGAGAGCTTGCCAGTACACTGACTGACAAGTCATCAGCACTGCCAAGTGAGATTAGATAGGTCATTAATTGCCGTGTTGGTTCGCTACTTTAACTCCTGACTAACCGTCAGGACACGACTTGTCGGCCCCATTACTGACTGTGATCGATAACACAGAACGACTTGTGCATATTTAAGCGAGGAGACGGTTTGCGAGCCTCCCTTCGACGAGCGAGAAATTTCATCGGCACCGACCGTGAGCTGCGACATAGCCATGCCGGCACCTGCGGCGGAATTGTACTAGCTAGTTTGGCTAATTAGTTGGGGTTGCTGGGAACACAGATATATGGCGAAACTCGTTTGTTTGTTGTCCGTGGGTAAAGCGTGCCGGAAAGCTGCACATTTGCAGGGACAGTTGGAGACCTTAGGCAATGCGGCGCCGCAAAGCCACGCGGATGAACCGCTGGGCGCCCGGCATCGGGTAGTCAGATTAAACACAACCAGGAGGTGACCCTATCTCCCTTCGTTGAACCAGCAAAGCTAGGCGGCGTGAATGTACCGGAGGCTAGGAAGATAATTCGGGCGTTCCGTAAAATACAGGGGTAAGGGAAGGGCAAGAGGTTTAGTTAGTTATTTAGTTAGTTATTTGGGTTTCAGGACGCTTTGCCCAAAAGCGGAGATTGAGTTTATCTCTCGGTGGGACTCGGACATGCCGATGACTGAGTTGGTTTCCCCGTACGACCCAAGGGTTAGATTAGAAAGCCGGTCGGGAGACCGCACCTACCGAGGTGTAGCCCGGGACCGTCTGCGGGGTGGCCGCCTGCCGCAAGCTCCAGCGCTTAAGCCCAGGCATGGTGTCGACTGAATAAAGCTAGACAGGTCGGCCATCAGTGCCCGAGTCCAGACAAAAGACCCAGCAGCAACTAACTGAATGCCGCAGCTCAGTCTTACCGAACCTTGAAAGCAGCAAAGGAAATAGTAATTACGGAACCAAGAGTGCTGAATCATCCGGTCGCCGTTCAAGTCAAGGCATGGGTATCTATCATTTGATTGAGAATCGTAAGCCCCAAGCATCGATCCGAGAAAGTAAGGCATGCTAAATGCGTGGGGAGGGAAAGAAATCGTGGGCCCGACACGTCGGTTTAAAAAAAACAATTGTGGAGTTGCTATTCGGAATGATGGGAGGAAACGAGTGAGTCAAGTGGGAGCGCAGGTGACGTCGGTGTGGTTAATTATGGACTAGTGGAGCCGTTCGGGCTCAACGGACGCGACGAGCTGTCAGAACCATCGCTGTCAAAATGTAACTCAAGATAATTCCCAACGTCCCATTTGCAAGTCCGGCGACCCGTAGGGCATCGTTGGTGATGATGGGAAAAGAGAGGGAGGGAACATAGTACATAAGAGGGCCCTGACACTGTCTGATAGCCAGGGCCTGGTGCAATTCCAGCCCCCTATGCCTTTACATAACCACAACCGCGCGTCCTCCCCCCCCCATCCCCTGCCCTCCCTCACGATCAGCTAGGTTCACTCACGGACAGGATCGGTGACAGTGGAAGGCATGGCCTCACCATAGCCCTACTACGTACAGCGGACGAGAGACGAGAGTACCCGGGGACGCCCGCGTCAGGAAAGGAGACGCGAGTCACTGGGACCGCCCGGTCCCTCAACGGCACAAAGAGGCTGGTGTGTGGGCAGCAATGTCCTAATCCAACAACCTCCCTGATCCCGGCGGTGCCCCGGCCTGGACCTGTCCTGCACGGCATCCGTTGGAACCTGCAATGTAATTCAATTATAAAGGTTTTTGCAGGCGTGCTCTCCAAATGGAACAATACCAGCAATGGAAAACCAAAACGTCACCTGCAACACCATTAGGAGACATACGTGTAGTTATGGCCAGCACAGCACCATTCGCAAGTGCATAAAACAGCATCATAAACAAAAATAGCGGGCGACAATCGGGTGCATATTGTGGGTTAGAAAATGATGTAGATTAGCCCAGACACAATTTAGGAGCACAATCACTCAACGTCATGCACATCCCAAAGCCTAGCAGTATTAATTTGGACGTAAACTCGGGCCAGTGTTATTCTCAGAGACAAATTGCTACATAATTAATTGGAACAGAATGAGTTAGCGTATTCTACAACACACAAACAGTTCAACTTAAATTTATAAAGCAATAAGCTACAAATTGGCCGTGCACGTTGTGAACCATTTTCCAGATTTCTGAACATATATGAGAGTATTCTTTGATACAATCCAGCAGTATGTTATAATTTGTCGTAATCAGATTATGAATTTAAAATTATGTCATTCATGAATAAATAACTGCAAAACCCCATAGCCAAGGTCCATATCACAACAACAATTATGTGCCTCAATTTGCAAAATTACTGATACTGGTGTAGGCTATAAACACTGCCGCTCAAGTCATGATCACATAACTTACAGACCTGGTTCACGCTACAAGATGCACAGTCCATCGTCAGATCACAGAAGCTGTTGCATAGGTTGATGCCAAAATATTTCACAGCAGAGGCTCACAAACAAATTTCACCAAAGCAGCGTATCAATGTCACAACACTGCTTTGAGCCACAGAAGCTGTAGCATGGCTTTGGGTCATAAAAGCCAGGGCACAGGTCGTGGATGCAGAAGCTGCGTCGCAGATTTGGGTAGCAGAAACCACAACATGGGCTTGATTCACACAAGCATCGGCACATTCTTGCGCCTCAGAAGCTGCAACATGGATTTGAATAACAACAGCTGCAGCAAAGGCTAAGGTCACAGAAGCTGCAGCATAGGCTTAGGTCACAGAAGCTGCAGTACCGACTTAGGTCACGAAGGCAATGGCACAAGCTTGGCTCACATGAGTCTCGGTACTTTAGCAGGTAGAAGCACACATAATTCCCACTTAAGGTAGATAGGTAAATACCTTAGCTTCCTACCTAGCGATATGCCTATTTGGTTTAAGTTCGGTCTGACAGCACCAGGTATGCTGGGCTGCCATCACACAGCCATGGGTTCTTGCTACATATTTGGCACCTTGGACCACATCAAGCTTTTTCGGCCTTACATATGCTCAATTTCAAGTTTGCCAAGCAAGCTTCAGCGTCACCATCATGCAGGTGCACCCGACACACATGACTATAGAAGTACATTTGAAATAGTTTTCACCGGCTGTCGAAGCCATACCAGAAACGTTCGTGAATCAAGAATTGAAATTGAATTCACGATTAATGAAAATGTGTATCCGTTCAGATTTCATGGCGCGAAATTTCAGAAAATATGAAGCTTGATGCTTGTTTCTTGAGCTCGTGAGTTGATATTGCTTGCGTTTGTGAATTCAAAGCATGTCTTGAACATGAATTATTTCATTCTGGTGCATTTATGTCATGAGGTATCTGTCTAAGCAACTCTAATTGCACGATATAGTTTCTCAGTTATGCATTTCGTTGGAGCAATGAAATCCAAGTCAAAACGAGGATTACCAGCAACGTTGGAGAAATCCAGATAAAGGTAGCAGGCATATATGTGTCACTCAGCAGCGTATCTCCAAATTGCTCAAAATAGAAAGACTTGAGCCATTTTTATATTTCAACGAAACAACACCGAAGGAAACAAGTCCTATGCGTTTGCAAGTCCCAGATGAGCTGCTCTTCAATACTAAGGCGATGTTTCCCAAGACAATCGATCTGGATCGCAATATCCCGGAAACGATGCAGCGAGTCGGCATTCACCGAGGAGTACTTGGATGGAGAATTTTGCCGATTCAAATACATTTTGCAGGTACATGAGCTCATCAGTTCCCAGCACAAGTATAGTGGAGTCATCTTGAGGCCAGGCAAGGCCACGTAGCACTACGCATCGGACGTCCAAAAAGAACTGAACAAGTTGCAAATTTTATTTGTAAAAAGGACGATAGCCGATCCATCGCCCCTCGCTTGAGACCCACTGAAACGTTCTAGCTGAGTCTCACATTTCGTGTGTACGAAAGTAATTTAGAAGCAAAAATAAAATATACAGCTCCCATCTGATATAGAGAATCCACAGAAATAGGCTTTCAATGTCAGGGAATGTCAAAAGCTGATGGCGCATATGAAGTGGACACGCGTTAACCTGGTGGCTGATGGGGCATGTGAAGTGGACACGCGTTAACCTGGTGGCTGATGGGGCATGTGAAGTGGACACGCGTTAACCTGGTGGCTGATGGGGCATGTGAAGTGGACACGCGTTAACCTGGTGGCTGATGGGGCATGTGAAGTGGACACGCGTTAACCTGGTGGCTGATGGGGCATGTGAAGTCGACACGCGTGCACCTGGTGGCTAATGGGGCATTGGTGCTTCGCAGATTGTGTATATGGATTGCCGATATCCTAATGGGTACGCGTGTGCAGTTGCACAGTGGTGCAAGGTGTACTTAATCCGAAATAGCAGGCGACATTGTCCAGATTTTTTGTTGGAACCCGCAACATGCCCATGCGATTACTCTTGCTTGCTTGCTTGCTTGGGCTTCGTACTTCTATATTATTATTTCTTGCATTTTGTCCACTTCCATTGTGGCAAAGTATAGCTTTTTGTTATTCCCAGTTCGTCCGTGCCCTAACCAAAACCTTTGTCGGCAGGCCTTCGAATACGTATTTTCAACTTGGTGATAAAGCTGCTTGCCTGTGTGCTGTACATCGTTCGAGTCGTGGTCGATGATAGACCCATCATGGCTAATTGGTGAGTATTGCCGGCGGACATCACTGTATGAAACTATTTTGGCTAATTATGGAGTACTACTTCGGCAAGCGATACAGATAGGGGATAGAGCAATAGAGAAAGAGACATAAATGGAGATTGAGATTGAGATGGAGATGGGGATATATATATATATATATATATATATATATATATATATATATATATATATATATGTCTGTCTGTCGAACGATCTATGCATCCAACAAGGTATCTAGCGATCAAGCTATATATATATACATGTGTGTGTGTGTGTGTGTGTGTCCCCTACCTTCATCTCCTCAAACTCCACGTTAATATCAGCAATCAAAATGGGCAATGAGACAGTGAGGGGACACTGGGAGTGATAGAGATTCATGCGACTGTCAGGTGACCCATATGCTACCAGAATGCCAAAGGAATGCCACTTGGTTCTCGAAGTATTGAGGGCCTTGAGAGTATCGGAGCCGGAGCTCTCTGGACTGCTTATGGGAGTCTGGGACTGCAAAGCGACCGCGATATCTCCACAGGGTCCCCGAGCTGCCGGATAAACACGGAGGTAGCGAAAAAGCATGATGCTACTAGGTTGCCCGCAGCTTGGATGAACTCAGGTCAGGTAGCGAGGTCAGGTCACGGAAAATTTGTGTTTCAGTGATCAGGGCGTCCAGTCCAACAAAGATAGCGTAACACGCGGACACCTCATGATAGAGCGCATTGTCTTCTACAAGCGTGCACAGTTTCAGGCCGCTATCAAGTCAAATCACGGAAGCATAGCACAAAATCTGTGTCTTTACCACCTCCGTAGAAATAACGAATAACCGAAATTCCACTGAATTTACTGTGAGCACAAACGAAATATGGGCTGTGTCAGAGCGTACCCTGATTGTGAACCACACGCGCTACATTAGCTAGCATAAATCCCATGATGGACAGCCAAATACCTGTCTTTTACCGGATGTGGAACGTGGAACTGAAATACGAAAGAGAAAGAGCAAAGGTAGAGTCACGTTTTAGTCCATGTTCCCCACCGTTGTCACCGTTGTCAGAAACAAAAGTCTCCCTATTCTGAGTACGAGGGTGTATAGTGCGCAGTGGCCAAGGGATTCCGCAATGTTCAGCGACAGACTATTTGTGAACACGGCATTGAGTAGTGTTCCCAAATTCAAGAGTTTAGATGGAAACCGATATCTAACACAACCTTTTTCGCATGCTTCATGATAATATTATATCATCCACAATGAGAAAATTGAAAGAATGGCGCGAACCATAAATAGTTTCCAACATTTATCTTTTGGATGAAGTTCAAGTAGACGTAATTGACGATTCATGCACATTTCCAAATCTTCTGTATGTTTTTGGCATCAAAGACCCCACTCAAAACGAAGTTGAGAAAATTGGCATGGTGAAGCGCTAGAAATCATCCCAAATAAAAGAGGACAGTCCCTTCTCCGAAACTCAACCTAACTTACTCAGTTACCCAAACTGAATATGCCTATGTCCTAAGATCGCTAATTCCCAATGTCCTAAGATCGCTGGTTCAAAAGCAGAAAAAGAAATCAACGCCTATAACTGTAACTTCCTTTCAGACCATGCCAAGAATGAAACATTTTAGAAATGCAAATGCCTATGAAAGCAAACTTACAGGAGAGATCATTCAGGCTACATAACAAGTGCGTAGTATAACACCATTGGTCAATGTTTACCTTTTAGGTCTCACATGATCGCTGCATTGGTGCACTTCTGGGAATCGCAGTAACAAGACAATGGCTACCGCAATATTTCATGGTAGTTAATCACTGACATTCACGTCACCGACTTTCGCGCCACTGACCTTCGTCAAGTTCTGCAAAATAATATTTAACTGGTCCCGTGTTGTAATGTATTCCCAGACGGCCAATACACCACTGTTTGATGATGGCGAGTAGTGCTGGGTGTGTGCTGTTGCGGAGGAGGTGAGGGACAAAAGACAATTTCTATCGATCTGATCAAATTCGAATTACGACGATCGAGTATGGAGTGACTTATCATCCCCAGATTGACGAATAATTGGTGACACTGCGCATACGAGTTTGGCAAATTGTCGTTGGGAACGAAAATGGGATGGTATTATCTCGGAGATTCACCACCTGGAAATATGCTACCGTTCAGTATGTCTGATGCCACACGAGCATGTGGATCAGCTGCCAAAAGACACACCTAGTTTGTCTAGAGGATCAGGAAAAGCTAAAATTAGTCTTCTGCTTCAGCAGTGCTATGGTTAAGCCAAGGAGCAATTTAAGCAAATCTTGTGATTGATTGATTTCCTTTCGTGGGGTGGGTAAGTTAGCATCAATTTAATTAATAGAGATCAAAATTACTTCGTTAATCCATTTAATTGTCCGGCGACATTTGGCAACCTACCTGGAGGGGAATAATGCGACCATCCAGCGTTTCCAAACGGAATGTGCAAGCGAAGCAAGAAAAAAGGACGTGCTACTCGTGATTATATCTCTCGAATGAGATCCAATTTCTATTCCGTAGGGCATTGGATGGCCTTTCAGGTCGGGTAAAATGCTCATTGTTTTGGAACTGTAATTAGCTATGAACGTTATAGCTATGATCGTTAGCAAAAGCAAACTACACATTATGCAAAAATGGGCGTCAGTTACAATTCGGAGTGCCAGGCTAATTCAGATTGAGTCAGAAGTCGAAAGGTCCTCCCAGGTCAAATTAGATTAATGTCCTTGATGTTCTCGTAGAGATCATTAGCATATGCCAGCTCGCTAAATGAGTCCACAGTGGCCAATACAAATCCACCGTTAGCCATTTGAGGCGCAAGCACCTGCATGTGCGCTGGCGGCACCGTGACGGCGGCATTGGCATGTGCGCTGGCGACACCGTGACGGCGGCATTGGCATGTGCGCTGGCGACACCGTGACGGCGGCATTGGCATGTGCGCTGGCGACACCGTGACGGCGGCATTGGCATGTGCGCTGGTGGCACCGTGACGGCGGCATTGGCATGTGCGCTGGGCCCGTGACGGCGGCATTGGTGCGCTGGCGACATCGTGACGGCGGCATTGGCATGTGCGCTGGTGGCACCGTGACGGCGGCATTGGCATGTGCGCTGGCGACGCCGTGACGGCGGCATTGGCATGTGCGCTGGCGACACCGTGACGGCGGCATTGGCATGTGCGCTGGCGGCACCGTGACGGCGGCATTGGCATGTGCGCTGGTGGCGCCGTGACGGCGGCATTGGCATGTGCGCTGGCGGCACGCTACGTACTCGGTGCAAATTCTGTCGTTGAATTGAAATTCCCACAAATGGTTGCAGATGTTTACAATAAAACGTTATTCCATGCAGTCACCACAGCAAATATTCATACATTTTACCGCATTTTGTGGATCGGAATCATGCTTTTTTTAAATGCACCTTGTTGGACAGCTAAGCTGCAGAGTTATATCCTTTAGAAATCATAGCATAGGTGGCTGATCCGAATCCACACGGGACAAATTAGCCCTGTGATTATCCAGAGATTGGAAATAGTGGGATCGCCAACGCCTGGAATAAGACCAATCACCCTGCATATTCACATAGAGTTCATGCGCCTACGGAGGAACGGCATGTGAGTCCTATCGACACAATGGCTCCTCCAAGCGTGCCTCGACGGTCCACGTAACTGAAGCAGCGGTGCTGCGTGTGAGAACGGCATGTGAGTCCTATCGACACAATGGCTCCTCCGAGCGTGCCTCGACGGTCCACGTAACTGAAGCAGCGGTGCTGCGTGTGAGAACGGCATGTGAGTCCTATCGAACAATGGCTCCTCAAGCGTGCCTCACGGTCCACGTAACTAAGAGCGGTGCTGCGTGTGAGAACGGCATGTGAATTCTATCAAAAAAAAAGCACCCCCCAAAATATCGTAACTAGAGTGTGAGAACGTGTATCTATAAGCGTACTATGGTGCCTCACGTCCCAACTAAAAGCTGCTGCGTGTGAGAAGGCATGTGAGTCCTATCGACACAATGGCTCCTCCAAGCGTGCCTCGACGGTCCACGTAACTGAAGCAGCGGTGCTGCGTGTGAGAACGGCATGTGAGTCCTATCGACACAATGGCTCCTCCAAGCGTGCCGTAACTAAGCAGGCTGCGTGTGAGAAGGATGTGAGTTTATGAAAAGAACTCGACGGTCCACGTAACTGAAGCAGCGGTGCTGCGTGTGAGAACGGCATGTGAGTCCTATCGACACAATGGCTCCTCCAAGCGTGCCTCGACGGTCCACGTAACTGAAGCAGCGGTGCTGCGTGTGAGAACGGCATGTGAGTCCTATCGACACAATGGCTCCTCCAAGCGTGCCTCGACGGTCCACGTAACTGAAGCAGCGGTGCTCCGTGTGAGAAAGGAGGACCACACACAATGGCATCCTCCAAGCGTGCCTCGACGGTCCACGTAACTGAAGCAGCGGTGCTGCGTGTGAGAACGGCATGTGAGTCCTATCGACACAATGGCTCCTCCAAGCGTGCCTCGACGGTCCACGTAACTGAAGCAGCGGTGCTGCGTGCACCTCACTGCACTGCCGTCCAGCTGAAGCTATCGACAGCCGTGTTCTGCCCCGGAGATGAGAACAACTCGGGAGTACCCACCACCACAGGGGAGGAGTAGTCTAGGGGTAAGTTGCCCGTCTCACAATCGAAAGATTGTGGGTTCGAGTCTCACCTGTCGCTACTCTTCGCTCGCGGCCAATCGGCGTGAGAGATTGGCGACGCTACATGACTGAACGGTCGACGTGTCGTAAAACCAATGACCAACCAGGAGTACCCACCATACAGGACCATGCTGTGTGCATCTCCGGTTCAATATCGCCCACTCATCGCTTCACGCGAACGATCTTCCCAGGTAAATGACGCAGCCGAAATTCAGAATAGACCAGAGCAGTTTACAGCGATGTATTGCGACACATATAGTGCACCTGAACCGGAGACTTTAACGTGGATAAAACAGTACGTTGTGACCGCATTCACTATATAATTTAGCTTAATTTGTCAGGGTTGCGGTTTCAACTATGCCGAGCGCTGAACATTTTAGCCAGTGCATGCTGCATCCATTCATCTGACCATTCATCTGAGTCCATTCCACACTCTAATCTAGTTACCCTTGCCTCCACACCATTTTCTCCATTTCGTTCATCCCATTGTCTGGACATCGTCGGTACTGGTTGAAGAGAGAAGTTCTTCAAGCACTAAACCTAACTATTTTGTCTCACTTGATCCAACCAACCTTCACCCAGGTCTTTTAAATTATGACGATATGGGTTTGTCACTCAGGCTGATGCTTACCTAGTTTCATCCGGATTGACCTCGGATCGACGATATCTTGGGATGTGGAGATGGGTCTCTCCCCATCCCTCCATGTTATCCATCGAAGATGTTCCCATACATTTTATGTTTTAGTTTTGTATGAGTGCTTCATTAAAAAATTTATACTATGTACAATCAATGTATCCTGGGGTTGTTATTAAATACTGCATGCGGTGTTGATAGGAAGCGAGAAAAAAATAGGACGCGACGAAATTCGTCTGAAGATTACGCTTGCAACGCAGTCAATCGGATTAAAGCACAATTGCTAAATGAAGCGGTGTGAATCAAAGCCAGTATGTGTAAACAACGCGCTTGGGGAGCAACAAAATGCAATGATGCAACATTAGCCTGCGGCAAAGATGGTGAGATCACCACTGCACACAAAGAACGATACATCGCTGTAACTGAAACGGGTCCCCACGTGCTTATCGGGAAGCTGGTCTAACTGGGAGCCTTGCTGTACTTACCGCATGAATATTCATTGTGATGTGTTGCTCGCTGCTCCTGTGGTTTTTCTGTTCAATGTAGTGTTGATGTCTACGCTTTGTCAATTCCTACGAAGTAGTTCAATTTCCGTTCCTGTTACTTCGTAATTGTCGTTGAGCTCCAAGTAGCCTCCAGCTTCTGGGCAGCTCATCCGCTATGCGAATTGTCGGGCCCATTTTGCATAATCGATCGCTGTCAGTGCAGACTTCATAAAAAAGGATTACGCATAATCTATACATTTATGCAAGCGAGGCTTAGCCCGTTCGTCTTATGGGCAAACGAGAGACAAAATCCAATGAGAGGCTATGCATCTAAGTCGATTTGACTTCTACTGATACTTGAGTTGGCTTTTCAGATGGAGATGGCTAAGCCGGATGCGTTTGCGACATGCATCGCGATTAACTTACTGTGCTCAACCATCATTTTGATGCTGATAAGAACCAGGATAGGAACCTGGAATCGCCACATGTCAGCTATGAATTCATCGGAATCTAAGTCATGTATTTTACTTCTTTGGCGACCATGGCATGATCCATTGACGCACACACTTCCAACATTGGGAAGAGACAAATCACTTTTAAGTCGATTCTTTCCACGCAGCACCTATAAAGTTACCAGTTCGCGCTCTATTTTATTAAGGGTAACGTGCTTCCGAGGCCTCGAAGTGCCCATACCCATACCAGGATCTACACCGAAAGTATCTTGTAATGCATCGAATTGTGCATTCCACTGTTGTCCGCGCTGGTCGACTGCCCTCCCTCCGTGCATTCAGGTCACGTGGCATGACTTAACCTTCGCCGGGTCGGCCGGCAAATCCAACCACGCCGGGCGGGGGGGGGACTCTTGAAAGCATCCCCTCTAACTCGATCTGCCTATGTCAAACACCGCTAAAAAGCTCAGGGCATGGAGTTCGGCAGAATACCTTCGATTTGCATTTTGACCGATAATTATTCGCCCGAGGTCATCTTAGGTCAATATTCGGACCTCGACTGGTTAAAGCCCTGGAAATGGTTAAAAGGACAGAACGTGTTTTCTTTCCGTGTTGTGTTTCAAGAATTAACAGCGATGAATGTATGGATATTGATCAAAGTAAAAAGAAAAAGGCTCAAGACCGGGTAGGTCAGGTCGGCTCAGAATCAGGCTTGAAAACCAACTTTCGAACTATGGATGTTAGGAACACTGGGACGATGTCATAGGCGACCCAATATAGCTTGGGGCTCATATCACAACTTATGTCTTCATTTTCGACAAAGCTGAGGTCGCTGAAAGTCAATAGATCAACCCGGCGACATGGTCTTTGTCTTGGTCAATAACTGAGATAATCTGGATATGCATATGTATATATATATATATATATATATATATATATATATATATATATATATATATATATATATAGATATATATATATATCTATATATACATATATATATATATATATATACATATACATATAGCTATATATATATATATATTTATATATATATATATGTATATATATATATATATATATATCTATATATATATATATATATATATATATATATATATATATATATATATATATATATATATATATATATATATATATATATATCTATATATATATATACCTAAATATGCTTATTTATTTATATATATATATATATGCATATAGATAAACAAAATGTATGCATCGGCTTGATATCAAAAAGTCCTTCCGTCAGGTCAGATCACGCCATATGGTCAGGTAAAGCTTGAATATCCCCCATGCATCACTTTTGAAGTATTAAATATGTAGTTCAAAGACGAACTGATATGATACTGGAACATCGTTGCAAGCTATCCGGTTTCTGGCCTCCTGGCTTGGCCTTAGATCACTCTGGGACAATGTATATATTGATTAAGCAATCACTGCAGCCTTCGTCTAACTGTACACTGCTTGGGATGTAATACCAAAGATAGGTCAAATCAAGTCAAATAACGTCTGAGCACACGAAGTGAGGTTGTTTCAGGCCATTAGTAAGCCATCCAATGCCATGTCTCACGACGCAGGCGGCGCTGAAACCGAATTGAGATATGACTTCACGAGAAAGGCATTCTGCACAAGATGGCATTATGTAAAATATGCATGATGATCGGCCTAGCCATATTGCATTGACCTTTGGCACATGTTTTAACACAAAATGCTCATTGCACGCTCTATAATTTTCGACGTGAGAAGTTATCTTCAAGTTCAACGTTTTCCGCTAGATACGGTAGAAAGACGTGGAAATTGACCTGACCTTGCGTTAACAACCTTTGCCTAAATACAATTCAGAGATGGCAGGCTGTTCATCTCTAAGAAAGAACAGCATGCTCTGAGTTTGGTGCTTATATGTCTCATCGGCTCTGAATGGCGGATCAGTTGGCGGATTTTGAAGCATTAGTCACTTTGGCCGTCGCAGGTCAATCACTTTTCACGATCTGGACCTGGAATTTGCAAGAGATATGCAAAGCAGATGTATCAGACGATATTTAAAAGTTCGTGTCTCTGCGTCTACTCATTCTGTCGCCATCCCTGAAAAAAACACGAGGGAGAAGAACTCTCGAGAGCCCATCCCTACCCGACAAGTGTTAACCACGTGACTGTCGGCGGGCCAACCTGACACGACGAGCCTTAGATAAGCGCCGCTGCCAATCTTTTTACTTCAGCAAAGAGCTCGAGGAGTTTAGAGAAAGTGTCGTCGGCTGGTAGGAATACAAGCTAGCAAAGTGGGTCAGCTTCTGAGTGCAAAAAGTATGACTCGCTATAACACAAACGTTATTAAGGTTTCAAAATGGCGACGGTGTGCTCGTAATTGGGCGCTTTTGTGAACCTGCTACATGAATGCACGGGACAGACACGCTCTGGCGTCGGCCTAACTAGCTATGATGGAGACATTGATCAGACGAATTCGAGCGATTTTAAAATGGCCAGTTCTTCAGAATTGCGTTATTTTATTGAGATGAAGAGTGTTCATCGTGAAGACATTAGACGGCACATTTGCTGGCTTAACGTATTCTGGTAGATATAAGTGAGGATCATTTTTTAGAAAGAAACAAGGACTTCTTCATGTTTGGAGCAAGTTAAGTGTTTTTTTTTCTTTTTTGTGTTGTGTTTTATAATTATTTTTTTAAAGAATGTATTTATTTATTGGTATATTTTATGTCACCGTGTATCCATGATCTCAATGTTTATACATCTGAAGACCAGTCATGTGGTTGCTAATATGCCGGTCATGATCCATACAAGATATAAATTGCAACAGGCAGTCGCTAGAACATGGGCAAAACGTGGATAATTAAAGGTCAAAGGACATGGGATATTGGCAGGAAACTGAGGTGCATCATTCCGTTCTGCGAGCGTTGCGCCAAAGCGCCAGGATCACAAGGATAGACGACTGTTCATAGGGACATGGGGCGAAAATAATCAAACCATAACTGTCCATGTGATAATAATATGTCTGCACGAATGTCGATCCCTTAGTTATTATACTGTGGTTATTTTGTCCATTATGTGTTAAATTATGGGTGTTATTTCAAGTTACAGATCAGCGGACCTGCATCAGTATATGCGTGACAAAGCGTATCGTTTTCTGTAGTTGTCTGGTGTCGACAGCTTAGCTTAGCAACGTTAAGATTTTACCCAAGTTGACATTCAGATTGTGGTTAAAAAATTACTTGGAGAAAACTGCACCCGCGACATGAATATCCGTGACAAGCCAGACATTGGCTACTTCATCACCATAATTGCATCGTGTCAGATCCTGTGGTGCTTGCGATGACGAACTGTGCCGCAATACATCTTATGATGCTAGACTGTTCCGCAATACAGCTTGACATGGTAGGCTGTGCCGCATCGCTCCGGGAGGGGAGCTTTAACTTGCTAAGGTTTGAGGTTTAATTTACATTCGTATGATACACCTTTTGTGATATGATTGAAAGCTTCATTGGGAGCTTATTACTGTTTCATTAGTAATTGTTTCCTTGGTAGTTGGTTTGAAATGTGTTACTCGCATACTATTTTCTGAAGAAAACCCTCACCTTATAATTCAGAAATAACTTTACATTTTTTTTGGAGGGGGGCTATTTAATCATGGTATTTGCACTATACTGTAACGAACTGTTTATGCCTTATTGCACGTCGACATATTTTCACTAGCTTTGTGTATCTGAGACAACCTATGGCAAGTTAAATCACGGAACACGAAAATCACCATGAAAATACTTGGAATGGTTCAGTTGGTCTTTATGGGAAGTCTCATCATGCTGGGCTATAATAAATGCTGCATAAACAACATGTACTATGCTGATCAATTAGGTGAAAGGTGAGACTGGTTCGGTCATTTTGTTAGATTTAACACTCCCACGTGAGTGTCTTACGGTGGAGGAAAGACGCTTGCCACATCAGATGGTTACGTCTGTCGGTTACATATGGACCTTTAATAGCTGGAAGAAAGTTGCAAATGTAGTCACCATGGCTTGGTAAATGGACTCACCTCGATCTCCGAACCTACTTCACTGGTGTTACAGGTTCGGGCAGGGTGTGGAACAAGTTCAGGGATCGACAACGGGTTAATATTTTGGAGTTTTATGCACAAGACGGAAGTATTTTTGAGGACGATGTATGCTTCTACTCTCAACGAAGAGTTCAAATTCTGATTTGTTGGAATATTGTGAATGCACATTTTCTCAGCGGTGACCTGAGTGAAGTCACCCAAGATGGGTGTGGAATTGTAAGTCACGACTGCACTCTGCTTCTCCAAGAACATATTTATTTCGCTTGCTTCTGCCCCATTCATCAGCGTTTTGCTTACAGATTTTCAGTTTATTATTTTCAAGTGTACAAAAGCAGCCCAAGAGAAGTCCGAACCAGCCCCATGCTACCATTTTGAAATCGAAACTCAGTAACTCGAAATGTTGCACTCGGGCGAGCAATGGTTTGCTTCAATTGCTTCTGAAAGTGAAGAGAAAGTAGCATATGATGTTGCAAAACATAAATGGCTGTACTCACTCGACGAGATGCACGGTACCGCAGACATACTTAGCGAACTGGCCACCACCACTGCGTCATGACCTGTGATGCTGCTGGTGGCACGCGGAAACTACCCGCCATCCGAACAAGCCACACCCTGGGAGGACTGGTTAACTCCCCTAGGGATTGATATAGGAGATGAGTGAATGATTTCTGGGTGGAGAGAAGTGAAATATGTTCCATGTTAGGAATTCATTTTGGAGACGTCGGGCATGAAAACAAACGTTGACACTTCGTTGGCCGCCTTTGCCACGATAAGTAAAACAAAACACAGGTACAGCAGAACAGCACAATTGGTGGTCGTGTGGTCACGGAGCTGCCATATTAAATACGACGCATCCTTGCATGATTTGTGTATGGCCCCGGCATTGTTTCAGCTGACCGCCCAGCAGTGGTCAGCCAACATGAATGCATTATATTCATCATGGCGTAGCGTTTCTGTATTGCTGATATGTCTCGATGGAAGCGTGCACCAAGGTCATCGCTCGCTGCGTCACAGATAGTCGAAGATAAGTTCAGGTGAGCAAGGACGAAAAGCATTTTTAGAGGCATTTTGCAATGCAGGTTCGGACACGAGAACGAGCATTAATCACCAGCTTTTGTAGTTGTTCGCTTTCACGTTTCTCAGAAAGTGGGTCAGTACCAGCGGAAACGATTCCATGCAGCCGTCTGACGGACTGAGGAACAAACCAATTGTTAGTCTCTGAGCAATCTACGAATTTGTGGGACGAGGAAAACACCCTTCTTGGCTTTCGCCTCACCTAGCTTTGTTAGTTTCACACCGATATTCTGTGAATGCCAGCCTATCAATATCTTTACATGGCATTTACAAAGCTTTCCGTAAGATCTGGTTTGCTGTGCAGAGGCGAAAGTAAAATAATGCTAGACCCGGCGAGGGAGCGTTATTTACGTTCTTCGTTCCTGAATCAAACTACTTTCTGATAGGTCAGTCTTTATAATGGGAACTCCTTGCTCGACGGTCCCATTTGCACGGGAAACAGCACAACTTTGCATAACCCAGTTGTGTCGTCAGACAAGTTGTGACAGCCTTCAAGCCACCACAGATCTGGCATTGGTATTTAATGTAGTTGATGCAGCTAGAAGGGTTCTTCATGTGGTCATATGCCTCCTGCATGTGCACTGCGTGTTCAACCACAATCCAACGCAACGCATTAACGTTGCGCAGTAGAGCAGCGCTAAGGCTACCTTAGCAGCGTTCAGACAGCATTTAGACTTATCTTTAAATAGTCTTTGAAATGTTTCCACCAATAGGCATTGTGATCGAAATTGAGTGCTGTCATCAAAACGTTTACATCATTGTAGGCAACGTGGCTACCTTCCATCGTAAGGAATGGAGGAGTGATGTGTCTCTGGATGTCATGGAATATTCACCCCACGTCTGCATTAAGCAGATTCCAGTGTCGCAAGTCTGAACCGAGCAACGCGGCCTACCTGTTCGACAGGTGATTTCTGACGAGGTCGCAAGTTCTCTTGGGTGATTTATTCGGCTCAGTAGATGTCGCGTTTGCGATGCAATCAGGATCTCTTGATGTCAGTGGCTCTACTGTATTACAAGTTTGAATGGCTTCATCATCGGTTTCATCCTGGGATTCCAGGTAAAGTGAGGTTCGTGGTTGCGGAATAGGACGGTCTTCGCGGTGCGGTACCGGGCGTATGGCAGATGGTATCCTCGGATAGGTTGAGTTCCGTTTCTTCTTCTTGGAAGTGTCTTGCTGAACAGAGGTCGTCGTGCAGAAATAGCATTTACGGATGTGATCTGTCGGTTCCCTCCACACCATTGGCGCATAGACTGGCATCCATTGTTCGTGCAACCAACTCTGAGGGTTCGCTGTAGAGGTGCTGCAGAATATGTGCGGGCACAGCTCCTGTCCCCGTCCCCGACCCTGCACCAAAGCAGACGGTATCAAAGCCTTACTGATGATCGGGGTTACGTGACATATCCAGAACACGCATAAGTCGCCTCCTTACAAGCGTAACAAAAATTGGATGTACCGTGAACGCAATTGCGAAGGATCGTTCTAGATGTTTGGCACACGAATGGTCGGCAGACCCAAGTCCGAAGCTCGTGCACTACGCACCAGTTTTTAACACTATAAATGTCATATCACTGTATAAATACAATGGAAAGTCTCATCGGAAGCTGAAAGTCATAAAACTCACCGCTTTCGCGACACTGCTCACAGCACACTTCTATTCACGAGAATACCCAATAACGAGGTTTTATGACATCCAAGTGCTCCAATTATATAGTCATTTCGCACTGTAATTAGCTGACATCATGTATACTGGGCCTACCAGGCATATTAAAGCGCAATATTTCGGATCAGCCACTCAAGTTAGTCGGAAGTAACTACTTCCCTATGAATTGCATTTTCGCTGTATACCAGTCGTATCGGCACCGTGATGCTGGTTTGAGGAGCATTGTTCCCGTTATGACCCTTGCCAAGGGGGGTGAGTGGTCTAGGGGTAAAATGCTCGTCTCACAATCGAAAGGTTGTGGGTTCGAGTCTCACCTGTCGCTACTCTTCGCCCGCGACCAATCGGTGTGAGAGATTGGCGACGCTACATGACTCAACGGTCGACGTGTCGTAAAACCAATAACCAACCAACCAACCGACCCTTGCCAAGTAGGCTATAGTCTTTTTATGGTATCAAACAGCCTGGGCTTCCCATGATCTAAAGGATTGCAGACATGGGCAGGGACTTCGACAGACGAGATCGATGCAGGAACACTGCACGCTATAGCACGGGAATATATTGGTCAAGCACAGACTGGCAGGGCTAACCTTGACTTCGCGTACGCGAAACACGCATGCTGTACCTCGTCGAAGCTCAGCACACTACCTTGCCAAGGCGTCAGTGTTTGTGGACAGCACTCCCGAATTGCTGTGGCGCTTACTGTGAGCGGTTGCCTTTGCTGCCCACAGTCTGAAGAGCTGCTGAGACGGCAATGCGCTGCGTTACGGCATACTCCAACATGAGTGCCTTTTCCGTGCAAAATCAGCCTTTTTGTGCTATTTTGTGCTTACCCTTTAATTATCTGAGCTATGCGGTGTCGACCTTCACGGGAGTGACCAACCGATCCGTTCGGTTCATGATGTGGCCGATTGCTCCGTTCAGTTCCATATATGGTGAGAGTGACGGACTGTTCTGTTCCGCCCGTGATGTGGAAGGTCGACCGACCGGTTCGCTCTGTGTGCGACTGCAATAACCAACCGCTCCGTTCCCGCAGTTACGGATGTCCGGAGCCCGACCGCACCAAGTTCGTGGAGCAGCGTAATCTCACAAAGGAGCAGTTCATGGAGGGCCCCAGCAACATCAACTGGGCCGCCATCTGGTGGGTGGATCGCCGGATGGAGCTGTGGATCACGCAGACTGTTCTGGCGCTCGTCAGTCTGTCGGAAGCCCTCCTGCTGGCCTATCTTACGTACAAGGTCAGTGCTTCATCTCTGTTTCATCACTCTCCGTCTCCGTCTCCGTCTCCGTCTCCGTCTCCGTCTCCGTCTCCGTCTCCGTCTCCGTCTCCGTCTCCGTCTCCGTCTCCGTCTCCGTCTCCGTCTCCGTCTCCGTCTCCGTCTCCGTCTCCGTCTCCGTCTCCGTCTCCGTCTCCGTCTCCGTCTCCGTCTCCGTCTCCGTCTCCGTCTCCGTCTCCGTCTCCGTCTCCGTCTCCGTCTCCGTCTCCGTCTCCGTCTCTCTCTCTCTCTCTCTCTCTCTCTCTCTCTCTCTCTCTCTCTCTCTCTCTCTCTCTCTCTCTCTCTCTCTCTCTCTCTCTTTCTCTTTCTCTCTCTCTCTCTCTCTTTGGATCAGTACTAAACTCTTGGCCTGTCACCTTTTTAAAAATTATGAGTTAAAAATTATCCCTTTTTATTTTCCCGATGTCAAGGTGTTGTCCGTACAATTGCTTATCACAATCTAGAATATGACTGAGCTTTATCTTAACACACATTATGCTAATGAGGTCATGACTAAAAGCCTGGAAGGCCTAAAAAATGTTCCCATTTGCACGTCTGTCAGAAACGTGGTCAACGTTGGCACCAAATGAAAGCGCTCATTTCCCCTGGCATACTTAAACAGGGAACGGGTAATGAGGGAGCGGGCAATGAGATGCACTTGTATTGCTTGGCACTTCGGTGACCCTTCGTGACCCGAACAGATCATAATTAGGTCGCTGTTTCATTGACCATTTCGCAAATTCGGTATTATATACAGAGGGATCAAAAGAAAGTCATTGCTCCGACGATATGGTTTCCTTGCAAATTTTGGGCATAATCCCATTAATATCGCCTGAACCCCCCTCCCACGGTCAACATAGGGTCACACTAACAGGTTCGTCGTTCTGTACAGAATGATGTCGGCGTTTGAAGAAGAGAAAACACAAAGCTATATTTCCTCTTAAACTTCCCGCACTGCAGCAGTGCATAGCTATCGACTCACTTTGCCTCTTTAAGCCTGTAGACAAGCCTTCACCGTCATTGCATTGCTCCATAATATGCAATGTAAATGTCTTGTGAATGCTGTAACCGTACTGTGTATCTGACAAAAAATTATATTGGACACTTTTTTGTAGATTTTCTCAGACAATTTTACTGTAACATACAACAGGATATCTGACAGATTTACGACGCCGGGTTTCCAAAGGGATTTTTTCAACAGGTGTGAGGCAGCACAATATGGATCACGTGGTGAATAAGTATTTTAGTTCATCTTATTTCTATCTTAATGCAAAACCATTCATTCAAAAACATCCTGGTGACCCTTTTGCATCGCCATCTCCGCTCGCAGAAAGCTTATATGCAGCGATTGTGTTGTCATCAAGGGCAGTATTCTGTGGTATCCCCCAGCCCCTTTGATCACTTGCGCTCTACGGAAGCCATTCACTAGAAGCATCTCTGTCTCGACTGTAGAAGATGCCGTGACAAAGAATTACTTAATGCTTCCGCTGGGGTTTTGCTCACAGGATTGAAGCAAGTTTTCTGCAGTCAAAATCTCCACGAACTTTCGATTTTAACCATATCCGATTTGTTTTTTCGGTTAACATAAACGAAATATATTTTATGTTCCTCATAAGGCTGCTGACATGACCCCAAATGTTTGATGACTCCTATCTTCTTAACCCTTGTCTTGATGGATGCGACACTCGCATAAATGGAGTATGGTCTCTGGGGAACCCTACCCACTTATTTTCATCAAAATATGAGATACCATAGTGGTAGATTAGGAGGGTGCTTTGGTGATTTGTCATGAATGGAAAATGTATATGCAAAATGGTTCAGCCTGGCGTCAACATGGATGTTGGGTTGGGATGTTCTGACTCGCACGCGCACCGGTGGGCCTCCGAGAAACTGATTTCGATATGAGTCAAACAACAAAACATTTTGGTGGAAACATATTTTTCCTCATTTATCGTTATACCTTGAGATCCAGGCTATCGGTCTGGACCAAGAGTCGAACGGGCGTTGCACATGCAGGTTCCAGATGTTAGTTGTCCCAGATTACGTCAATGTTGCTCAGTTGTACCCTGGCGATAAGTTGCATAAGTTTATACGTGGCTTGGACGATGAGGCAACCGTTAACACAAGAATTATATCGTAATAATAGTGATATTTTTTAAGACAGTAGTCCAAATAATCAACTTACATGCCTGATGATGGGTGCAAACTAAACAATCTGAACCAAGAACAGGGATGGCCGATAAATTAACCTGAAGATGAACGCGCAACATTTCATTGCTCTTTCTAGCCTGTTTACGTGACACATATGCCTATAAAATATATCTATAAGTCTTTGAGAGGCATATTAAGGGGTTTATAAAAGTTATAAATGTTATCTGGGATGACGGTGTGTAAAACACTTTGATGAGCTTTCGGGGCTCGTCGTGATTCGGTCGTTAGGTGGTGTATTAAAAGAGAAGCCAATTAATCAGGTTGCAGAATCGCAGACACAGGACACAAGCAGTGAGAAAATCGGCACTTCGATATAGAACAAAACGGAAGCAGAAAACTGCAAAACCATCGCAACTGAATTATCCCTAATTCACACCTCCCCATCCCCTACAGATTACAGATTACGTTAATATCAGCCAGGCCTAATGAGCAAACTCTGTCAACGTCTCAAGGACCAAAGAGATCGGGGGTAGAGCTCGGGATCATCTCCCGTCTGACATGCGAGTGCCACTCAACGTACATTGGTGTGAGCGGCCGACCGATGGGCGAGTCCCTTCAGGAACACCGGAAGGCTCTCTCCAAGGTGCAGCCAGAGAAGTCCGCAGTCGCCTAACACGCTGTGGACGCCCGCCATGATGTTCGCTGAAACGACGTGGAGATTCTAGAACGGGACACACAGTTTAGAGGGAAGCTGCTGGAATTGTGTCATACTAGAAAGTCGCGACCATGGTTGAATGGGGATAGGGGCTTATGATGGTCGACCATCTCGAAAGTAGCTGATATTAATGGGTGGCAATCTGAAAGGCTATGGGGTGAGAAATAGGGAAATGGTGTTTTTACAGTGTCCGATTACCTTTCTTCTGTATAGAAGTGCTGATTTCCTCACCGCTCGTGTCATGTGTCTGATATTTGGCAATATGATTGTCTTCTCTTTTGATACACGGCTTGACAATGGAGCCGCCACCAGCCCCGAAAGCTCATCAGAGTGTTTTACAAAGGGTCGTCCCAGATGAATTATATCACAAACATCCCATAATTTATTTTGGCCGACTGGCCAAGTAAAAACGATCACTCAAAATTCGATATCACATGCTTTCAATGTTCTGTTTCTGATAGCTTGTGCTATGCATACATCTGGGGTATCATATTTTGAAGATTCTCGGCACACTTATGTCACGTTTGTACGATTGTCAGATGCTGTCTCACTCCCGGCTGAAATAACCGCCTGTCCTCCCAAAGTGTGGCTGGGCACGGCAATCCGACCATTGGCCAGGCCATCCTCTCCCAAAGTGTGGCTGGGCACGGCAATCCGACCATTGGCGAGGCCATCCTCTCCCAAAGTGTGGCTGGGCACGGCAATCCGACCATTGGCGAGGCCATCCTCTCCGTTCTGATGAGCGGTCGGAGTCAATGCAGCCGTATAGTTGCCAAATTTAAAGCTCAGAAGTGTGAGCTCATTTGTAGATCACTGAAAGTGCGATGCCACGCCGTTGTTCGTTCATGATTTATTCGAAAGCACGACATGTACCCACAATCGAAAAATTGTGGGTTGAATTTCTTTTTCCCTTTTTTTTCGCGACCAATCGGCGTGAGAGATTGGCGACGCTATATGACTCAACGGTCGACGTGTCGTAAAACCAATAACCACAACCACCCACTGCGAGCGATTGTCCGTGGCAACCAACAGCCGCCAGCCGTGTTGGATTAGATTTCGCAAAGTATTTATCGCCTCTTTCGCTTTAGCCACTTGCGACGTATGTCATGTATATCATGCACATGAAGTGTCTCTGATGTGTGTGTTGTATGATAGTTGTGCTCCAATTATCGCTCGGTAATGAAGTACTGCATAATTGCCATCGTTCACCTGCTGTTGTATTCGCACCGTTGGCTTAGACTTTGCATGCTTGTAGGTGCCATGCTGAGGTGAAACATCACGCTGGATTCGATCTTTTTGTTTCAGGGGAACTTGTGGCAACAGCTGTTGAGCTTCTATTTTATACTTGAGCTGGTGAATACGATACCCTTCATTGCGACGGTAAGTATTGCAGGTGGACACATCTGCAGGTGGACCGCAGTACCTGCCAGTTACCCTCTTAAAATGGCTGGCAATAGTGTCACTTTGCTGGCTACTGCTCTGAAGAGCGTGCTGTGTCGCAGTCACTGTGATTGTTGAGGCGTGCCGGGCCCTGCAGATTGTTTTCCCTTTGTGCGTGCATCTTGCAAGGGGGTGCAAGTGTACAATTGCATCAACGGAGTTACTAGATTAATTCGTGCTTGTGTACATCAGGGCGGCGAATTAACGCACGGCTGCGGATGCTGTAAGTAATGTCCGGAAATTCTCAGACGCCAACAAAAATTGTATAAATATTGCAGCCCCCATCGTGATAACGTTGCTATACGAAAGGATGCTATAGGAAGTAAGCTTGCCAGCGTGCAAACACATAAAGCCTGTTCCTCTAAAGCAAAATATGCCTATGGCTTACATTGCAAATCTGCGGCTCATCTGTGTACCAATGTACAACTAGCCAAGCATTTTCTTCAAGCAAGAATGCCAGAATGCATTTGTGCATTTGATGTGACAATCGGATGGCCATCTTTTTACCTTTCAGCGTATTTCGCAAGGCTTCCTTGCCCAGGAGGGTGGCTACTGCACTCCAGCTCCATTTTGGTCCTTATTTGAATACAACCGCGAAACAAAATTAAGCAGTTGGTTTTGCATTGCAAGATAATACAAGGGTATCAAGGTAATACAAGGGTATCCGATTGTGTATAACCGAATTCAAATCATGGCTTCGTTGGCTTACTTCCATAGACACATGCAGCTGCGAAGACATCCGGCGTTGCCACTCTCTCTCACGCCGAATGTGCCCAGGGAGGCCGAGTTCCGAATCATGCGAGATGGTGTACAGCGTATGGCATAAAAATGAAACCTGGGACCCTACATTTGTGGGAGAAGCACGTCACTGACTACCGTATCGAACCCACTCAGCCAATAATCCCGAAGAGCAGTAGAAATTACATCTCGGAAAGTCAGTAATTACTGTCGGGCCGTTCATGGGATCTATTTTAGGTACCTATTCGGGATAGAAATGGTAGAATGACCTGTGACCTGTGATACGCACAGACCTGTGATAGACCTGTGGTACGCACAGACTCTCATAAAGTCATCCAGTCATAAACTGCTCAGACTTAATAAGAGTCGCAGGGGCCCATCTAGGTTGAGCCTGTAATGGGAAGATAATATAAGCCGGGACAAAACCATACTCAACATCCTAACCAATACTATATCCGAAATTATAAAGAAGCCATCTACCAACATCATATCCACCCACCCACCTACTGGAATAATATCACACCTATCCACATATAAATATAACTCAAAAAGAACATTCTCCAACCTATACAAACTTGTCCACCCTTTTTAAAATACATTCAATGAGGGACTCCCCACGACATCAGCATTCAGCCTATTGCATTGATCAACCACCCTTTGACTGAAAACCATTTTGTCAAGGTGTAGGACAGTTGTCCTACACCTTGACTTGTCTAACCTGAATTGATAACACCTATGTGATACTCTAAATAGACGAGCATCATTCAGATTGGCCTTGTTTAACCCTGTAACGATTTCATCCCGGCAGATCCTGAACTCATTGTAATTGCCTTTAGGAAAATTTGGAATCCATGTTTTATTGATACTTACACTTACTCCAACTTAGCAAGGAAAAGCACATAATGTTGTGATCACTAGTACCGAATGTCTCCTGTTGTCACATTTTGAACTCAATTTTCCTCATTTGTAAGCACTAGACCTAACATTTTCCTTACCTTTGTACTCGAGTTCTCCCATGCATTATCCTACTTATCTCTTCCTGCATCAATCTGTCGTTAAAAACCTGCATCAACCTGTCATCGACGTTCATTTGATCTCGCTAGCGGAACCGGTCAGGAAAGGAAAGTTCCAGTTCACGCCCGACGTGATAGCCACCAGCGAAAGATTGCATCTGGTTACTTTTGAGCTTCCGAGATACAAAATCGGCGATGAAGCTGAAGTCAGGCCGTATAAATATCACGTAGCATGGAAAATGTATCAAATGTCAAATTCGACCAATGAATTGCCTGTGTGAAGTTCGGATTTCAGCGACTTTTAATATCAAGTGCGTGCTATTTTATTTCAGCTCGCGCGCACCACTCTCCAAATGCATGACTGTGAGTGGCAGTATTGTGGTGTGATGTCACCTGCTCGGTCCCGACCACGTTCTTGTTCTTTGCCATGTATTATTGTTTGACGACGGTCTGCGTACTGCCGGTGCTGATGCGTGTGTTCCGCTGGTTTTGCAGGTGTTCTGGGCACCGCTGCGCAACGTGTTTGTGCCAGCCTTTTTGAATTGCTGGCTAGCCAAGTACGCACTGGAAAACATGTTTGTGAGTATCGCTGACACACGCACCGTCGCCTCGGCTCCACCCCGTTCTGAGTATCGCTGACACACGCACCGTCGCCTCGGCTCCACCCCGTTCTGAGTATCGCTCAACCCCGTTCTGAGTATCGCTGACACACGCACCGTCGCCTCGGCTCCACACCGTTCTGAGTATCGCTCCACCCCGTTCTGAGTATCGCTGACACACGCACCGTCGCCTCGGCTCCACCCCGTTCTGAAACCATCACGCCATTAGGCGTGGTGCGGTTTTTACAATCAGACACCAATCAGTGCGGTTCTGAGAGAATTCCCTGCCCCGTTGTGTTTCATATCGCCTCTCGGATGGCTCGTGCGAGTTGCCACGTACGAACTGCGTGACCACTTGACCCCCGGCCGTTTGTTGTTGTTGTTGTTGTTATTGGGGTTTAGGGGCGCATCAACTGCCCAGGTTATACAGCGCCCCCCGGCCGCTTGTGATCGCGCCGAGGTCGCAGGCGCGACAGTCTCCTGATGGGGTCGACAACTGCCAGGTTATACAGCGCCCCCCGGCCGCTTGTGATCGCGCCGAGGTCGCAGGCGCGACAGTCTCCTGATGGCGCCCGGATCCTAGGTTATACAGCGCCCCCCGGCCGCTTGTGATCGCGCCGAGGTCGCAGGCGCGACAGTCTCCTGATGGCGCCCGGATCCGTGGCGCGCCACCATTCGCCGTATTGACGTATGCACTGCACAATGCACACCGCGAGAGATTGGCCTATTTGTCGCGCCGGTCGCGGCGCCAGTGACCTTCGATACCGGCCGCAGTCGGTATTGAGCGCCGGCCGGCGCGACTGTTCGACTGGAGTCCCGAGCTGCGCGCTGCGAGCCCCGAGCCGTCCGGAGGCGTTGTTTGACCAGGGTTTTGTGGATGGCATCATTACCCATCGATTGACACTGGCCAGGCAAACGCCTGATTGGCGGTGGCCGCCAGCGCAGCCGGTCGAAACGGCCAGGGTCACCCGGGACATTTGGTCATACGTGCTGAGTTAACATTTATAAGGAACCAGGGTTGTTTTTATTTTGTATGAGCACTTGGTGTATACGACACATTGCGCTCTCTGAACCGCACGAATTAGTTTTCTTGTCCCACAAATGTATTAATGTGCCCTCCAGAACAGATGAAATGACACCAAGAGCATCCCTAGACTGAAGGCTGTGTTAATCGGCAATGTTTCAGGCTTTGAAGTGTCAGAAAATCCAGTTGTGTATTTGACAAGTCTGCTGGTGGCAAGCAAGTGCATGGATATATCACTCAGTATTTTATGTGAAGCAAGGACATTCCACTGGTCGTTTGATAACGGTACATATGCATATGAACAGTTATTGTTTCGCTTGAAGAGTGCAACAAAGCATGTGAACAATCATATGCCTCGATATCGGGTCAATTTCTCGTACGGTGGTGCACTTCTTATATTGTGGCTTCGTTCACTGCGCTCACCGATAGAATACTCGTTTCGCCGTAATTACACCCGTTTGATTCTAGAACATGAAAAACCTGACCTGGCCTAATCTATCCTGATCCGACATGACCTGACCTGAACCGACCCAACCCGATCGGACTCGACTCGACCCGACCCGACCTGACCCGATCCGACCCGACCCGATCAGATCTGACCCGATCCGACCCGACCCGACCCGATCTGACCCGATCCGACCCGATCTGACCCGATCCGACCCGACCCGATCAGATCTGACCCGATCCGACCCGACCGACTGACCCGTCCGACCCGATCGCCGATCCGACCCGACCCGACAGCTGACCCGACCCGACCCGATCGACCCGATCCGACCCGATCTGACCCGATCCGACCCGACCCGACCCGACCCGACCCGATCCGACCCGACCCGACCCGACCCGACCCGACCCGACCCGACCCGACCCGACCCGCCGACACGACCAGATCCGGCCTGACCTGGCCTGACCTGGCCGGGCCTTGCCCGACCGTCTCACTTTTGGACTTATATTGTTTTGCTGCAGCGCTTGAGCCAATACTTTCTGCACTCATAATTAGGACCTGCTCTGTTAATGTTGATTTCTACGAATTTGATTCGACTATTTCCTCTGAACTACTCATCAATGTTACTAAAAGAAGGACTTTTGTGACTGCACATATCATGCACGCATAGATAGCTGTACGAATTCGGTTCGCGTTCGTCTTGTCACGTGACCTGCATGCCCAGGCGCCGGCCGGCCGATGCATTGTAATTGAACATGCTTCGCTAAACCGTTGCGTGGCGTAAACTGACAGAAAACTGCGACACCGAAAAGGCCGTCACGCACCGTGCCATTGTATCCCGTTTACTGACAATTCAGCATAGTGCATTCCTGTGCGAGATGGAAGCAAAATATTCGTCAGATGAGCCAGGTTGAGCACGAATGATATAAATTTCAACTGAAGCAGATCGGTTTTCAGTGCGTGTATGCCGAAAAAGTAGGCATCGTTTCTTAAATCGAGCTGTTACCGAACATGGTGTGCGCACTACAAATTTAAGTGCACTGTACCGAAATTGGTTCCACTTATTTCCAAAATGTGTGTGCCTCTGCTGAAATTGTATGTGATAAGCCCATGTCTCCACTGGCTGCCAAGAAAACTATGAAAATTCATGAAGGTTGTGGCAGGCTCTCAAAATCGCCTCCTGCATGCCGCACAAAACCATGCCCATCAGAATGTGAAAGAAATGTTTGTCTCGTCTCTAATAATTGCTTCTTCCTTCCTTTTTCATCTTGTAATCTCGTCAAAGCATCGTTGTCCAGTTCGATTAACTACACACAAAAGGAAATGAATTCCTTTAAGCTTTACCGTGTTTATATCTTCGGAGCTATTTTGAGGCTCTTCGAGTTGATTGATGTAGCAGGTGAATTTGGGGCGTAATGAGTTGTTGCCTTATGGGGTAATGTACACTCCAGCCTCCTTCTATTTTGCTTTTGAGTTGTTTCCTGAATGCTTATCGTCGCAGTCGTGGCGTTATTCTTTATTGTTTTCATATTGCATATCAGCTGATTCGACAGTAATGCGCTTTGAGCGCCTGTTCTCGCCTGTCCAGAGAGCGTTGTGTCGATAATTATGCACATGCATACTAGTGGTGTAAGTTATAATGCTAGAACTTAAATTTTCAGCTACAGCCATTCCATGGCATCGGATGCATCGTGGCCCCAGTGCACGCTGGAGCGGCACAAAAGCGTCGAAAGAAGCCACAAAGGTATTCCCTGAAGCTGCCGCTGATGGTGCAAATAAGCGTCATTAAGCTCAAAATAACCCAAGGTCGTGCAAATGTATTCGAAAATTAACTAACGTGGGCTTTTTATAGTCCAAATATATCCATGATTCCCCATTTCGTGTTGTCTGGCGTCGAGTCACGATTTAAGGCTATTTTTGGCAACTTAATATACCCCCAACACGAGCACGGCATTTTTCCATCTTTCCCAGTGTTCGGGTAAAGCAGTGTTGGAGGGAAGTGCCTGACACTCCTTGCTACGACCACTTCCCCTCCTGGTATTTCCAAACGGTGAGTGCTAGTGACATGAAACAGACGCCTGAGTGTTGTACGTGACGATGTCTCACGATTACCAGTTGATTTGCATACTTCGGGCCACTGGTTGAACAGCTAGGTCAGTTTGAAGGACGTTTTTTCGCAGCCATCGAGAATCGCCTTGCTTAATCGCTGCCCGTGTACAAAGACGCACTCAACACGCTTGCCAAAGCATTCCTTCGTATCTTGGAGTACTAGGGATGAGCGATTTAGCATACTTAGGTCCATTGGTACCTTGCTCATTGGATGATATGAGGTCAAAGTGTTGGAATTTGGTTCGGAAACTTCCAAAATAGTAGCCGAAAGCGCAATTTTCTTGTACCAAGAGGTACAGATGTGCACTAAGTTAACTATCAGCGTCAACGTTAACCTCTGTATGATTCGCAGACCCAAGCGGGTCCGATTGGGTCAGCTACAGCGAATGACTGGACAAGGCGATGATCTATACGAATGAGTTAGCTTTTCCACCACCCTACTATCCCTAATGCCAGCGATTTCATGTTTTATTTTTCAATCATCGCGATTTCGACAAAAATGGCCTGACATCTTCCCACCTGGAATGTCACAGAATAGTGACGTGTGTGTCATGACATCTTCATTTTTTTCAATATAAAATCGGTGATATGTGTTCTATCAACGGTACCAGGCGAGGAACGCGAACCGGCGCCTTTTTCACGTTGTGGCGAGAAAAATATACGGAGTCTTGCATAAACACCATGCAATGGCCATGCTAAAAAATCCTGCATCTGCTTAGCGAAAACAAATCCTTGTTTTTACACTAGTGAGCATAAGAAAAGCAGGAAGCGATACATTGCGTGACGAAATCAGCTGGCATCGTGGCATTGCCATGGTTAAATTTATAATTTATTGTTCCAGCAGTATTTCCACTGAACTTTGAGGAATGTCAGTGCCAGTCAGATCAATATCTATTGCATTGGCAGTGCTTAGAAACATCGCTGTAAACTTGAAGAAGGTGTCGCGTCGCACCTTAACCATGACAATGCACAAGCCTGACAAGTGAAGCTTAGAGTACCATACATACAAACTGAACAGGGAATAGGCCTTTTGACAACGCTTACTTAATTGAATTCCCGAAGTAGTATCATCTACGTAGCCCATTTAGAACGCACTAAATTGATACATATTTGCAATTCAGTTGGAATATCAGGACCTGAAACGAAGTACATGGTATGTTTATTGGCGAAGAATATACCAATGTTTCCCATCAATTAAAGTTCGCACATATTATCTAGGAATTACTGCCTATTATATATCATGTAGTTTGTTTGGGGAACATGAAATAGCATCTACACAGTTACAGTACAATATCTGTTTGGTGCACCGCTGCTATTCCTGACAAAAAAAAACAGCAGATATATCTAGTAAGAAATCCCCCAGTTTCATCCATAGCGGTGGTCGAGCGGTGTCGCGGTGTGTTGAGCTGTGACCATGATACCGATCAACCAATTTACACTTCGTACTGCGCCTCCCCGGCCGCGGCCGTCGACGGAGGAAGCCAAAACGGTAGGGTTTCGCAAAGCCGGCGAGGCGACCTCATTAGTGAGTCGCCCACCAGAGCAGTTGCGGACACTAATTTGCCGTGCTGTGGCGGGTAGTGCTTTTTAATACGTAATCACTACATTTGTGTGACGTCAGAACAGTAACGCTATCAAGCGGTTCCCAAGCCAGTTCGAGCGTGCCCGGTTTGGAGCTGTGCATATACTGTACAGCAACTGCCGTGCCTCAGCAGTCGTAGCCAGTGCGTGTAAGCTGGCCGCCGTACGCACGCACTTGGGTATCCTGAACGCGAATCTGATTTCAATTTAATCCATCATATTATAATTCATTATACGTCCAACGACGCAAATGTAGTGCCTGAGTGTGGCCACGCAGGCCGTAAATCACTCAGGCGGTCGCCGCAGCAGCCACCCCTGTACCAGCGGCCGCTGATGGTCCCTCGCCGATCCGCACGCTAGATCAACACGTCCACCACTCGCCAGTCGTGAGCACTGCCCCGCTGAGTGGCACGTCTGGCCCTGTAGACATGGATTCGCCATCTGTGGCTCCTCCGGCTTGTCGAAGGCGGCGCAGTTGATACTGCCCGCCTGTGGTGGAAGTGCCGCAGGACGCCGAGGCCTCGACTTCCCAGGGGAGTGCGACGTAAGCCTGATTCTTCGCTCAAAGCAGAGTATTTTGGTAGACTGCAACCCAGTCATGCAAGCGATACAAATCATGATAAATGTGAAAAATTGGAAGTAAATCACCGTAAATACCAGGTGTAATTCAAAATGAAATACAGTGGTTACAAATCATAGCAGTGATCCGGGAGATATAGGAAAAGCACAAACGTGCCTGGCATTATGCAGACCATTAGTGTGGGGTACGTAGACATTGTCCCGGATATTTGAAATCATTGGAAGGTTGTCCCGGACAAATGGAAAATTAAAAGACAGCCTCTGGCGGGGACGCCTATATTCCACAATAACTGAAAATGAGGTACGTCAAAAATGTGAGAAATACTTCAAACGTCAGTGTGCTAGTTTGCATCGAAATACGTGAACGGTCTTAGAACGTATCACCGAAAATAATTGGAAGACGATGTTTTCGACGGGCTGCAGGTGTCAAAAATATACTTGCACATTGTATGAACACCATTTCTGTGACAACTTAAAACACATTGGACCACGTTTGATTCAGAACGAATTGACCTAGCCATGAAATTCGCAGATGAAAAAGGCCGCTATAGCCTTCAGCCACCCTGCAAATTTGGTATCCCTAGCTTTCATGGTTGTTTTAAGATATATAGGGGATGGCTGATTTCGCCGTCCACCTCCCTTCCAGCTCCAGTGATTTTCGCCACCCCGCCACTGTGCATTGTAAGTTGCTCTCCGCCGAAGGTGATGACGTTGCAAATTCCACGTGCATTGGCGTACGTCTATCGGCTCATTGTCTCATTGACGACCCCTTCTTGTAATGTTTGTCTGGGCCTCTCCTGTGATACTTCCTTCCAACATGCCTCTGCATATTTGCACAGCTGTTTGTTCTCCCATTTCCTCGTTTTAGCCGTTTTATATCTCAGCGACCTCCAGTGCTGATACGTATTCTGGAATAAATGTTTAATGTGCTCTGTCTCGACTCGGCATGCATGATTCAGTAGGACTTCTTGGCTACTAGATATAAAGTAGTTTGGCTGAAAATGTGCGCTCGCATTTACCCGTGTAATACAGGTTGCAGATATTGCCGTCGATAATGTGTACTCTCACAGTAAAGTGAAGCAAGAACTTTTGTTCAACTGGAAAGCTTTTTTCATGTTGGAAGACGCCTAATGGTTTAATGGAAATTGAGCGAGAGTGAAGGACAAGAGAGAAAGATGGGAGAGAGCAAGAAAGAGCAAGGGATAGCAAAAAGAGCTGACGCGATCTCTTTTCTATGTGTTGACTTGTCATGCTAGTTGATGCTTAAGCGTAGCCTTCGCTTACTCCATTACCATCTGTAGGGAGAAACCCGGCAGCACCGCCTTTACGACAGCATCGTCATACCCTGCGTCAATAATCATATTATGTAGCAATATTGCGTTTTTAGTTGTTTTTGGTGTTATTTAAGAAATATAAATCCCAGTGGGTGAATTTGTTAAGGCTGGACGCAGCTTCCTTGCCAGTCATAAGGCTGCACGTAGCTTCCCCGTCAGTCATAAGGGTGACAGTGAGCAGGCACCGTCAAGTTGCTCCTGCAAATATGGTCGCGAATCATTCGTTCCTCGGAATGTACTAGGGGGCTTCGGGTGCACCACCCATTTTAATTGTGCTACCCCACACATGGGGGCTACCCCACACGTGGGGGGCTAACCCACACATTGGGGCTACCGCACACGTGGGGGCTACCCCACACGTGGGGGCTACCCCACACGTGGGGACTAACCCCCACGTGGAGGACTAACCCCACGTGGGGGCTACCCCACACGTGGGGACTACCCCACACGTGGGGCTACCCCACATGTGGGGGCTACCCCACACGTTGACAAGACTGCCTCACGTGTGGACGGTGGTATCCGACAGGCGGGCTTTGCTATTTCGTAGGGAAAAAAGAAGCTTCTGTGGTAAACAATGGGCTAGTTTTACGAATACATAATTCTTATCTGGACTGCCGGATGCACAGGAGTGAAGATTCATATATAGTTGGGGGGGGGACGAGTGTCCCCAAGTTGAAAATATTCTCCTCCGACATTCTGGTATGCCCCACAGCTTTCAACGGTGATACTCATTGCAAGCGGTCCAAAGAATATTGGGCGTGCTATGTGATAGGGTTAGGGCATGAATCAATCTGCATACGATGCATCGCTGATAATTATTCCTTGATCCGTAGTATTTGCATCGAAAAGCAAGGCTCACGTTGTACTATACTTATTGAACCTGAAACGTGGGAAATTATATGTGCTATGTCACTGGACGTTTACTATGCTTACATAGATGCTTATTATGCTTAGTATGCTTGCATAGATATCTAAGACCATTTCGTAGATTCCCTCTTTCCAGGGCAATATGTGTATCATTTTTAATGAGACGTTGGCACAACTTGAACCATATGCCGGTAGGGAGATTTCGCATCCGCCGTCCCCATTGTGGTTTCTTTCCAGCCGTTCCGTTACACTGCGGTAGGAGCGTGAAACTCGGTGACGTTTTCTAACATTCTTTTTCTACTTCCTGCCAAAATGTTGGTTTCGTAACTATACCAGAGTGGCGTCTCCAGGAGAGCGTGATGCGAAGCACCTCCGACACCGCCTTGGGGGAAACTCGGGAACAGCACATGCATCCGAATATTTGCATTGCTTTGCTGTTCAGGTGACTATAATTTCGAATTTCGAATTTGGAACCACTAATACTTCTTTGTTTAACTACGGATATGCTCATTCTGAGCCCAATCATATGCATGGATGTCAGGGGAGGATTCAGGAGGAGGAAAAAATTGTCAGCATATAACCGGTTTTCTCAAAGCGGTATCATGTACGCTGCCATCAAAAGGTTGTGAGGGCGAGACACTGGCTATGGCGGATCAAGGAGTGGGAGGAGTGAATTCGGGAGAAACTGTTACAATAAATCGCATACAGTAGCGGATCCAAGAGATGTTTCCAATGGCCAATGATTGTAGTAGCCTTCCCACTCAGGCCTCTTGGGATCGTCCTTAGCATAATTTACTGGCGCGCCTCTGATTAAAACGTCACGTTAAGTATTGATATTATGGAAGACTAACAAAATAATGAGCATGTATGGCACTGATTGCGACGAAGGACCAGCAACAAAGAACAAATGATGCCCACCTCAGGCTCCTAACTACATGGCTGTTTTACATGTGCATGTATGTACATCAAGTGGTGCTTCATATAATTACGAATTACTTATGCCCACCTATGTACAATTTTATTGCTGTAAAATGCAAACAGTGCCAAATAGTTTTGATAAATTTTCACCAATTTCCTTCATTCTGGCCTCGCCACTGGGAACGTTTTTGACATTTTGACCTTCTGAAGGTGTTAGATTCGATCGCTAGAATTCGTTTCAGCTATCCAGGTTTTGAGATCGGCCCAGTAGGTTCCAAGACTCCACGGCTAGGAGAAATCCGCCCATACAGTTTCAAGCCGAATCATGCCCTACCGTAATAGAGTTAAGAACCACATGGCCCCATTAGGCAGAGTTATTATGTTGCGGTGGCCTTTATTGCGGCACAATATGCGTCTGGTGGATGAAATGAAGCCATAAATCCCCTCCAAGCAATGTGTGGCCGGTACAAATGTTTGGATAAGGATATTGCACCACTGCTTACACATGGATAACTTTCCGTGATGGGAGGTGGTGTACCACAATATGTATGGAGGTGGGGAATTGTCAACATTTTTTTTCACACTTTTTGTGTCACAATTTTGTGTGCCAGTAAATGGTTGTCAACAATGTTGACAATTGTGGTACACCACCTCCCATCACAGAAAGTTCACCATATGTAAGCAGTGGTGCAATATCCTTATCGAAACGTATGTACCAGCCACACATTGCTTGGAGGGGGTTTATGGCCTCATTTCATCCACCAGACACATCAAGGTCAACGTCATCCTGGGCCATCGTTCTATCAGAATCTTTTAAGGCTCATACAAGTGAAGATATATTGAAATGAAGTAAGCTTCATTATATTACAAATTACACATAATTTCAACTTGGCAGTGCTTACAGCGCGCATGTCTTGGACCTGTGTTTGATGTCAGGTCAGTGACCTATGGTCAACACCAATGTTTTCCATGACCTATGTGACTATGTTTGTAACATTCGTTATGTAGTTAGCTCTCAAATTGTGCGCGTTTTAACTCTGTACCTTTACAAGAAATATAGATATGAAATGTGTTTGGGACGTGAATTTTTATGAAAATCCGTCAGTTTGAGTCTCAAAATTATTTGTAAACAACTGATCATGCCATTTTCCGACCATGCTTGTCGAGGCCTAATGATGCAGTGATGCAGTGATACAGTGATCCTCGGTTCGCGTTCATGCACCGCTCAGTTCGGAAATTAGAGGGGGTCTTTGTCAACTCCCCCACCCAGAGACGAGGTGTGATGATCTGACCGGAGAGACTGGTCGGGCGAATACGTAGACTAACAATTTTAAATGAACAACTTTGCAGGTGCATGACCGACGCAGTCGATGCTCCCCTAAACTCCAACAACCTTGCATTAAAGTGAATGAATTAATAAATCGTTCGTGGCATTGTATGGAACTCTGTTTCAGCTGACATTTTGCAGCGTAACATTTGTAAAACTGTGGTTAAATCACTTGACTAAAGGGCTCGCATGTATGCCATTTAGTCCTGCAGACCCGTGTGATGTTTAGGGATATGCTTGCTTCTGTGCTGTTCAGCTAGATGATGGCCTCAGCATCGTTGATGCCGTGCAATGATCTCAATTGTGTCATGATCTGTGTTGCAGAATGATGTCAATCGTGTCATGATCTGTGTTGCAGAATGATGTCCATCGTGTCATGATCTGTGTTGCAGAATGATGTCAATCGTGTCATGATCTGTGTTGCAGAATGATGTCCATCGTGTCATGATCTGTGTTGCAGAATGATGTCCATCGTGTCATGATCTGTGTTGCAGAATGATGTCCATCGTGTCATGATCTGTGTTGCAGAATGATCTCAATCGTGTCATGATCTGTGTTGCAGAATGATCTCAATCGTGTCATGATCTGTGTTGCAGAATGATCTCAATCGTGCCATGATCTGTGTTGCAGAATGATCTCAATCGTGCCATGCAGCGTTCGCAATCTGCCTTATCGCAACAGCTGATGGTACTGTCTGCTACATTACTATGCCTCGTCTTCACAAGGTAACGGACGCACCACCCATTGCCACGCTTCTCTGCCTCTTTGTCTAGCTACGCTGCCCGTCACACCTCCCACACTGCATGCTTCATCTACACGAGATACCACCTGCGCACCGATTTCGGTGCATAATTGCATCAGCTAAATCGTATCTCCCTTATATGGGCCCCTCAGGCTGCTTAAGCTACTGGAACAGTCATTATACGTTCCCCTGCGTGCAGCATTGTCTCCCTTTTGTGCAAGAGAAATAACATTGAGTACTCGTCACCTCTTTGAGAGCAGAATCTGGTTCCAATATTGTTAGCTTCAGCACTTCATCACAAATTCCCTGGCACTTGACTTTGATGTGATCCGTCTCTTTCACCATTGTATGTCATGGTGTGAGACGAGGTCATGACATCGATATTGAGGCACGAAATCGCATTTGTTCCGCGACTAGTTTGATAACCACGGTGAGTGCCAGATGACCGAGAGCGCACCGACATTGACCTATTTGACCTGATCTGGAATCTGACATTTACCTATTTGATCTGATCTGACAGGCCAACTAACACAATATGCAAGAATATTCCGAATAGCTATGGACGTTCAAGGATAGAGCTACATCATGCCGTTTACCTTATATCTGCATCTGCCATAGAACATGGATACTCAACATGGATTTCAATCTGGGAGATCTTGTTTAACAAAACTACTGGGGGCGTCGGTAGAGCAATGGCTAAGCTGAGCGTCTGGCATGACAGAGATGCGGGGTTCGATTCCCCTCGGCGCCCGCATTTCCTGCCATGGTGTGAAGCAGGCGACGCCATATGACCTCAACGGTAAAGCCACAGCCAACCAACTAACCTACTGGAGTTCAACTGTAGTGTAGCGTAGTGTAGTGTACTGGAGTAAGTACTGGAGAAGAAGGCAGTCAAAGTGGGATAGATGTTGTGTACTAAGATTTTAACCAAGATGTTGAGAGAGTTCACACAAACGTCTCATTCATCAACTAGAACAGCATGGGATTAATGGAAAAGTTATAGGTTGGATTGAAGCATGGTTAAGAGGACGGAAACAAACGGTAGTATTCAAAGGATGTAAATCTGAATGGAAGGATGTTCTCAGTGGAGTGGTACGGGGCTCTGTTCTAGGTCCACTTCTCTTTGTCGTCTTTGTAAACAATATTGAGATAGTGCTGGGGAATAGTGTGTCCAAATCTGTTGATGACATCAAGCAGGTAGGAGTGGCTACCAGCAGGTATCAATTTGTCAATATTCAACTGGACTTGGATGACCTAAAAAGTGCGCTGATCAATGGCAGATGTCTTTCAACTATGAGAAGTGCAAGGTTATATAGCTGGGATCTGGAGATGAGACATTTGGATATGCAGTGGGAGGTAGGGAACTGGTTATTATTGGAGAGGAAGAGACCAAGGCGTGTTAGTTTCAAATGGCCTCAAAGCATAAAAACATTGTACCTCAGCTAGGAGCAAGCCAATCAGATGCTGGAAATCATTAATAGGAGTGTGAGGTATAAGAGCAATGCAGTAATGAAGAAAAAAATACTGTACGTTGCATATTCGTGACCCCACTTGGAATATTCTGTACAGGCATGGAACTCTTGCTTGGAAATATATATATAAGCGCTCGAAAGAGTGCAGGGCAAAACAACTAGACTCATCGGTGGACTAGGTAACTTAGAATATGAAGAAAGGCTTATGGCATCAGACATGCACTCACTCAGGCATAGGAGTTTAAAGGGTGCTATAATTCAAATGCATAAAGTCGTTAAAGGATTAGTTCATGTCAATCTGAATGGTGCTCTTCTATTTAGAGTGCCACATAAGGGTCATCAATTCAGGTCATGCAGATCAAGGTGTATGGCAGTTATGCGACAACAGGTTTTCAGTCCAATGGCGGTTTATCAATGGAATAAACTGCCTGATGATGATGTGAGGACTCTCTCATTGAATGTATTGAAAAACCTGGCGGACAAGTTTTTTAGGCTGCACAATCTTGTTTTTGAGTTCTCATTAGAAGTCAGTCGGGTGATGTTTATGCTAATAGGTGGGTTAGTTGGGTAGAATGTTCGGAGGTAGCTTCGTTGGAATTTGGGATATAGAATTGGTTATGATATTAAGTATCTTTTTGTCCAGGCTTGTAGGATCTTCCTTTTACAGGCTTAACCCAGATGGATCCCTGTGGCTCTGATTAATTCTTCCCACTTTATAACTGTGTGACTTTATAACAACAGTCAGTTTGGAATAGTCAACTGTTCCCCCTACTACCAGAGGCAAGGAAATTACACCGCACTGCGACGGTTCTAATTTAAAACGAAATTGTACCTTATACTGGTTGATATTCTCTGTGATAAATACCATGTCGACATCTCGATATAATTTGATGCGGCTGGTTTAGCTCTGAGGTTAGATTATTCTAACCTAGACTCTAGACAAAACTCGAGACTCTAGACACATTACATTAGCCTCATCCTGGTGGTGGTATACGGCCTTGATCCCGCACGGTTTCGTCCGCCTCGGTCATCCGCTTCAGCTGGCTTCGGCGACTTTCAGCTGTGGCAGATGACTGACGGTGATGAAGACAGCGCCGTCCCATCTGGGCTGTGCTTCGTTTTGATGAATGCCGCTGATGGGTCATCACTCAGATCGTGAGCCCGTTTCGCCATGATAGGGGGCGAGGCAGCGCACTCGCCACACGTGGCCAAAACCATACGAACGGAGACAGAGCTGGTCGACACCAGCACTTGCCGCCAGTATGTCATGCTGATGCCCGATGCTGATGCCCGATGCGTCGCGTACTAAGTAAACCATGAGCAAGGGATCAACCATGCGCCGGAGCTGAGTGGCATGACGGAGGACGAGCTTAAGGCCGAACTCGTCGATCAGAAAGTAACCGAGGTGGTCATGCTCGAGTACCGTGTGTGTATGTGTGTGTATGTGGGGGGTATGTGGAACGGCTCTCTCCCAGCCGCACGTCATGTGGAGACGGCTCGTTCTCCCCAACCACATGCATGCCGGATGCGCTGGCTATGATGTGCGTCCGCACGTGCTCAATCGGGGCGGGAGTTCTAAGTGCCCGAAGTATGGATATCCAGGTGAAGAGTGGCATTAGTATGGATATCCAGGTGAAGAGTGGCATTAGTATGGATATCCAGGTGAAGAGTGGCATTCACGCACGCCTGTATATTTGCACTCGGAATGATCTCCATTCTACCGCTGGGTGCCACAGTGACGAGTATTGGTTCGGAGGCTGTGGCAGACCAGAGTCCATGTTGGCTCTTGAATGTCCGCGCTGGTATTTCGAGTGCCAGGAGTTGAGCAGGCGTTTCGAGAGGGAACCAAGGGAACCAATTTCGAGAGGCAACCAATCGAGAGGGTCCACGCCCATGGAATTTGCACTTCGGCTTTACACGCGGAGCAAGCTTCACCGCGATGCCTCTGAGCCTGTACCGGCCGGCCCAGATGTGGCCGACTCCATTCCAATCATGGTTAGCCGTGCTTCCCAGGTGCCGCCCTTCTCAGCCTCAGTCAGGTGTCCGGCGGTCTCGCCCCACAACCTGCAGCCATTTGCAACGCGAAAGTCGGGAGCACAGCCGTGCATAATGTTCTCAAAAGCATGAGCTTTCTCGGGTGTAGACACATCAAATATAGAATGAGTTCCTCAGTCAGTGAATTCGTGCTTCAGTGGAATGTTCCAAGTCTAATACACTATCAGCCTGAATTTAAATCATACATGCTCAAGCAACAGCCACCCATTGCTGTAATTCAGGAAACGCATTTTAAAGACTGTGATTCATGTAAGTTTACTACGGCTGGTTATTTGTTTTAACTCGTTTTAACCATTCTTTCTGGTCAGATCCTCCGGCCCCGTATCGATGGGTCCTTTCACGCTCCCTTCTAATCTCCAAACTAATCGTTACACGAAAGCGAAAGGGGTGTCACCCTAAAGCGCTAGGACTCGAAACTACCCTCAAACTTGCTCTCCTCGAAAAGTGGCATGACTAGGGGGTTTATGCGATCACGAGTAATGCCATGTTTTTTGGCTCTGGGTGGTTCATCTTGGGGAAGATTTGTTTTTATTTGAATCAGAAAATGAAGGCAAAATCGGCCATGGCGAACCCGTAAATCAACATTTTTAGTGTTGGAAATTTGCAAAATGTGTATTATTTAATTTTTGATTTTTTTCGTTCCTTTAATGTGTAGAGCGCACCAGCAAACGCTGCTTTAAGTCAACTTTCCTGATAAAAATGCTTAGTTTAGACAGAATCTGTGATTTTAGCCTTATTGGGCAAATATGCAAAAAGGAATACATCAAGAATGAAAAATATGAGAGATAAAAATAATGTGGTGCGTTTTGTTGCGTCCGTAAAGACAAGCAAACGCTGATTGTTTTATTCAAATTTCCTTACCTGTTAAAGCGTGAAGACTGGTTGAACTTTTTGGAGGTAGCCTAACTTGGTCGTGACTAGCTCGGTGACCGTTGATGGCCTGACCAATTGTTTCACACATGTAAAATTGATGTGGGAAAGGGCATGCCAAATATCGGCCCGCTGCCGCGAGCCGGATTTCACTGTCCGCGGAAATCCTAAGGAACCTTCCCAAAAGACCCCTCTGAGACCCCTTAGGGTTAATGTCATAATATCGTTTCTGATCAGAGGCAGAGGTGTTACTGCCCTGTATATTCCGACTTCACTCCTCGATCTAGTTGTATTAAACGGCGATATAGATTTTGTTGCTGCTCTTGCTGAACTAGCAAGTGTTGATGTGCCTGTTGTGTTGACATATTTTCCTCCATATTTTACCGGATCCCATTCGAAGCCCATTTTCCTAGTTTCATCATCCCAGTCTCATCTCAGGTGATTACAATGCTCACCACCCACTATGGGGCTGTGCATCCATAAATCAGTCAGGTCATCAAATCAAGACGATTCCACAGATCGGTCACTTGTTAATTCGAATGCGCGATCGCCTTTCGTGATGCATCGACGGACGTCGGCATCGGTTTGTACTTTCCTTCACCCGCTTTACATGCTACCTTCTCTTCAGTCGGATTATTCAGTCGGAAGTATTATTTTATGATCATTATCCAATTTGCCTCTTCCATGTTTCCACGACGGTCAGAGAATCCGATCGGTTGCATCGAGCTGGAACTTCAGCGCATGAACCGAACCGCACGCGGATCTCCGCTGAATCTCCCTGACCTGTACGGAAATCGGTCGACCTCATCCCTACCAGTCAACCCGCATCGTTGATGGAGGATGTCTGCATGTCGTCAGACACTCCGCTACCTATCGTATTTCCCGCACCCGGCGTCCACGCCAGTGAAATTCAACTCCTTGGTGGACACGGGCTTGTCAACATCCGGTGAAGGAGCGGAGACCCATTGCAGAGAGGGTACTCAATCTCTTCCTCTGGTAGACACGGGCGTGTCAACACCCAGTGGCAGGACAGAGACCCACTGCAGAGAGGGTACTCAATCTCTTTCTCTGCTAGACAAGGGCGTGTCAACACCCAGTAGCAGGGCGGAGACCCATTGCAGAGAGGGTACTCAATCTCTTCCTCTGCTAGACACGGGCGTGTCAACACCCAGTGGCTGGGCAGCGAAGCAGGGCAGAGAAGGCGCTCCATCACTGCCTTTGCGACGAGCACGAAACTGCCCCGAGGCAAGCACGGCAGAGCGTTGGAAAACGATACGTAACGAGCAAACAACGTTTGTGGGAACAGTTCAGCGAAAGTTAACCCTTTGCCTGCCAGAGTGTGTAAGTGGAGTACCTTTCTGCCCAACCCCAGCCTGCCGCGATCGAGTAACTTTCTGTAATTGCTTCCGCCCGTGGAGTAGGTGTGACTGGATGGGCCGCATTGTCAAGGGCCGGTGATCGATCGGGTGGCGGCGCCATTCATGGCGGGCCTGACTGGTGCGGTCAGAAATCCATCGCATCCTTTGGGCGGTGGTAATTAGGATCTTGTTCAGGCATGATTATCATTTTAAAATGACGCCTGTCTTTTATTCATGCTTGTGAAAGATGCATTCAGCTCATTAGGACCTATTATTTGATATAAGCATGATATAAATATTCCGGTGTACGCATCTATGTTCTTCACGTTGTGTACTTACTTTCCAACTTACTTCCATGATGTTGCGTATGCAGTAGTAAGTATCAATAAGAAAATGCCAAAGCATCTGTACCTCATAATAATTCATTTCTTGTGAACAGGATAATAACTGCAACATTACCGTTTGAACTCACTTTGAAAGCTCCATGGCTGAGAGTTGCACCAACTCACCCTAATATCGAAGCGGTCGGGTTTGTTCTGGCTGAATTGGAGGCGGGAACCTGTTCCGCCGCGGTTAGCTTCGCTCTAAATACGTGTGTTATATATATATATATATATATATATATATATATATATATATATATATATATATATATATATATATATATATATATATATATATATACATATATATATATATATATATATATATATATATATATATATATGTATAATATGTGTGTGTGTGTGTATATGTATATGCATATCATATGTATATGTACATGTACATGTACATGTATATGTATATGTATATGTATATATATATATATATATATATATATATATATATATATATATATATATATATATATATATATATATATATATGTATGTGTGTGTACATGGAATTGAAATCACCTTGTCACCTTGTCAGTGGAGTGCTCGGCGATGGTACATGATGTGTGGGATAGGAAGTGAGCTAAAAGTAGATCGAGTGAAGAATGCGATATGTTTATTATTTGGTACATATATGTATGTTGTCAGTAGGGAGGCGAAAACCTCAGTTGGTAGATCATCAGACTTCGTCACAAGAGGTAGCCCGCTGGATTCCCTCCGCATGCATACATTCCTAATGAATGGTAATGCTGGAATTGGAGCTTGGCAATTGGTTGGAGGCAAAGAGCCCAGATGACCGTTTTTCCACTCAAATATGCCCTTTTAAACTCTTTACGGGATTTGCTGGAAATATAATTGTGAAACCCAGAACATAGTTGTCTGAGGGAAGCTGCCTTCGGATGGTTTGGTGACCTGACTACACGGCAGGCTTGGTGCATACCAGGGAGCTTGCACTTTTGTAACATGTTCACAGGTTTAAAAATAAATAGCGAATAGATGTGACATGTCGATATACAGAGACGCAACCAAGCCCCCAGCAACCAAAAATACACCAGATCGAACCAGAAATGTTGAGATTCTCACCATGGAAAAAGAAAAACGTTCGGCGCGCTAAGCACGCCCGAACCATTTTCTATATCATACCATTTTTAGGTCCCCAATTTTAAAAAGATCCTGGCTGCGCCACTGTGCATATATACAATTATTTTCCAACATTTAGTGCGGTGATATGTGGAGTAGACAATCTCGTAATGGTCATCGGTCTGCGGGTGAGAAAATGAATGTTGTAAAGGCATTGAAGGACGAGCTGATAACTGTCCCCCTAACTGTCGTCCGCATTGTGTAATATTATTTATTCATTTCACGGCACATGTCCTCCACGTACAGTGGCTATTGTCTTTTTGTTCTCACATACATACAGCGGTACGATACAGGACTACAAAGGTTTGCTTTGTACGTCCAATTGGTGTGCTGGGTCGATATATCGGCCTCATAATGCACATAATGTTTTGATAGTTGATGTAAGTTATATGTCATAACTATTAGCATATAACGTATGAAGGCAATGGCCCGCAGACCGTATTACTGTGCCCCCTCCAGCACATATTGTGGTGAGCTATGAAAGGGGCTCGGCTGGAGTCATGAGAAGGCCCATGATTCCAACCGAACATTTTTGAAGGCTTAACAATATCTGTTGTAGTAGTCGCAGCAGTGATACGGCGTACCGGCCATTACCATTTCAACATACTACAATGTCGCCGTATATTCAGCATGTTTTTCGAGAACTATGTTCAGACACTGTGGAAAACTATGTGAGTCGAATGTACATGTCCTATTCCTCAGTTACGGTATCTAGCAAATCAATAGCATGGGAATCAGGCTTCCAAAATCAGAATTTCGCTTCAATCTGCAACAGTTCCAGAAATGTGCAGCCCTGTTCTGGGATCGATCGCTGAGCGCCGTGTTGGTCAATCGTGCCATGCCTGGAGGACAGCCCGGTCCGACCGACCGCCATCCACGCCACGGAACGGGCACCCTCCGACCGCCGAACTGATGCGAGAGGATTAGGCGCGCAGACCGGAGGGGAGGTCTGACAGACGATCATTCTTTCGAGACATGCCAATGGGCAGCCCGCCGGAAACTCAGAGTTATGCACTTTTTGGCAGTACAGGCCAAAAGTGGCAGACGAGCTGTGGTAGTGAAGGGGTTAACATGTATGCAACGCTAACTAAGATTTGGTCGCTCACTAAAATGTGGTCCCTTGTTCGAGTGGTTAATGAGTCACCACCTGTAAGTAGAGCTTTCCCGTAACTGACTTTAAACAACATAGCCAACATTAGCCCTGCAGATGTACCAAAAGCGTTTTAAGGATCACTACTTCCAGGTATCTACCTCCGACCAACATACTGCAGCCACTTTAAATGATATTGCGGAAGAACTCTGTCGCTGTGATCTCTATTCTGATCATAATAATTCCGGTAATGTTCAATTCACATTATATGAATTGGAACTATCGATTAGCAGACGTGGCATACTTCTTTTTTCTTCTTCTCGTGAGTAAGATGACATTACATTTTGTTCTGCAACATTTCCGGCCAGTATGTGAAACAGCTTCTTTATGCGCTCACCAGCCTTTTTACACATAGTTCCTTCCTTGATGCACAGCTCTTGAGCTTGACCATATTCATTCTTAAGCCTGGAAAATCGCATATCGACCATGCAAGTTAGAGGCCGAGTTCCTCCACCAGCTATGCCTGCAATTCATAGCCGGCACCAAATCCATTTTCGTAATAGTTAGTCGCCACGTTCACGAATTACGCCAACCGACCGCTCACTGTTAATGGTGCGGAACTTCTAACCGATCCGCTCACTGTCAATGGTGTACAAATTCTAACTGACCAGTAGTTGAGACACTTGGGCATTGCTTTAGACTGTGGTTTGCGTTTCACTGCCGGCATTGATTGTCCTCGTACAAAATGCGTTCGTCACTTCAACGTTCTTCGAACAATATCAGGAAGAGAACGGGTAGCCGATCGAACCATAGTATTACAGTTGTACCCGTCTGGAATTCAAAATGTTTTGGAATGCATCATCCCCTTCATCGACATTTCTGCTACTCAGGCAAAACGACATGAGACTGTTCAGAATGAGGCTCCCCACGCTATCACTGGGGTCGCGGGCATCACTCAAGTAGTCAATATGTTAACACACATATTGACTTGAAGCGGACATCCGCGGTCTCGCCCACCGCCACAATCGCAAACTTGTTCGCTGTGCCTTCCGAGTCGGAACTGAGCGAAGCCATTCAACCAATTCGAGACTACCCACGCAAAAAAAAAATCAATTCAGCTGATTGTTTTCCGTTCTGACTTTGTCCACCCTGTACTGTTCATTGGCTTTCTCGGGAGTTGAAAGCATCGGCTTTTCATTCCAGACATTCAAGAGGTAGCCCAAGTATTCCACGATGACCATAATGAATGCAAATTTATGTATCCCTGATGGTACAGCCGGTCACCGCAATTATGTTCCAATGTACCTTTACTATGGCTGATCACTAGGAAAGTAGACTCTGCCGCTTCACAGCAAATGGTGGCAAGAAATACTGCGCCGCTTCACAGTTAGGCGTTACGTGGCAGTCTACCAGGTTGACCACGGGCCAGTGTCCAAGGACAGGAATTCGCGTTTGCGGTCGCCACGTGACTATTTGCTCAGCAGCCGTGAAGTGAGAGACCCTGGGTATGCTACTCCTGCCTTGCATGACTCAGTCGGACAAACAACACTGGCAGTTCAGTGAGCAGTCTACCACTGGACTACTGTCAACAAGAAGCCATCGCCATGGATATCGGACTCGGGCAACACAGAATGAGCTGGAAAGGCTGGAAGCACCTCGATTGCAGAGTGTAGCGAAATGGGAGGAGAGGTTTATGGTGTCAATGAAGCATTCACCTATCTTGAATGACGAAAGAATGTCTAATGTTTACAATTGCTTGCTTAATTCAGATTGATTGTCAACCCGATTAACTACTTGACAAAATTATACTAGTTTCATTTAGGATCCAGAGTTGCTGGGTGTGCGTTATATGCAGTATTGTATGTATATATATATATATATATATATATATATATATATATATATATATATATATATATATATATATGTATATGTATATATATTAAATCACGAGTGAGTGGAACTTTGTACTTAAATCACCAGCCGTAGAAGAGTCGTTTGATTTAAAAAATGTGTCAACTCTCTGGTGGCTTAATAGTTTTATCCCATGCCAGCTTTCACATGAATTTTATATTTAGCATCAGCTGCTGGGGTGTCGTTTAGTTACATATATGACGGCTGTGACGATTGTGATCAATATGAGTTTTGTATCTGTGCGCGCACCAGCTTAGCCAATTACCTGCAGTGCAGCATTTTAGTGGCAATAGCTTAAGTAGCTTTCGCCGAATCGGCTTCAAAATCCATCAATCAGTCGCCGAGTTTGCTTCAGCCAAATTCACCAGTTGAAATTGACGTGAAAATGAAAATGATGAAAGGACGTGCGCTTATAGCGCATGTGCTGCTTCGCCAGCCAACCTCCCGTAGAAGGGATTTTATGTGAATATAAATACAGCTGTGTTATATAGAGTTGGATTCCTCGAAAGCGATTCCTTTCATTTGCATAACAATTCTGCACTGTAATTGGTTAACTTGGCGCGCGCACAGATAAAAAGCTGATATCGATCACAATCGTCACCCGCGTCATGTATGCAGCTCAACGACACCTCAGCAGCTGATTGCTATTGTCCAGGCCTGGGTTCAACCAACAGTGCAGCTGTGGAGGATGAATAACAAATGGACTGGCTCTACAGGTACTGGATGAGACTGTATGGTACAGGTACTGTATGACTGGCACTCAGCCACTGTATAATATGCAGATTATTGCAACGTACGACTAACACCAACCGTGCGATTAAGACATAATGTTGAACCACGGTTTTGCAAACTTACGCGACCCAAGAGTAATTGTACCTTCTGGCGTGAGATAGATCAATTCTATCCCACACCAAAAAAGCAGACTTGACCTGACTGGACCTTGAAACCTTGACTTGCGTGCCGAAGACGTTCCTTTCAGTCCACCAAGCGGCTGCCTGGTGCCTACGTCATAACGTGCATGGGTAATACCGTGTATGCGTCATAATGTATATGCGTCTCGATTATGTGTGATAGCGTACCTACATATACCCCATGTACATGAGTTGTATGATTAGCTTTGGCCGTAAACGTAATTCCATTCAAATTAAAATCCCAAAGGCCCGAAGCGATTGCGTGAGCAAAGGAGAGTTTTCCGTTAGCTTTGCAGAATTCTTATGCTGTCAAACTAACGGAAGTTTAAACGCAATTTACATCGACGGCTCAGCGCGGCAATTACCTCTGATGTAATGCGCCAGTGCTGATAGGCATATTGTCGTGGCTTGTCGTATTACGTCGATTTAAACCTTTTTTGCCAAGCACAGTCATGTTTTTGGTTCAAAACGGTCCTATCGGATTATCAGCTGCTATTTTCCTTCAAGCTGAGGGTGCGGTTTCGTCAGTTATTCTGTTTGTCAACACATATTAGGTTCTTGTTTTAATGGATGTGGCTCCGGGAAAATTTGTGCTGTCGTCTGCCATGCTGGCCGTAATATTTACATATATACAAGCAGAAGCAGCGAGTGAAGCATTGTTCAAGAATGTTGAGATGTTGATGCGTTAGAGGAGAGTAGAGAGTTACGCCACCAAATCCGAAGGAGAAAGGCATTACCGCTGGCCTAATTTCTGCTAAAAAGCTGTAGGCTAAGTGCAAGAAGGGTGTGGATTCTGCCTCGTAGAAAGCTGTGGTCTAAGAAAGATGATGGGCGCGGTGGGGTAGGGTGGGATAATGGTAAATGGCTTGAAAACGTCCGAATGGCGAAGCCCTCATTCATAAAGCTGGTGAATGTACTGTAAGGAAAGCTTGATGTCAAGATGCAATCAGGGAGCCCATTCCACTTGAACAGAGGATTGTGATTCCATTGCATAGTCTTGAAAAAGTAGCATGGAATGTAGGGTCACTGCAAACCAGTTTGGCTGTCATAGATCAACGGTATGTATGGACTGTGGAATGATTGAAAGATAGGATCTTCCTAGATTTGCGATTTCTAGAACGGCACCTTCTCCAAAAATTATCCTATCATTTAATATGGCTTGGAGAATGGATAGTGCTGTTTTACAGTGAACTGCTCAGTGCTAAAATGCTCAAGATTCACTTCAAGGTGCTCACGAATATTCTGATGTCACAAGTTTGAAGGCCAATGTCCTATATATTCAACTGCCAAAACATTTGCCTCTCCATTTGCCAGGATTACAAAGCACAAATCCAGCCTTGGTAAAGCTAGGTTAGTGACCCAACATACATGGAGTTTATCAGGCAAGCTCAGTGAGATAAGATTTGGTTTGGTGTTTTCATTGTTCACCTATTTACCATAAATTATATGAGGTGAAGGTTATAATTAATCCAACTCTACGAAATCTGTAGTATTGGATTAAATATCCACGATTATAAATGGGTGTGATGCGACACCTGTAGCACGCTTAGCTATGTTTTGGTATAGTTGACGTTTAAAAAAAGCTAAATCATAAGCATTTCCTGGATGGATACTTTCAAAAATATGGCTGTGGTGGTGCGGATGTGGCCAGTTTAGGAAGGCTGCATATTTTCAAGCAGGAGTATAATACATGTGCTGTGTCATCTCAATGCTTTTTGGTATGTTAATCCATGCAGCGTTTCCACTCAGCACCCATACAACATCTGTAACAATGTGTATTGATGTATCTCTGCCATTTGATCTGGCAAGCGATCGCGGTTGGTGCATGTTAGTTAGTCATTGCGTACATTTGCGCTTACGTACATTTGCGCTTACGTACATTTGCGCTTACATACATTTCCGCTTACGTACATTTGTGCATACGTACTTTTGCGCATACGTACATTTGCTATACGTACATTTGCGCGTACGTACATTAGCCATACGTACATCTGCGCTGACGTACAATAGCCATATGTACATCTGCGCTTACGTACATTTGTTTGCGCACATTTGCGTACGTACATCTGTCACACGTACATTTGCTTTACGTACATTTGTCCGGTTATCGACTGCCACCTAACGCCTAATTGTAAAGCGCTGCAGTATTCCCGGCCAATAATTGCTGCGAAGCGGCACAGCCTGCGTCCCTAGTGACTAACCATAGTAAAGGTATACTGCAGCATAATTCGGTGACCATTCACTTTTGAACACTTCTTGTTACGTCATCCGTCTTGTGCATCTACCGGTTGCCTCTGCAATAATGTGCTGTTAGTAATATCATTATTCTTCACTTGTGAGCCCTACTTGATAATTACTGACCTGGTATCATTGATCTTCTGCTTTGATGTTCAACCTCATCGGATATCATTGTTCTTATTTAACCGGTTGGGTTTTTGCCTGCAAGCATTTCTGGCTAACCATGTACAGGTTTTTTTTCAGACTCCGAGACGGACGTCCCGTTTGTTCGGTTATCTTCCTGCATGTTTCCTACCATTTATATTTGTTGTGTGAACTGCAAGCTAATTATGTATAAGAAACGTAAGGGTCCCTAGCATACATTTTGTCTTTTCATCACTCGTCGATTAGCTTAAAGTTCTTGAGCTACCCAGACAGCATCGAACTGCTAAAGCATTTCCTTCTCGATGAGGCCGCCGTGTCAGCATGCCATCTACTGGCAAGAAGAAACAGAATAGTTGAGGAAGCTGTGGGGAGTGTTGCGTCAGTGGAAGTAAATAATGAGCTGATTTCGGCTAGTGATTGGCAGAGTCTACTTTGTATATATTCCATCAATCAGTGATGATCCGGAATTCAAAGGCCAAGACCACAGGGGAAATCATGTATGGTGTCAAGGGTAATCAGGAACCTCAAACGGATCGTGCACGCAATCTGTCGGGAGATACAGCCACGATTTAAGCGAAGCCTGTGAAGTTATGAACAGCTCCACCAGATGGCTCCAACTGACTTCAATGAATGATCCTGCCACGCAGCCACCAGCCACCAGGGGCGGTTCCAATGGGAGGTCTAGGGTGGCGAAGTTGGCGAACCTCTCTCCCACTCCACACCAGGGGCGGATACAGGAATTGTCAGGGGAGGGGCACATGTGCAGAGGGCCGCCATTTATTCAGAGTGGCGTCGCTGCGAAAGCACCTGGTGCCCCTCTCATGACAATTCCTGGGCCCGCCCCTAGTGTGGGGTAGGGGAGGCGTCCCCTCTTCGCCACCCCATCCCTCCCATTGGATCCAACCCTGGTGGCGGCGTGATAGGATAATTAATTTAAATCGTCTGGAGCCGTCTGCTGGAACTGTCTGCTATGACTGTGCTAACTTTACGGACGTATTTAAGCGATGGATTGTGGCTCATTTTCCTACAGATATATCAACATCTTATTTGACCTAGTCACCTGCACCGTTATTGGCGATGTCGGGTCAAACCATTCTAACTCGCATTAAGCTTTATGTTCAACGAATAGTAAAAGTCTGGCCTGTGATACTCAGGTTCTACAGAAGAAAACCGGTTCGAAAATTCACCCAATGCTAATGATTGATGTATCGTTTAGGAATTAAAATTATATTTGCGAACTATTGCTTTACTTCAGGTTGTATCAGGCGTGGGTTTGCCACACCATGCCAGGTAGACCTAGGACTTATACACTACAGTGCCGGTAGTTGGACTCCCTGTCCAACTGCCTTTTTTTAAATTACTATACCCATACCCACCCAATGTTTTACTATACAGGGTATACCCAGTATTATATTTAGAAGTTGTAAAGCAATGATTCTAGCCTTGGCTGTGCGAACCTTGCAGCACAAAAGCGCACGTCAAAATGACTAAGGCGAAGAGAATCTGCATAATGCACTTGATGTATCTTTCACAAAGTGAATGTTCGATCTTTTATGTTTAAACACTAGTTGAGTTAATACCTGGAAGCGATACTCCAAGCCAGAAAATCAATTAAAATTATATAATTTTGGTGACAAATGGTCTTGAATGCCCGCATCGTCCTTTGGACGATGCGTTCAAAGTTGGTCTACCTGCCAAGCAGCTTTTAGCCGCAAATTGTGGTGTGAATGTGAAAGTACCTGATAACATACTAAGCTAACGCATTTATTGCATGCTTAGAAGTGTGATGTGAAATTAATTTGCAGTCTCTTTTAGTTACTCTATTCACTTCAGATCCAAAAATATGAACCATTCTTTTCCGTCAATTATATTTCGGCCATCAACACATTGCACCTGTTATAGGGCCCACTGTATGACGCATTTCGAAATAATTTAATGTCTGCTTTTTTGCGTGTGTCATCTGCGCCTGAAGCGCCTACCCTTGTTTCCATGGATACAGAAAGACCATAAAATACATATGACGGCTGGTGGTGCTGGTGGTATTCCCATTAACAGCAGGCTAAGTTATCTGTTGGAAATTATCCAGCGGTTTCTAATATTCTTCGATCATTTGAAAATGAAGGATGTAGGCTTGTGTGGAGAACAGTACACTAATAGCTGGGCAGATCCAGGAATTATCATGGGGCGGACGCCTTTCTTCGGAGGGGCGCTTTTGGTGAAACAATTCGTTGGTCTGGTTACGGGTGAACTCGATCCTGTTCGTCTAAAAAACGTTTTTCTCTGAAAGTTTTTGGCTATAAAAAATCGATTGAGCGGAGAGGGGCTCACCTTAGCCTTACGGAAGAGTTTTCTGGGCCGGAGATGAGAATGATCGACCTTCCCATGGAGAACATGCTCCCAGTGTCCCCTTGTAACCGCCTTTGACTAAGATGGAGGTCCTTCAGTTGCAACATTGGGTTGTCCTTACTATACCCATACCCACCCAATGTTTTACTATACAGGGTATACCCAGTATTATATTTAGAAGTTGTAAAGCAATGATTCTAGCCTTGGCTGTGCGAACCTTGCAGCACAAAAGCACACGTCAAAATGACTAAGGCGAAGAGAATCTGCATAATGCACTTGATGTATCTTTCACAAAGTGAATGTTCGATCTTTTATGTTTAAACACTAGTTGAGTTAATACCTGGAAGCGATACTCCAAGCCAGAAAATCAATTAAAATTATATAATTTTGGTGACAAATGGTCTTGAATGCCCGCATCGTCCTTTGGACGATGCGTTCAAAGTTGGTCTACCTGCCAAGCAGCTTTTAGCCGCAAATTGTGGTGTGAATGTGAAAGTACCTGATAACATACTAAGCTAACGCATTTATTGCATGCTTAGAAGTGTGATGTGAAATTAATTTGCAGTCTCTTTTAGTTACTCTATTCACTTCAGATCCAAAAATATGAACCATTCTTTTCCGTCAATTATATTTCGGCCATCAACACATTGCACCTGTTATAGGGCCCACTGTATGACGCATTTCGAAATAATTTAATGTCTGCTTTTTTGCGTGTGTCATCTGCGCCTGAAGCGCCTACCTTTGTTTCCATGGATACAGAAAGACCATAAAATACATATGACGGCTGGTGGTGCTGGTGGTATTCCCATTAACAGCAGGCTAAGTTATCTGTTGGAAATTATCCAGCGGTTTCTAATATTCTTCGATCATTTGAAAATGAAGGATGTAGGCTTGTGTGGAGAACAGTACACTAATAGCTGGGCAGATCCAGGAATTATCATGGGGCGGACGCCTTTCTTCGGAGGGGCGCTTTTGGTGAAACAATTCGTTGGTCTGGTTACGGGTGAACTCGATCCTGTTCGTCTAAAAAACGTTTTTCTCTGAAAGTTTTTGGCTATAAAAAATCGATTGAGCGGAGAGGGGCTCACCTTAGCCTTACGGAAGAGTTTTCTGGGCCGGAGATGAGAATGATCGACCTTCCCATGGAGAACATGCTCCCAGTGTCCCCTTGTAACCGCCTTTGACTAAGATGGAGGTCCTTCAGTTGCAACATTGGGTTGTCATGGCAACGTGTCTTGTTCGTTGTAGGATAGTGGGTGGTTTGGCTGGTTGGACCATGCTCAGTTGCGGGTTGTAGATCATTCATAGACCTGTATACCGTCGACATCACTGACTTTTATATTTCACCTTTTCACTCATTCACCAATTCTGCTCTTTCACCTGCTTCGCTAGTTGACATTCGTATTAGCAGCGTGATGTCATGTCCGCGCCAAGTTCACGCCAACAATCATCAGTACCAAGTGCCTACCAGTGACGGAAGGTACATGGCGGTACTACAGGGCGGCTCCTCCATAGCCCAATTAGAGTACAAAGTACAGTAACATGCTGTTGTGGGTCTTACTCTGAACATCGCTATGAACCGATCTTTCGAGATCGCATTTCGAACACGTACTCTTCCATTTGTCTGCACACATCATGTTAAAAAGAATATTTAAATGAAGGCTGTGCATTCCATGTATGATACTAAGAAGCCCGTTATATACCTTTGACAATATGCTATGCCTTGAAAATGATGGCGTCGAAGAAATATGGCAGGTTCTTGGTGTGATGAGCAGGGCCTTTGTACATGTGTGTCGTACTGCTATTTTTGCATATCTTGGTCCAGTAGCGGATTGGTCCGCAAGGTAAGTAAGAATTTAGTTGAGTTTACACTGATAAAGACACAGTCACAGATTAGCTTCAATCGCCATTAGGTTGACCTGCAATGACCGCATGCATGTAGAGCTGATTGGGTATGACGGTCGCTTAACAGACCAGAGCTTTCACAGCTGGGTGCATGGTCTCAGGCAAGACAATTGTCGCTTGGAGTCATTGTCGATTTCGGGTGCCCTCGATTCTAATCACGCTTCACTCCGTACGCTGTGGGCGTCCGACATACATCGGCCTGCGTGCTTTAGAGTGGTTGGGGCTGCATGGTCATGTCTCCCGAATTGAAACGCCACCATTTGAAGGCACTGGCGGCTAATTACTAATGTGCGAGGTGAAATCAATCTCCCCTCGTTGATTGGACTCTGGCTGGTCGTGGCGGAGTAATCACATGTCTGTCACCTTGCGAAATTCCCATTGATTTTGGTTATTGCACCAGAGATCAACCGGCGGGGGTCGTTCCGAACATAATTACATGCTTAATCGATCAATTTTCTAATGATTTCACACCACCCAAGTCTCTGGGGAGGAGAGGAGATGCCGTGACACAGTGGCCAGTCCTCATTAATCCAGTCTAGTGTCCAGATGGTCCAGTCGCCACTTATAAAACGAAATAAAACAGACAGGGCTTGTTAGCAGCGAGGCCCAACCACCTGAATGAACCCAAGCAAGCAATGGTACTGCCAAAAAAACCTTGGATGCTGGCCAACTTTGAAACTCTGGTTGGTATTAGGCGTACGCTGGGGATCGGGAACTTTCTAATTCTACAACCGATAATTTTAAGTGATGCCAGGCCTACTTAAAGTGTAGCCGTTAAATGTTATTTTGTGCATCACATTAATGGAACAAACTTCCACAGATCAATGACTGCTGAGATTTGTCGCTCACGAAAGATCGGGGGGCAAATTTTGTCGCATGATCTGATGTTGAAAGCAGTGAAAATTCAGGTTAGAAATTTTCTTGCTTTCCTCTTTCGGGAGTTTAGAAATTTCTTAGCACCCCTATGACATGGTACAAAAAATCGACCAAAAGCCCTTTCGCCCCGCGATTCCACATCGGCGACGCCGCCGGCCGGCCATTTCTCGACATCGCCTCGACATCGGCGACGCCGCCGGCCGGCCATTTCTCGACATCGCCTCGACATCGGCGACGCCGCCGGCCGGCCATTTCTCGACATCGCCTCGACATCGGCGACGCCGCCGGCCGGCCAATTCTCGACATCGCCTCGACATCGGCGACGACGCCGGCCGGCCATTTCTCGACATCGCCTCGACATCGGCGACATCGCCGGCCGGACAATTCTCGACATCGCCTCGACATCGGCGACGCCGCCGGCCGGCCAATTCTCGACATCACCTCGACATCGGCGACGCCGCCGGCCGGCCAATTCTCGACATCGCCTCGACATCGGCGACGCCGCCGGCCGGACAATCCGGCCGGCCGAACCATTCCTCGAGAAAACCAAACTTGTTGCCAAGTGCCAGCAGATGGTCGTCAAGCTGCAACGTTACAGAAAAAAAAACAGATATCTGCAAATTTCACCCGCTGATTCGCATTGTAGAATGTATCTTTGTATTTAAGGTCTAGCTTGTGGGTCATTCGTCTCGTCCAGGAAGGCTTCATTAATTACAGCCAGCGTAGTGGGCGACTGTTTCCGCACGTTGTCCAAGTTGAAGCCTGAATGTCCCGGCCGCTATTCCTTGTCCGTCTTTGAATGCCTGCTTGCGCGTTGGAGTAGCTGAACGAGGTTTTATCGCTTCCGGTGTGGAGTCGCAGTGTCGCTGTGAACCAGCAGCCACCGGCTGGAGTGAAGCTGTGCTGTGTTAGTGCTCCCTTGGCAGTCTGGGCCCTGCTTTTCTGCGGCAGTGTTGTTCCTTTTGTTCATGTTTGGTGCACTCACAAATATTACAGCACTCAGAGTGGGACTCTTTTCACTCACAAATGAAGTCCATACAAATATCACCAGTTACTCAAAAGCTTGCTGGAACGAACACAACATTTCACGCTCCCACCATTTATAAAATCAAACGGAGCTGTAACTACAAACGGCATGGACAAAGCGACTACTGTCAACAATTATTTATCGATTGATTTGTTTATTTATTTCACGATGCATGCCCTCCACGTACAGTGGCTATTATGGATTGTTTTTATATGATTTTCCAACTCGCATATATGATTCCTTGAACCAGACGAAGTTGTTTTCATGTCGCTTCTGAACAGCCTCTATCATGGGACCTGCGGTAAACACCTCGGGCGTGTTCCACCTAACTACGAGCTCCTTGGCCGCACTTTCTGGATTTCGCCGGCGACGAGTGCCGTGTACCCGTCCGATAACACTGGCCATGCTCTCCACTACACTCTCCATGGGCCACGCTAGCCAGAGTCGGATGGTGATCCACGCGAACTGACGCGGCTCTGGGCGTGTCTTGGCACTCGTCTGAAGCACTTTAAAGAGCCCTCTGGTATCACACGCACCTGTTCTGGCGCGGCGGTCTTTCAGGTGACGTGCCTCCTCGATGACTTGCAGATCACAATCGGTACACTATCAGGAATCGCCTTTCGTCTCTTGAGGCGTACGATGGCATCCGAGACGTCCTTGGCCACACTTGACGTTGGTGACTTGGCCAATCCCTCCAGGCTTCCCACTATCTCAATGTCGTCCATAGAGTCCATCAAACGTTTGTTCTTGGAGCCACAAGCTCTTCCCCTCGCATCAGCCCCCCTCTCTTTGAGGGAGCGGTGACGATGAGTGCACCTGCAAATGCGCGTAACGTCGGATACCTGCGAAGCGTGGACTGACTGTCGCCTGTCTACATCACGCCAGTCTCACTTTAACGTCGGCTGGATCGACGTCCAAGTGATGTAGATGACAGCGGTATGTATGCAACATGTTTCTTAAGCGAAATAGTGGGGACATGAATCAGATTTACAGATTTCACAAGCATTTTGGTAGATAATAATATAATTAAGAAATATCAAACTGGACGGCAGCAATTGTAGTGTTGAAAAAACGGAACAAATGTTTATTGGCACACAAGGAGTCGCATGTTTAAGAGAGTTTGAAATTAGCGTAATCTGATAACGAGCAGAGCCATCGGCCGAGTGAGATTTACAACTATGGGAAGTCGCTTCGCCCTCAGAGGCTGGGCTCGGCCCGGCTCAGCGGTCATGCTTTCTGAAGGCTATTAACTGTGTAACAAACTAATTCACGGGCATAATACACGTTTACCAAATCGTAACATCATTATCTAAAGGCTGCTTCACATGAGCGTCACAGTACAGTCTGCTAGTACTGATGCAGTACTTCTGGCTCAGAATACGTCTTCTTTCATAACCTTTTTTCGAATTCGGGATGTTTAGCTTAGGTGAAAACCGCCAAAACAAGGCAAGATATCCGATTATATGTCAGCAAACTTAGGTAGCATGACGATTAAATTATCACGGAGCAATTTATTCCAGAATGGCATGCAACTGCACACGGTGACCTTCATGCCTAATTCGTTGGATAACCACGAAATATTAACGTTTTCAGATATTTGGGGGATTTTTACAGACGTAATAGCCCGATCAGCCACTGAGATGTTGCCAGCAGAAATGCTGGGAAATGTCCTGTCTGCATATCGTGTGGCTATCGCAGACCTGCCACCCATATCGTGTGGCTATCGCAGACCTGCCACCCATATCGTGTGGCTATCGCAGACCTGCCACCCATATCGTGTGGCTATCACAGACCTGCTACTCATATCGTGTGCCTATCGCAGACCTGCTACCCATATCGTGTGGCTATCGCAGACCTGCCACCCATATCGTGTGGCTATCGCAGACCTGCTACCCATTGGTGTGCCGCTAATTGGGTGATAATTTGAACACATTGCTAGTTTCGTACTTCTTGTCGGATACAAAAAGATTGTGGCAAGCCTAAGAGTAATAGGATAATGTGAGTATCTTTGAGTAATGCAAGTAGTTCTCCATTTTCCTAGCCCATTTTCCTCTTTCGCCAAAAGCTTGATTCTTAAACTTGATTGGCATGCTAGCATTCTTCCTATCATGATTGCGTTTTAGATTCCTCTTCTGACCCTGGAAGTCGCACTCGGGATAGCTGCACTTCACTATCTCATAACATAGGTAGGACTTCTTTCTCTCACCATTATGTCCATTCATTGATCCAACATAGGTACCCCTAGTTGTCTGTGGTTTCTCTATCACCTAATCGCAAACCCTTTAAATTATAAGCGTCACCAAGATGACTCCAGAATAAGCTAAGCTCTTATTTCTCTCACTACACCATTCGGAGGACGCCAAGAACTCAAGCTTTAAACACATCGGAATTTGTTAAAATGCATATATGACGCATCAGCCGTTTAAGTATAGGAGCCTAGAGGCGCCTAGAATTAAAAAGTTGCTCACAGGGAGCAAGCAGAGTAAGTCACATCATATCCGCTAGGGTAGGTATCCGCTAGGGTTTTTTTCTCCATGTGTTCGCAAAGGCCATCAAATCGTCGCTCCGACCATCATTCTCGCCCAGATCTGAATCCGCCAAGAGGGCCATGATGACGTCATGATTGCGATCAGTCTTGGCAGTACAAAACCACCACCAATGGACGCGAAAAAGCCAGTTAATAAGCTCATACTAAGCCAGTTAATAAGCTCAATTGACTGTAGGGAAATGTCTAGCTGTATCAAATATTCTTCCTAAGAAGTTTTATTTTCTATAAAGTCTTCTTTTTACTCCATTCAGTTGGCCCTGGGACCTTAAGTCTTACACCATTCTGACTATCATGAAATAAAGTTGTATACCTCTGCTCGACATTTATGCATATTTGGACAGAATTCGTCACAAAGGGCTCTGAGCCAAACTGAGGACGTAATTCGGAATGACTGGAATACTTTACGCTTGGCTTAGCAGACATTTATGGACGCGAGTATGGACAAGATTGAGCAATTAATTTCAATGCAGCCAAAACAATACAACAAACTTTCTCCAGAAAAGAAACACCAGCAGAAGCAAATCTACCATTTGGCGCCAGCCAATTCCCATCGTTCATAGTCACAAACATGTCGGAATAATTTTATCCAGAGATTTACCTTTCTATGAACATGTTAATAAAGTTTTCATGAAAATCATCACAGCCCTCAGTCCCCTCTATCCGGTAGTGAAATATATACCACGCCAATTATTGCCCGGATATACAACACACGTATTCAGCCTAATATATGCAACAAAACAACAACAAAAATCAACGAATATAAATATGAATTTAGACTATTGCAACACAATGTACGACGGACACTTAACGATACACGACCAACACAGACTACAGACTCTGCAGAACTAAGCGGCAAGACAGAATAGGCGCATCAGAACCGTTGGAAGCTTGTTTGAATAGCATCGCATTACATAAACAATATAACGTTTACGCTTAAAAATAGCGTTCAACTAGCGACTGACATAACAAAGCTTTTAATTATCGCTATCTAGCTCACGCTATTGATCGCCTGGTTCTAAGATCAAAATCCAACGGATGAGTTAGACACGGACAACGGATGAGTCAGACTAGAATAAGCTACTCATTCGTACCTCAGTCGCCCGATTATGTTCACTGACTGTTGGCGTTGTGCTTCGCGCCGAGATATGAGCGGATTGTGCCGACTGCTTCCAGCGTTTGCGGTATCCAGCACTTCCAGCGAGCCGGCCATCGACACCTCAACATCTTCCAGGCGGTGTACTTCGTCATCGTCACCTTCTCCACCGTCGGCTATGGCGACTTCGTGCCTGATATCTGGCCTTCACAGCTCTTCATGGTCATCATGATATGTGTGGCGCTCATCGTTCTGCCAACTCAGGTGAGCTGGTGGCACACATTCGCCGGTGCAATCGATGGGCCGATTGTGCGGATCGAACGGCAATCGATGGCTCAGGACCTTTTAAGGAGAGAACATAATGTTATTGACTTGAAGGTCACCAAAGGCGGCGTAAGTGACCTTTATGGTCCGGCACGCCTAAAAATATCACTCTCCCCCCCCCCCCCCCTCCTCCCCGAAGGCCACCGATGACGTCACAGGTCAGGCTATATGAGAAAAGTTGGCTGATTTGGAGGGCGTACATTTTTGCCGTAATTGCAGGAATTGTTTAAGTCTACGGTTTCGAGTTGATGGAATGAATGCAGTAGGCATCCAAAGATGTCCATTCCATCTTGTTTTGTTTCTGGTCAAGTCAGGTCGTGTGAAGTGAGGAGATCAAATAAGCGATTTGTTTCGTTTTATCATATCATATGTGTTTACTTGATAAATTCCCATTAGTAGTTTAGCAAACGACCTTAAAATGTCGCATAGCGTATAGTCCTACGTACCTTCATAATATATTGTCCAAGAATGTAGCAAGATCAAAGATAACGTCAAAAGACAAGGACACTATGACGGTGATTATGTTATTCTGGTAAGAGGACAAATGTTGTTGAGCATTGCAAATCGAACGTGGGCACTCACTCATAGTTAGAATTAGAAACAAATCAGTGAATGCATACATCGGGTTTACGAGCATGGGAGGAAGAGGGCCGGGGCGCCATCGCCACATCCCCCACCCCTCCCCAATATTATCGGATCCGTTAACCATATGACCTCAATCTTCTAATTGCATGGACATTTAATTTTCAGCTAACAGTCCCCATGTTTCAATGCAAAACATCGTGCGAATATGATCCGGATTGAACTAATGCAGGTCATGCCGTACAAATTGACCTTCGGTCAATAATTAACCACACATCGACCCGCAAGTTTCTTTTGGTCTGATTCTGCGGCGAAGCACGTGAAAATATGGATGGTGATGGTACCGACCATTGACTTGATGTCGCCGCTGTGGCAGGACCTGGGATGGCCTAGCCTATTTTTGAAGAGGATGCCTTATTATTTTAAGAACATTTAGGTATATGTATGAACATATATATTTAAGAACACGTATAGCATTCGTTTCTCGTAGGTGCTGAGTTGAAGGCACTGAGAGGTACAAGTGGTGGAATACTCTTCCTCAATCGGTTTGCCTGCTATCAAAGAAAAACGAAAGGATTAAAAATGGTTGTCAAAATTACCTGGTTGATGTCACTTCCTAATAAAGTGACCTTTGGATACATAATTACACATTGACGAACGTATCATTATGTTTTCGTATGATTATATTACATTAGAAAGAAAGAAAATGAACGTAAATTGCAACGGCACCTTCCACGGATTTCTGTCGTCAGAACACCATGACCTAGCATGACCTTGACAGCGCCTTTTCAAACATAATACCAGACAGTTGCTGGAAGGTACTGAAAGTTTCAAGTCACCGAATTTGTCTGTTTCGTTGTTATTGCAGCCAACCAATGTGAGGACATACATTACTCCCCAAGTGACTCGTGGACTATGGTAGCCATAAATCGCTTTTGTGCATAGATAACATACGAAATTCACAAGATTGGCTGAAGAAAAATAACGTTTTCTCTACATGGTATTGAAATTTCTGGTTGTACACGTTATCCTGGGCCACGGTAGACCGTTTCGCAATCTTAATTGAGGCGCAGGGGCGGAGTGGAGGAGGTGGACCTGACACTAGTTATGGGAGCATTAGGGACATAATTTTGCGTGTAATAGCAATGCAGCTCAGTAAAAATGCACAATTATGTGCACGTGATTTGCAAAGCAGTGATGAAAACCGAAAGCGGTATTTAAAAGTAAAGCAAGGCGAAACTAGAGGAATAGTTGGAACCTAGTCACAAACCCAGGTGACAAGCCAGTCATTCTCTGTAACGCTTGGTGCCAGAAAATGCGTTTCTGGTTCTCTCTCCCTTTCGTCTCATCGCAACACAGCCAACCGAAGAAAGCCAAGCACCGTTCTCCATCCCCAGTTTGCGGCGTCTGGTGTGACGTTGATTGCGGGTGTTCAGCTGCCGTGGTGAATTCGAAGCTGCCCGTTGTATTCAAAGAACCCACATCAGAGTGGTGGGTTTAGTATGGAGTGTTATAAACTTGACTGTGGTGACATCAAACCTCGTGCCTATACTCGGCCGGCAGTCCAGCAGTCCACTGCTGGTGCTCCATAGTAGCGTCTTCCCACCACACTGCACGGCCGAAATCAACAGCTACCTATCGCACATCTCCTTTCCGTAGAACATGAAGTCGAATGCATGAATGCGCGACTTGGACAGAAACGATAAATTGACACGACTTGTCGTAGCTTGAACACAAACGGCTCTGCAATGACACGCGAAATGCCTGGAGTTGGTATCCGTCTATCCAGCACATTCGTCAAACTAGCGACAGATTCATATGGACATTGAGTTTAATATTCGCCGGATATCGAAGAGCGGACACTTCGGATTCCCTTCAAAATTGGTCCACATGTAGTACTCGATGCACTGATCATTATGAGAATAAGAGCTAAGAAGGGTGGGTGTTCATAACAGCTGAGATGTTCAGGGCCGAAAGTTGTGGTCATTGTGGTCGGACTCATCAGAATTTCATCAAAATTGGCACACATGTAGTCCAGGATGCACTGACGGTCATGAGCATAAAAGCTAAGAGGGGCGTTCATAAACAGCTGAATTATTCGGGTCAAAACGTCTCCCGGTGTGAATATGCAACCATTGCAAATAAGCGCAAAACGAATATCAATCTGCACGTCAAGCTGGATTGATATTCGATTCTTTCAGGTGGAGGATCATCGTGAAAGCGAGCATACTGGTAGAGCTCGGTACCCTGATTATCATGAGCACAATCAAGGAGCCGTATCATAAAACACCACGGAGAGGTCGGGGTTCGGGGTGAAAGGTCAAAGATCATGGAGATCGGACTCCTTGATTTTCTTCAAAATGGGTGCATGGGTAATACTCGATGCACTGATCATCATGAGCATAAAAGCTAAGAGAAGCGTTCATAAGCACTTGATATATTCAAGGTCAAATGTCAGTGTCATTAAGCGCGGACTCTTCAAGTGCTCGATGCACTGATAATCATGAGTATAAAAGCTAAGAGGGGCGTTGGTAAATAGCTGAGATATTCAAGGTCAAAGGTCGGGGTCATTGAGGTCGGACTCTTTAGATTCAGCGATTATATACAGCGATTATACAGGGATTATAACTAAGCACAAAACGAATATCAATCTGCACGTCAAGCTAGATTGATCTTCGATTCTTCCAGTCCCGTCCCCACCATTTATGGGCGCTACATAACCAGTAGCAGTTGATGCGCCCCTAAGCCCAAGCAATCAATCAATCAACCAGTCCCGTCCCCCAACACAGGGCACCATAGACACACACTGTTCTAAAAAAATATAAAATAGCATGTCCCCTGCTTACCTGACCGATGAAAAGGTGCCTCGAAATATTGTGAAGAGTTACTGTAAGCCTATCGTCCCCAACGATGGACTAAAACTAGTCCATCGTTTTATGGGTCTTTATAGGTCTTATGGGTTTTATGGGTGGGGTCTTTATAGGTATTTCCTATAAAGACCCCACCACTCGTTCACTCGTGATGAAAAACAACCCATGTTGTGACAAATCACCGCTGCAACAGTCCAATGTAGTCCAGCAATACAAGTGCATAATTGGAGACTGTGCGCTCCGTTCAGACAGCAATTACATAGGAATGACAACAACTTCACTCAGCAGGCGTGTCACCATGCACCTGCAGAGCGGCGGCCCGCAGACACATACGAACATGCACCACGACACACGCCTCACGAGACAACAAATGGTTGACAACACCACTATCATCGCCAGATCACACGAGCCAAGGCGCCTTCACATACCAGAAGCCATATGCATACGCGAAAGAGACCCGGCTATAAACCGGCAGATCAATGTGCGAGGTACTCTTACGCTGTATGACGGATCATCCCTGGGGTCAAGATGACCGATTGTGGCCCTAAAGCCAAAGTAGGGAATGTTTTTGGTGTGGCTTTGTGAATAGCGACCAACATTGTGTGTAATTGTCTGCTGTGTGATGTCACCCAAATGCTTCGTCAGGGTTTACCCTGACGAATCGAGACCGCGTCGATTGACGCTGACTGATAAACAGTGCTTCCTGTTCTCGGAATACCTGAATCCCCCCACGACATTCGGTTTATTTGCATAACTTCGCCCGGACCTGACACCGAACCGGTTTTACTGCCCTTCCACTACCCACCTTTACTGCTTTTCCACTAACCCATCACCAAATCGTGGCTGGAAAGCATCTTGGCTAGTGCTACCCTCCGCCCTGTCGCCGACTCGTGCTCAGCAGGTTCTCCGTGGCGGCACCGGAGCAAGGAAATGGTCTCTATTTCGGCTGACTGCTCGTAGGCAACAAGCACAGCATAGAATGGTCGCCGCCACGGGCAGAAATCTGAGTGCTAGGACACACCTGTAAGTAGATTGTTTTCACGTAAAGCTCTTAGCTTCAGACATAATTGCTTAATATGCATTAAATTCGACCAATATGGGAATACAGCTCACCGGCACTTTTTGGACTTCATGACAAAAATAACTGAAAAACGCAGGTAGCCGGCCGGCAGCACCGATCAGACCGAGCGAACCAATAGCTTCCGGAACTTGAAAATGTGTCAAGAGGAGAACTACCATCACCTGTTGGCAACTCTATCCGAGGGATGGAATATTTTTGCCCACCACGGGTAAGTGTGTTACAGGCAGACAAGGCCCGTGATCTCACAGTCTCCAGCACTGACGCGTGGTGGCGGATCAGTGGTAGGCTTGTGACACGGCGGCAAACGCTGCTCGCGACTGCCCAGTCTCCGTTGTGATGAGCCAGTCGAGAAGTCTGCCTGGCGTCGGACCGAGGCCAACCACCTCCCGCTCTCCAAGCAAGTTCACTAGCCTACACCGGCCTCGGAGCACTACCGCCGCCGCCGGAGTTAACGGCTGATTAACTGCGCGTCGATGACGCTTCGGTGACGCTCCGGTGACGCTTCGACCTGCGGCGGCGGTGAATGGAAGCGCGCCTCTGACGCTGCTCCGTGATACCTCGTGCGTGGGAAGCACAGGTCGAGCGCAAACGACCGTCAGGCGCGGGGCGACGGCCGCCGACCGTTCGCTGCCGGCGTGTTCGCTGCCGGCCTGTTCGCCGCCGGCGTGTTCGCCGCCGGCCTGTTCGCTGCCGGCGTGTTCGCCGCCGACCGTTCGCTGCCGGCGTGTTCGCCGCCGACCGTTCGCTGCCGGCGTGTTCGCTGCCGGCGTGTTCGCTGCCGGCGTGTTCGCCGCCGACCGTTCGCTGCCAGCGTGTTCGCTGCCGGCGTGTTCGCCGCCGACGTTCGCTGCCGGCGTGTTCGCTGCCGGCGTGTTCGCTGCCGGCGTGTTCGCTGCCGGCGTGTTCGCCGCCGACCGTTCGCTGCCGGCGTGTTCGCTGCCGGCCTGTTCGCCGCCGCCGCGTGCCGGGACCGATCGGCGGAGCAGTGTATGATAACCATCCTGCCGTATCAGCGGCCGCATTACGGTCCGGTCGAACCCTCGCCGCCCAGCTGATAACACTTACGCACCCTCCACGGCTGCCGCCCGATAAGTGGGTGTAGGCTTTCCGGCCGCTGACAGGCCTGCACGCGCAGCTGTCGTCACCACCTGGCGAGACCCCGCCGGAAGCAGAGGACGCCATCTGACGTCACCTCCGGACCAGGACTGGCCGCAGGCAGAATACGTCGCATAACGGCAACACGTGATGCGGTCTCATCTGAAGACGAGGCGGATCGGAGCCTCCTCGTTACTGCACCATCTGGTCAGGCTTCACCTGAGCCACGGCGCCCACCTGACGCCTCCAGGTGGAAGCCTGATCTTAGGAAGAAGCCGACAGAGGCCATCCCTTAGCATTATCTCCTCGTGATAGTTCACCTGAGTTATAGGATGACGGGTCGCCCACAATGCCATCACCTGAGTTGCTTCCGAGTGGTTTTTCCCTCATTTCACAGGATGATATGTTCAACGATGGCCCGACGTTCATCAAGTGATCTTTCCGCGAAACAGCAATCGATCAAAGCCGAGGCAGACGCAGACAGGCGCAGGCAGGCGCAGCCGAGGCAGGCGCAGTCGAGGAAGGCGCAGCCGAGGCAGGCGCAGCCGAGGCAGGCGCAGTCGAGGAAGGCGCGGGGATCATGCACGTCGCGGGTGAAAAACAAACCCGGAAATGTGGTGGACATAGCCGATTCTTGCCATACGTTTTGGCAAACATGAAGAAGTCCTACTAATAAGAAAACAAATATCGAATCGCTGAGGTCTACTGAAAATCCGAGCCGAAGCTCGGAATGCCTTCGGTTACTATGGCGACGAGCGACGTAAAGCACTCTAATCAGATTCTGACCCGCTAACTGAGCGGTTCACAGAGCTCCCAAGTCTACTGCCGCACGTGTGAGTCACCCCTGGGCTATTATTGAGCTGCTGTGGAGCTGTCGCTGAATAGTCACTGAACTGGCATGTGCCTGTGGCACATATAGAATGTCATGCCTCAGAACTGACATATATCACCTGGTACATGACACCTGAGCTGACACCTGTCACTTGAGACAGCACCCACATTAACTATCACTTGAACGATAGCATACATTGTGTCACTGGAACTGTAACATGCCTGAAGTCTCCTTCCCAATGGAACAAATCTGAGCTGTCGCTTGACCCAAGGATGTAATTGTTCCGTTGTTCTGGTGGATGCATGTGATATGTTTCACCATGCGTAGGGCGTTTGAGTAAGTGGAAGGAACAAAATGGCATAATGTTGAACAGGAGGGGGAGGTGGGGGATGCGGTCCGCAGTCTCTTTTATGATTTCGCGGGCGTACGAGTGTGCAAGTATTTGGTTTGTGGATGCGTGCACACCCAGGCAGATACAAAGTTACTCCCCTGGCTTGACCTGTAGAACACCTGAACTGGCACTTAGCACGGCAGCCACTGGCATGCTCTACTAAACACCAGTCACAGGGGACGATAAGAGCGCTTTTCGTATACACTGCCCTCGTAACTGCGGAACCAAGAGACGGCTGGAAATTAAATCAAGTGCAATCTATATCCCAGCAACATTCATTGGGTCAGACTTAGTTTTGTTGACCTCGAAGTCACCGATTACGTCACAGGTCAGATCAAGTAAAAATAGCTTGAATATTCTGGACCAATATTTAGCTCCAAAAATGTTGATCGGATGGTTCAAATCAGTCAATACTCGAGCAGAAGGTCAAGAGCTGTCCCTTGCATAGACTTGCGGCACACCATGGAATGTTTGTGGGTCAAAATAATCGCTGGATAAAAAATGTTCGATGCAGTATATTCGTATATATAACTATATACATATATATATATATATATATATATATTTATATATATATATATATATATATATATATATATATATATATATATATATATATATATAAAACGCTACTCCCCCTGACATTTGGTTCCAATCCCAGGGTAGTAATCGCGAACTCCTTCAGAATAATTGTAGCTGCTGAATAACAATGATACGTCTATCTTGACTCTAGAAAAGTGATCACGAAACTTTTCAACAACATTTTGAAACATTAAGAACGAAAACATGCCATCCAATGAACTCAGAGATGATGCATGGTCATGCCGTGGGTCATTGGTAGGTGTTGGGTTGTTGATAAACAGGTATTTGTCGTCTTCGGTGAACCCAACACTACCGAAACACGACACAATCACCCATACAAAACACAAACACATACACACATTTTACCTAATGAAGCCTTGAAACATGTCATGGGTGCATTAGATTGACAACCATGAAGACATTGCATCCATACCTAAATGTGTTTTCAGTCGGGCCCACTTATTCATTTTAACCGTCCAATAATCGGGGAAATAGTGCCGAATGTGAGGACCTATAAATTAGTTTGTGACGTAACATTGACCTGACCTGCAACGACCTTTCACTCGATTTTTCTTAGAAGATGTAGCCTAGTTGTTGATGTGAAGGTATAAAAAGTGTGGGCTCAGTAGCGGCAACGTTCTAGCGCTATTAAAGGTAAACAAAGGGAGGGGACAAGAAGTCCTCCCAGCGACTCGGGGGGTTAACCTGTAACACATGAAGACCATCACGTGACCTGCAGCATACCTGAACCACCACCTGACCTGTGGCACCCCAACTTGTAGCAGTATCCGAGTTTCCGGCTCAATGAACCGACCGACCTACCGGACGCCCGAACACGGTCACGAATCTGACCATTATTGTCATTGGTCATTGGTCAGGTCAGCCATTGGTCCATTGGTCATGGTCATGGTCATTGGCATGGTCATTGGTCAGGGATGCGAGCCGCGCGATCATCCAGCTGAATCTCACGGCCGTGAGATCTGAGCACGCTGGCCGGCGGCTCTTGCTGGACACTGGACTGCATAGACGGTGGCCAACAGCCAGGGACGTATCAGTCAATCGAAGCTGATTGTCGCCAGCCAAAGCCACTACAACTGGCACAGGCTACCAGCGCTCATTTCGATGTGTGGGCGGGCGACTGCGGCCACGACCGAATGAGAACGTCGTCCCCATCACCGCCGTCGATGCCGATGAAACGGGCGGCGGCCAATTCGGCGCGGTTGGGGCGGCGGCGTCGGCCGACGCGACAGAACGACCGACCGGGCGAAATTGGGCCGCTGACGGATGCGCACGTGCTTGTCGTCGTGATCGGGCCTGATCTCAGGGCACGCCCGGCCGCCGGCTCTGGCGTCCTGTCGGCAACGCCAGGTGTGCCGGCTGGTCGATGGTCGGGTCGGTGTCGCCGACGCCGATCTGTTTTCAGTCGGACCCACTTATTCATTTTAACCGTCCAATAATCGGGGAATTAGTGCCGACATGTGAGGACCTATAAATTAGTTTATGACGTAACATTGACCTGACCTGCAACGACCTTCCACTCGATTTTTATTGGAAGATGTAGCCTAGTTGTTGATGTGAAGGTATCAAAGGTGTGGGCTTAGTAGCGGCAACGTTCTAGCACTATTCAGGATAAACAAAGGGAGGGGTTCCGAACGCTGTGGGCCGTGGGGGAGCTGTTTGTGGTCCACGAGGGTGCTTTCAGCAGAATGCAAAGCAAATGTGCCCGTCCACTCTGTGCCGCGGCACGTGCTTCTACAACGATTAGGCACGTTCGATCAGGGACAACAGCAAAGCTGATGACAGAGCAGCAGGTGCTATCACCTTGAACAAAGCTGCAATTCCTCTGCAATTCCTGAATTGAGTCGCTTTGTCCGGCTGTCCTGGTGGATCATTCATCGGTAAATTGCAGGGCCCGTCAATCTGGTAGCATCCCTCTGAGGAATTCCTTCTGGCGAATAGGTGTTAAGGGACGTTACAGTCTCAGTAAAGTGTAATGTGCGCTGTATGCTGTGCTCTTCGGGGAAGACGCTACGCTAGTGTGTTGATCACTACTATCACCTGCCAGAAGTTGCATTTGGTTACTTCTGCTATTTTCTGTAGGCTAAGATATGGGGTAAAAGTTTCTTCTTGCCAGGTAAATGTGTAGTTCTCAACGAGCGGCCACAACATTTTTGGATATATTTTTGGCTGGCCGAAGTGAAATTGTTGCATGCAAAAATATATGGCCATGAGCGACGGAGTCAAACAGTGAATAAGCGTACAGTGCCCTGACAAGTTCGTTTTGCAGTAGTGAAAGGTACGTCTGCCAAACGGTTGGTATTACGACCGCTGGGGGCGCCACAACAGCCGACACTGGAGGGTGCAGGGGTAGCGATCGTGACCTCCGCAGCCGGTACGGGCAGGTGCAGGAGCAGCGATCGTGACCTCCACAGCCGGTACGGGCAGGTGCAGGGGCAGTGATCGTGACCTCCGCAGCCGGTACGGGCAGGTGCAGGGCCAGCGATCGTGGTGCGAGCAGGTGCAGGGGCAGTGATCGTGACCTCCGCAGCCGCACGGGCTGGTGCTGTGGCAGGGATCGTAACCTCCGCAGCCGCACTGGCTAGTGCTGTGGCAGGGATCGAAACCTCCGCAGCCGCACGGGCTGGTGCTGTGGCAGGGATTGTAACCTTCGCAGCCGCACGGGCTGGTGCTGTGCCAGTGATCGTGACCTCTGCAGCCGCACGGGCTGGTGCTGTGGCAGGGATCGTGACCTCCGAGGTGGCCGCATACGCACCGCGTTTCCTCTTGGAGCTTCAGTAGGGCCAAATATCAAGCAGTTTGCATCCTCGCCGCATGCCTGGTCCCTCCTCCCCGGGCTTCATGGCGCAGCCGGGCCATGAAGCCGGATGCGGCGGCCGCGCCAGTCGGTGGGGGGGGGGCTGCCGCTGTCAGAATCCGAACAGAGCCGCTGCTGGACTCCGGCGGGGTGGGCCACCGCCCGCCGCTGGGACCGGCGCCTCGCCCGCTGTCGACGCCCATGGGGACCGATCTGGCACGGACAGCCCGCACTGTGAAGCTCCAGATGTCCACACCGCCACAGTCGAGCCGGCGTCGACGACGCCACCTCCGCCTGCGGACAGCTCAGGTCAGCGTCCGGTCCACAACGGTCCAGCTCAGGCGGCCTGCGCTGGGAGGCGAGTCGTCCTAACCAGCCGCCACAGCCGGGGAGTCCTCACAGTCGACCCGACTAGCCGCCACAGCCGGGAAGTCTTCACAGTCGACCCGACTAGCCGCCACAGCCGGGGAGTCCTCACAGTCGACCCGACTAGCCGCCACAGCCGGGAAGTCTTCACAGTCGACCCGACTAGCCGCCACAGCCGGGGAGTCCTCACAGTCGACCCGACCAGCCGCCACAGCCGGGGAGTCCTCACAGTCGACCCGACTAGCCGCCACAGCCTGGAAGTCGTCACAGTCGACTGTGGAGTCTTCACAGTCGGCCTGACCAGCCGCCACAGCCGGGGAGTCCTCACAGTCGACTGTGGAGTCCTCACAGTCGACCCGACTAGCCGCCACAGCCTGGAAGTCGTCACAGTCGACTGTGGAGTCTTCACAGTCGGCCTGACCAGCCGCCACAGCCGGGGAGTCCTCACAGTCGACCCGACCAGCCGCCACAGCCGGGGAGTCCTCACAGTCGACCCGACTAGCCGCCACAGCCGGGAAGTCCTCACAGTCGACCCGACCAGCCGCCACAGCCGGGGAGTCCTCACAGTCGACCCGACCGGCCGCCACAGCAGGGAGGTCTGCTCAGCCAGGTGACCCGCTCTCCTCTGATTTATCCCTGCCCGCCGCGCTGCGCTCTCTCCCGGCCGGCGCTTGCTCATGTGTGTGCACTTGCGGGTGAGCAATGGCAGTTGGAGGCTTTTGGCAGTTGGGCTTCGCGGTTCTCCGCTGAGAAGGCCACTGCGGTAATTCACCTCGGTTCACCGCTGACAAGACGTCCCCTCCACAGTGGCAATTCATGTCTCCCATCCCCAAAGCTGTAGCATGGCTGGGATCGTCTTGTGCCTATTAACTTGGTTTGTGTCTACCTGGAAGCAATGGATATTCTCAACGTGCGTGTTGATTACCACTGCGATTAGTCCGCCAGTGTTTCAGTAAGAGTTGTGTGGTAAAGCGTACCTAGGGAAAATAAAACTGCAGTTTTTGCCTGTTGATCTGAGCCGTCGAATTAGTATTCTAGACGGACTACACGTTTTATGAGCTGACGTTCTGCAGGCAAAGCCCGAGTTTCGCCACCAGTTCTGTACGTACGAGAGGTGGTTGCACTTAGACCATTAGAGAGAACCACCAAGCGCAGAGTAGCCGCCCAGATGGCAAATGATGCATGCGACCGCTGCGTAAATGATTTCAGCCGGTTGGACTTCTGCAACTTCAGTCATTTTTAATGTGTGATTAACTTGATTCGTATGAAAAGCATGCGGTACGAAGCCCTCACATAGCCGCCACGCTGCATCTTGAAACATGGAGGGGTGCTTCGTGGAAGACTGCATTGCCAAACAAAAAACTTTGGGAATACAGTTATAAACGAATGAAGGGAAACGCGTGCACATGGCGCCAATAGCAGTGTGAGCCGGCCCGCGTGCGTTAGAGATTTACCTGGGATCATCCTATGACAGACACTGGCCATCTTTGGACCGATTTGGAATGCAATTAATTCACACTCTGGCTCAAAACTCCCATGCAAGCTGTGAGTTGGAGCCACACCAAGGCCAAGGGATGGTGTAGTGGGAAATGCATGCACCTTCCATACGATCACCGGTGATTGTTTGTGGAAAAAATATTCGGTGCGAAACTGTGCATGGCAAACGAGATTGAACAAGTAATCGAGCACATTAATCTGCCACCCCCCCCCCCCCCTCCCCTCCCCCTTTCCCTCACATTAGTTGATGCATCCGCATAGTGGCAGCAATATAAAGAACGTCAACAATAAATGTTACAAGCCGAAAGTTGTGGGGTGCGGCCCAGTGACCAGATATCCTGGCCCGCTATCCGGCCGGAACGGTGCCGCAGTCACGAGTTTGGAGCCACTCGTCTCTCAGACTACTTCCGGTGCATACTGCGCAATGCACTTACCACCAGGCCTACGACAAGCTTTCGTTTGTTGGCAATATGCCTATTGAGTAATTTTCATCAGCTTTCGGTCGAGTAAGGTGATTTGTTTGCAATATAGGGCAGCAAGCTAAATGAAAGCAATGATGCCGACCTATAGACGATATAAACAAAGACAGCACGATTCTGGGTGTTACTACATAGAGTGATATTTTCGTGTTGGCGCTTTGCGATGTACGCGTCCAGCGAGTCCGGTTCCATTACCGTGCTGAGCGCTTGGGCCGATGTCGCAGGCCGCCAGGAATGTGCCAGCGGGAGTTTTAGCGCCAGGAGCGCAGTGCTATGAAACCGCACCAATATACGTGGCGCTGCATGCCAAGGCTCGCCCAATCAGCGAGCAGGCGATATCGTCAACGTGGCGATGACCTGACCAATCAGCGAGAAGCCATCGTCGCACAACAGCACTGCTAGCTCACATCAAACAGCTACCAACATTGCACTGTTTCCAGTGCTGCTGTTTGTGATAGCCACTTCCATTTCTGGTCATATATCATGACCATGTGAAAGCCGAGCGATGTTGAAAAAACGGCCGGCATGTAATTCTGAACTCCAAAAGGAAGATTACAAAGCACAATTATTAGGTTAGATCTGGTCGGGCCAGGTCGGGTCGGTTCGGGTCGGTTCGGGTCGAATCGGGTCGTGTCGGGCAGGGTCAGACCGGTTCGGGTCAGGTCCGGTTGACCATGTGAGCTTGTCTATATGTTTACACCGGAGGAGACTTGCTTTGGCGTCTCCTTTACTCGTAGTCAGTATGTGCGTTTCTGAACTTGTAAAGCAATCCCAGCAATGCTTATTCCTTTGCTGGAAGAATTCCGTTCTCTCCCGGGGCGTTTCCGTGTGCCGCTTCCAAACCCTCAAGTTAAAACTTCAAGTTTGTGTGGATTATATTGCTTTGCGTGCTGTGAAGTGATGATCCGTCCGAATATTTTCACGGGCACTCGGAGGTGGATGATAATATTGTTGTTTTGTTGTTTTCATCAATTCTAGTGGTGCCGTAATTTATTTAATAGCATCTTATAAGCACAAACTGGAGCAAATTTCACTAAAATCACAAGCGGTGTATTCACGCCGAATTCGGTGTAAATACACCGTTTGTGTTGCTATTTGTAAAGATGGTATTTCATCAGCATCAACGGGCTAATAAAATCCAACATTAAAAGTGCATGGTTTGTCATTCACACACTATGTTGAAATGTGTGTGATTACATCGTTTGTATTTCACAAAGTTTGTTGATTGTCAACAACCGTGGGAAATACACCGCTTGCCATAAAACAAGTCTTGGTTGTGTGAATTTTGATGGAGAGCAGAACCGGTCAAGACAAAATGGATGAATTTTATTTGCCTTTCGACAAAGTTCAGCTGCAGCGAGCCGCTGAAACTTTGCCGGGTCTTGAGACTTTGAACGAGATCGTGAACTCCATCTGTATCGGCAGTAGGCGGCGGAGCGGCGGCGGAGCGATGAGGGGTGGAGGTGGGTACCGCCCTTCCCTAAGTCCAGAAGTTCCCTCTCCCCTGGATCCGTCACTGGGGAGAGACTACCATTGACGTCAATGGGTGCCAAATCCAACCTTCCGACTTCTTCTCCCCCTCCCTCCACCGCGCCCCAGTAATGCTCGAGCAATGGGAATGCAACTCAACTTGTGGGAGGTTACCATTATCATATTAGCCGAGATCCTCAGCGTGAGAGAATCCCGTCACCCACAACAACCTCGTCAGATCTACTTACGGAGCTGGTGTTGGGGCTCCCGATATTTATGCAGTATGATTTGATTTGATTTATGCTGTATATATTTTGTTTATTTATAGGCAAATTAATTCTGGTACTAGGTGCATACATGCTTGTTATCTTTGATGTATTTCAGCAATTCAAATATTCTTTGGACGTTAGTCGTCATGCTTGCATCATCCATGTCAATATTTGAAAGGTGTCACGGCTGCGATGGAGTGCGGGTTTGTTTGTTTGCATTCCGAGCTCAGCACATGTTCTTATCAAGGTTTTATGGAATTGAATGAAATTTTTGCCTCCGACGAAATATCACATTTTACACCGTTTTGTCTAATGTATTTTATTTCTTCATGATGTTATGTATTCTGCAGTATTATATGGATCTTGGATTTATTTCCATTATTGGAAATAAGTCATATTATTTTGGAATACGTTTGATGTTTTACCGCTGAAAAGCATCGTGAAATCACAACGTTTATAATTCGCTATGGGCGCTGTATAACCAAGCAGTTGATGCGCCCAAAAAACCCTAATAACGAACTAACTAACAACGTTTATAAAAGCATCAACAAAATCGTATTCGAATTACACTCTGTGTGGTTACGGACCAAGACCTGAGTGAAATGTGATTTAGCACAGTTTGTGATTCGCGCACACTGTTTGTTCACAAACCGTGTGAGTATAAATATAATAGTTAAATGAGCCTCCATAAACGAGTTATGTGATGATCACTTCCACTTGATTTCCCACTTGACAATATTTAAGAAGAAAACTTTGTTTGTGCTACGAAGTTGTAATTGAGGAATTTCCACAGCAATGTCGTGGTTGTGTGGTTTATTTCATTACTGTTGCTGTTGTATATTATTGCTGGTTATTATTATTATATTATAACATTGTTTTTTCTGGGTTTTTTGTTTTTGCTTTTAGTTGTGGTACTGGTTCATGCATTTGTTTGGGAGGTCTTCACTATACCAGAAGGAACCTGTTTTCAATCTACTTTCTGCATAAATTGCGACGAACAGAAGTGCCGTTGCACATCCCGAGGATGGCGAACGGTGTGAAATGCTACTGCATCCAACTTACGCATGCTGACTGTTGTTATTGTTGTTATCTACAGCCGTGACTACCTATTGGTTGCAGTTTGAGCAGCTGGCGTACACATGGATGGAGAGGAAGAAGTTGGGCGGCAGTTACTCATCCCATCGAGCGGCCAATGAGAAACACGTGGTCGTTTGTTCGACTACACTTCACGCTGATACCATCATGGACTTCCTCAATGAGTTCTACGCACACCCTCTGCTGCAGGTAGGCGCTCAAAAACAGAGGACATGCTGGCAATGAAAAGCCGGACAAGCTTACGATTTTCGTGTGCGATTCTCCCGAAACATTTTTGTTTCAATCCAGGTGGTGATCGTAATCTTCTTGAGGCCTTCCACACTTGAGATCACCGGGGTACACGCCTGTGAGCATAACCCTCTGATTGTTAGTCGTCAGAAGCATTTGTAATAAATGAAGAATCGTCGAAATGTAATATATAGATCTGCACCAGCATGTTTAAGGGGGATGTTTCACTTGTTGATCGAAATTGAAGTATTTGCTGAGCTAGTTAGGGTTCGATAGTTTCTTGGATGAAAGTCACGCACTATCTGCGCCTCATCTTGTCTTATTGTTTGTTGCCTTAGATAGTTATTATATGTTCGTTCCAGCCTCCTCAGTTAGGTATCTTCATTGTTCATGAAGTGAACCTTCCCCACTTCGATTTTTTTCAGTATGAGCCCCTAACCAATATGTATGCACCATGAAGAGGATTATTAATACTGTTGTCCCAGTTTTCGAAATTGGGATTCGTTATCCTTGTGAAAAATGCGTCTTCAAAGGAATGTGATTTTGCATCTAGGTTAGTGTTGCTGGGTTATACGTTATCAGACATTTACTCAGATGTTCTTTCACCTTCCATTTCTGAAGCCAATTTTAAGTTGCTTCTTTCTTCGTCACGCCATGGATTATGATATGACCAGATTCAAATAGTATGTTCAAAAACCAATACCAAAATATACATAGGCTTCAGCTTTTTCATACGTGAAAGCCCCGCTCCTCTCGTCGTCTATTCGAAGAACCAAATGTTGCAGGTCAGATGGCTAGTGGACTCCCCTCGTCCCTTTTCTCTGTCGCTGAATGTATCGCAAGCATTGCTTCTCTCAGGATGCATGTGACGTCAGTTGGCATGGGGTCTCTTATATCAGAGCGTTCCAATATCTTCTTTATAGGTGTTGACATCCCTGGGGCGGTGCGTATCACGGATGTCTCAATCCCGTTACTCTGAAAATTACTGACTGATTGCGATGGATCGAATGTGAAACGATACCCCTGATCGGTGAAAACGATGTAATTGTGACTTCATTGTGCTATCAATTTAAAATAGTCGATCGTGAAAATTGCCCAAATTGTTGGAATAGTTCAACATGTTCAAGGTGTTAGAGCATGTTCAAAATCGTCTTTGTCCTTGTGAACTTGGCTGGTACTTCTTTTTGCATGACAATTCGTCAAACTAATTAATGTTTAACAATGACATCGAACCATCTAAGAATCAGAACACGTAACCTCCGGCTGGCATTATTATGTTGTGGTGTAGCGAGGCCACGCTATGTTTACTAGATAATATTTAGCGGATACTTGGGCGGTATTACAATGGTCAAGACTGCTGGCAATCGCTCTTGACGTATAGACCGTCAAGAAAAGGCATGCCCAACGTCTAACACCGATTTCCATGAAGCGTCTGTTTCAAAGAGTTAAAGACACTAATAATTTACATTATTGACATCACGACAGTTGCAATGGCAACAAGATATTTTCACTGATATCCAGCCATTAAATCCTCCGTTCTCCCTTGTAAATGACATGTTCCCCGAATTGTTTCCAGTTGTGAATTCATTTCCCTCCCGAAATGTTGCGGGACATTCAGTTTTCACTTGCTGCCATGGACAATTAATGTTGTCAGTCAAAATTCATCCCATCCGATTTTGTTTACGATTTTCTCTACGACTGCAAAAAGCGCATAGCAAACAACACAGTAAACCAATGATCTACACCTTTGCACCGCCAGCTTGTTCTATCCCAATTCCAAACGCATTATCATTAAGCAGTCAGTATTGAACGGAAGCACATGAATGGCATAATGCTATGCACATTTCCCGGGACCTGATTCACATGAAGCATTCATTTTGTTTCGTGGTTTTGAGTGTGACTGCACCTTGTTTGTTTCCATGTGCACCACAAGAGGTTCTCCATCGTGTGTACTAGCGACATATGAACTAGCGACGCTTCAGCTAGTACATTTCAGCTCGTGGTACAGTTGAGATATCGACGATTCAGCTAGCACAATTGAACTTGTGACTCACTAGAGCATACAATACAACTACTGGGGAATTTCAACAATGACTTTGATGTGTTCTCTGTAGTTTTCATCATTTCATTTTCCATAAGCTGTGGTAGTCTATTAATGTATGCCACGTTATTTTGCAGTGCTAATGTGCTTGGTGGTGTTTCTTCAAGTCTCTCAATTTCTAAAGACATCGTTTTCAAATTTGGTGTTGCAAGTTGAACCGGTTGATAGGTGGTAGGCATTGCTTTATTGATGCTAAGGCCGCATTTGATGAGGGCATGGTGATGGAAATCATCATGTTCAAAGTAGCTAAATCGAAGACGGCTCACAAAGACTTTGTTGATCATAAAAATATGACATAAAACCACTACACAGAATTCGAGGTGCGAACTCAGTGGCTGCAATGGTTCCGCTTCAACTGCCCGCAGCTTTTGCGCGGTGCGGGGTGGCCGAGTGGTTAAGGTGCTGAGCTCTGGGTACCAAGGTCCGGGGTTCAGCAATCGCTACCACTCGGGACCCTTCCCAATCCCGCCTCCTCCCTCTCGAAGCAGCGTGGGTGGCGCCATTAGCCGTGATTTTGCATAAAGTGCGTCGTAAACCACCAAATAAACAACAAATGCAGCTTTCACGCCAAGAACCGTTTTGGACGAAACGAGTTACAACCATCCTCCCGACTCGGCCAGTATGGAACATACACACCAGCGCTTCTGCGAAAAAAGTAATCTGTAGTAGTTTATTCAATGCTAAGGACGACCGGAAAATAAATTGCTGCCCCCAGATTAATTATCAGCGGCGTCGTCATGCTCCAAGAGGCGCTGTCAAAGGCTCAAAGGCTGTTTGACCATCATCAATATTGATCAATGGAAAAAGAACACTGTTTGATGTTAGATAGAAAAAAGTACAAACATTCGCAGAAGCGTTTTAATTCCCGAAGTATTTAAGACAGCAGAAAATGGAGAGGATGATGTTAGGTTTTTACTTTCCGATGACCCGCCAGAAGGCGATGACGAACAAACTGAGGATAGGCTTGTCGTTTTTGTTTGCTTTCGATTTCATGTTCGATGAACTGCAAACAAAAAAAACTATATCAGGATGATGGATGGTACATACTTTCAGTATCTCCCAGTATTTGTGTAAAGCTATATATGTACTATTCACGTCGTCATTTGTGGCAAGTCGGAAAATATGTATTTACGATACATACTTTATTATAATATTATTAATAATAGTTATTTTCATAATAGATATGAAAATAACTATTTACGTTCTGTTCCCCTACAACTAACCGTCAACCTACGGAAACTATTCTGAATTCTGAAGAAAAAAAAATTCGTTGTGGCCCTCAGCTCCAAACATGAATCATCAGCTTAGAAAACGCCACAAGACGTGCCGTTCAGGAAGAGTTCCCAAATACTTTAGTTTAAGACTACTTTTCTATTGAGAGCAAGCTATCAAGTTTAGGGTTAAAGCTGTATGATTAGTTCAAGAATACTGGGACATTCATTTCTAAGAAAGAGTACTGAGAACATTCTGAGGAAGTTCGTGAAAACATCAAGCCCTTTGCTCTGTGACACTTCGTTCCACTGCAAAGCAAGTCATCAAAGCGCTTGAATAGCATTTCGCAATGTCTAATCGCCTGGAAAATACTAGAGTGACGGAGGTATACAATTATTTTGAAGACACATATCAGGACATAGGAGACGAGCCACAGAAGAAGCACCATGCTGTGATCCTACAATGTGGAACGGTGGAGAATGAACAGATGATGGAATTCATTTGACAAACGGCAAATTTTAAGGTTGGCATCGGGTCATATAGTATGGCAGAATGAACAAATGGTGGAGTTCATTGGACAAACAGCAAATGTTAAGGCTGGCATCAGGTCGTAGCGTATAGCAGATTCATCGCACATTTCCATATGAATATTTTTGGGGGCTATCCAGAAAGAAGAGAAACTACAAGTTCCTCAACAAATCATCGTCAACCGACTTGCGAATTGATTCATTGATCGATTGATTGAAGAAAAAAAACATATAATATATATATATATATATATATATATTTATACACGTACATGTAGACAAATGTGGTCAAATATGCAGAAAAATCAGGCACACCGCGCTGGAGTGGCTAATGCCATACATGGAATCAAGTTGCAACAGTACGGTAATGACCAGAAAAACAGCCCGTTTCGCAGCCGACAACACGGCTCTAGCTCTCAGGGACCCATCCCAGTCCTCGACAGTCTTTCGAGCTAACAATGACATTCTAGCTCTGAAACGGACCCTCAGCATTCCTCACAACAACCGGTAGCCCTTAGGGACTCTCTTTAGATTTCAGGAGGGTCTGTTCTTCTCATCAGGACCCCTTGCAAGCATCTTGAGCGTCCCAGTCCAGTCCAGTCCTCTCTAGCGCTCAGTGACCATTGTCAATCGTCAGGGGCCCTCTCCAGCTGTTAGGGGCCCTTCTCAGTCCTTGGCAGTCTTTCTAGCTTCAAGGGCGTTCTATCCCTTAAGAGGACCCTCAGTATTCCTCACTGAACCATCGTTAGCCTCAGGGACTCTCCTTAGCTCTCATTGTGCTCTGTTAGCCATCAAGGGCCCTCTCAAGCTGCTACAGTCCCTTTCCAGTTTTCGACAGGTTTTTTGGCGGCTTCGAACACATTCTATGCTCTGAGGTTGACCCTCAGCATTCCTCACCAGTGGCGCAGCCAGAGCTTTCTTAAAGGGGCTGACCCCCAAAAATGTGATAAAACGCTGAAAATTTTCGGTCTTGCGCGGTGATAGTCTCAAAATGTTTTGTTTGATCTAGTGTATTTTCTTCCTAAGGGGAACAACAGCAGGCGACATTTTGATCTGGTATATTTTTGGTCCCTAAGGGGGCTGATCCCCTGGTCCCCCTTGGATGTGCCTCTGTCCCCCACAGTAATGGCCAGCCCACAGGAAATCTTTTTGACTCTCAGGACCTTGCTCATCAATTAGGGGTCGCTCTCAACAGCAGGAGAATCCCAGTTCCCTCTTCTCTAACTCTCAGAGACCCTCTTCATCCCTCAGGGGTCTCTCTTGCTTTTGGAGCCCATCACAGTCTTCAATAGTCCTGTCTAGCTCTCATCTCGGGAACATTTCAGCTCTGAGGTGGACTCTCACTAGTCCTCGTCAGCTCTTAGGGGTCCTGTTCATCCTCAGGGGCCCTTTCAAACTCCAAGAGCATCCCAGCCACCTCTGGCCCTCAGGCGCCATATTTATTCTTTATTCCCCAGGGCCCCCAGTCATAAAGTCATGAAATGTTAAGGCTTAATAAGAGCCACAGGGGCCCATCTGGGTTAAGCCTATCTGGAAAAGGTACTAGAAATGTACATACTCTCACCTCAATCAATCCATTACCTCAAGTTCCTAGGAAGCTATATATCGCAGCCTATCTAGCACCAATTCACTTGCTATTGCATAACACACTCCCATTGTGCTACCATAGACAATCTCATCAGTATCACATCCCGAAGGAAGGTGCTGAATCCACTGCTAGGTACACCCTATATAAAGTTATAAAGCGTTTAGACTTAATAAGAGACTCACTTCCTATTGCATAACACACTCAACAATTACAAACTCCTCCCATCATACCCATCGTGCTACCATAGACAATCTCATCAGTATCACATCCCGAAGGAAGGTGCTGAATCCACTGCTAGGTACACCCCATATATAGTTATAAAGCGTTTAGACTTAGTAAGAGACTCACTTGCTATTGCATAACACACTCAACAATTACAAACTCCTCCCATCATACCCATTGTGCTACCATAGACAATCTCATCAGTATCACATCCCGAAGGAAGGTGCTGAATCCACTGCTAGGTACACCCTATATAAAGTTATAAAGCGTTTAGACTTAATAAGAGACCCAAGGGCCCATCCAGTTAAGTCTGTAAATGGAAGATAATATAAGCCTGGTAAAAAGACCCTCCACAACCATCCCACATCCTGAAGAACCAGTCCTCCAATACCCACACACCTATCAATGCCTATCTACCCTAGCTTTTCAGCCCTATTCCCCTGATCTCTCTTAACACATGTGGATTGAATGCCTTATCAATAATTTTCAAACTGCATCCATGCCTGCTTAAAGGGGTCTGTGCCGTGCACACTTACTTAACATACATCTCACCCCATCCATCACAAATTAGAACTCAAAAACAAGATTTTCCTGTCTAAAAAATGTATCCACCCTACTTTTAAATACATTCAATTAGGAACTCCCCACAACATCAGTAGGCAGCCCATTCCACTGATCAACAACCCTTTGACTGAAGACCTGTTGTCGCTTAACTGTCCTACACCTCAACTTGTCTAACCTGAATTGATGACCCCTATGTGATACTCTAAACTGAAGAGCGCCATTTAAATTGACCTGATCTAGTCCTTTAACAATTTTGTACATTTCAATCATGTCCCCCTTAATCTCCTATACTTGAGTGAGTACATATCTAATGCCACAAGCCTTTCTCCATATTCTAGGTTACCTATTCCACTGATGAGTCTAGTTGCTTTGCGCTGCACTCTCTCTAACTTGTCTATATCTTTTTGTAGGTAGGGGCTCCAAGCTTGTACAGAATATTCCAAGTGGGGTCGCACGTATGCTAAGTACAGTTTTTTCATGACTTCCTTGCTCTTATGCATCACACTTCCATTAATGAGTCCCAGCATTCTGAGTGCCCTGTTCCTAGCTGAGCTACATTGCTTTTCTGCTTCAAGGTTTTTTGAAACCAACACACCTAAGTCCCTTTCCTCTTCAATAACATCCAGTTCCCTCCCTCCCATTGTATATCTGAAAGTCTCACCTCCAGACCCCAGATGCATAACCTTACACTTGTCATAGTTGAAAGACATCTGCCATTGATCAGCCCACTTTTTTAGGTCCTCCAAGTCTAGTTGAATATTTCTAGATTGATCACAACTGTTTACCACTCCTACCAGCTTGATGTCATCCGCAAATTTGAACACTATTCCTCAGCCCTACCTCAATGTTATTCACAAAAATGATAAAGAGAAATGGCCCTAGAACAGAGCCCTGTGGTACTCCACTCAGAACATCCTTCCAATCAGATTTACATCCATTTAACATTACCCTTTGTTTCCCTCCCCTCAATCATGCTTCAATCCAACCTAGAACTTTTCCAACAATCCCATGTTGCTGTAGTTGATGAATTAGCCTCCCATGTGGAACTTTATCAAAAGCTTTGCTAAAGTCCAAGTACACAACATCTATCCTGCTTTGATTGTCGACTTCTTTAGTAACATACTCCATGAACTCCAAAAGGTTAGTTAAACAAGACCTTCGAGATCGAAATCCATGTTGAGTATTCCTTAAAAGATTGTGCCTATCAAGATGAATCTGAAAATTCTGTTTAACCAGATTTTCTAGTACCTTGCAAACTATTGAGGTCAAACTGACTGGCCTGTAGTTCCCTACACACTTCATACTTCCCTTTTTGAAAATTGGTACTACATTTGCATTTCTCCAATCTTCAGGCACTTCAGAATATTCCATAGACCGCCCGAAAATTATACCTAGGGGAACTGCTAAAGCTTTAGCACACTACTAAAACCCCAGTGCCCTGTTTATTCTTCAGCTGTTAGGGGCCCTTTTCAGTCGAGCTTGCTCTTTCAGCTGGGATAAGCATCCCATATTTCTTGTCTTCACGGCTCTTACCAGCCATCAGAGTGGACGTCTTCAGGTTGCAAAGGCCCTTTCCATACCAACTGTTAGTTGCGCTATAATTTCCTCTCGATTATGTATCTGCCAGTACGCCTTGAGGGGCCCTTGCGGTTCCCCGGAGGTGGTCTCCTGGAGAGCCGCACCGGACTCGCCAGGGGGCGGTTTCCATTAACCCCTTGGATACGCCACTGCTTTCTAGCGACCCAGGCCCCCTCCATGTTGAAAATATATTTGTTCCATGTCTTTTGGCTGAAAGTGTATTATCCAGCATCGAGCTACATGATGAGACTGTGAAATTGAATAAAATCGACCCCGTCTCACGTAAAGTTCACTGGACCTCCAGTGTCGGCGCGGGTGTATTTATTTCCTCACTGGCTCAAGGATAAATTGCGGCAATTTATCCTTGAAGTATTTTGAATCCGTCTAACAGCCGCAACACAGCCGCTCTCCTTCAGCTCTTGAGACAGCTGTGTGAGATGATCCATCGCGGAGACCACCCTGCTGCTCTGCTGTTGCCAATCCGACCCACTGCCCAGGGTCACTGGCATCCGCAGCTGTCTGAGGAGCGAGGACGGAGCGTGATTGTGACGCCACGTGGCATGGAGCGTGACTGACGCCAGGTGGCACGAGGACAGAACGTGACTCCGACGTCACACGGCACGTGACATTGTCATGTGGCCGGTTCTTTCGTGTTTACTAATTGCAAGTGCATATTCTGTATATATAGATACGGCATCAATTTCGGAGACGTTTGAAGAATATCTTCCCAAAATAAAATTCATATTGGAGGCCTAGTTCAGGATTTTTTAATTGATCTTCAATTTGATAGACTTACATAGTAAAACAACAAAATAGACGAAACTATCCATTTCCGTTATGTTGAACACACGGTCCTATTCTGCAAGTACCCAGGCAATTGTCCGATTCATAAACACAAGTGGTGTCCCCTTAGAGATCCTAAAAATTGCATGAAGTCGGTTGCCAAAACGCAATTCCTGTTGGAGGCTTGGTTAAATAATTATCCAAAGGATTTTGGAATAATCGAACTGTCGGCAGTAACTGGTACCGGCGATGGCTCGGCAGGACTACTACGTGGTGCTGCTGTCGCCGATGGAGCTGGACTCCACCATGCGGATGATACTACAGGTGCCGATCTGGGCTCAGCGCGCCATCTACATACAGGGCTCGTGCCTCAAGGACGGCGACCTGAACCGGGCGAGAATGAACGAGGCCGAGGCGTGCTTCATCCTGGCAGCGCGCAGCTACGCCGACAAGACGGCCGCCGTGAGTACGGCGGGAACGCGACGACGGTCGGTAGAGTGGGAGAGATGGAGAAGGGCGGCACCGCCGGAAGAGTGAGAGAGACAGAGGAGGGTGGGGAAGTAGGGGAAGTGGGATAGGCAGAGAAGGGCGAACGCAAGAAAGACACATTTGGTGCCTATATCCTGGCATTTAACAATACTTGCAAGTGGGTATGCAAGACATAATGTAGAGCAAAAGCAGTCAACGTACCGCTGCATGATGGTTCGGTACCCAATCTGGGAGTTACTCGACACCGCCCCTGCCACTACTTAGGCTTGGGCTGTAATTTATGGTGTACTAATTGCACTACATGTGTAGTATTTTGCTGCTTCTGTGCTGTTGTGCGGGTATGGTGTAGCTATTCTAAGAATCACCCATTTATGATGCCTCTCCATTATATATATCTTATGTGGTAAAACAGATGTGCGTCGTCATTCCCGAAGTTGGTATGTGCCTGCGAAATGTGCAAAATTGTCGTTATAGTACATGTCACGGATAGACAAACGAAGGTATGTTATCACACATGTAGCCAAAATATGCAGGGGCAGAATCATTCCCCCGTAATGTTTCTTGCTGAGTCGCATCCTCTGCAGACCAGCCGGCCCGTGTCAATGGGTTGGTGGCCCGTGTCGGCGTTCCCACGGGGCCAGTGACCGTCGCTACTATTCGCCCCCGCTGCTGCGCCGCTCACGCAAACGACTCTTCATTGTGATTGCTCGCCGCCAGAAAGAGTCCGCTGGCGCTACCCACCCCAACGACTCGGTATCGGACTACGTGACGTTTCTTTCTAATTAGGAGCATGTGCATTAATGGCATTGAGTTGCAAGTATGTCCTTCGGTACCAGCACTATTGGTTGAACTATTGAGCTATGTGTTGAGCTAGTTAGTTATGGCGGATGCAGTATCAGCGAACTTCTTGATAAAAGGCTAGTATGTATCAAGAACTAAGAAAACAATTTGATGTAAGTCAAGCATCCATGTTATATCACGTAAAGCAAAATGTTGTGTGCATACGTTCAGAATGCGATTTCATCATACCACAATCACACAGCAGACAACCCAGACGGTCCATAATAGCCACTGTACGTGGAGGGCATGCATCGTGAAATAAATATATAAATAAGTAAATAAATCACTGCATATCAACAATTTGATATGAGTGAATGACAAATATTATATCACGTAAAAGCAATATATGTTGCGCATACGAGTGAAATGGGTACGTTCAGAGCGATATTTCATCATAAAACACAACCATTGCGCATTGCACGTTACATAAACGTGAGCAACGGATACGTCTCCGACCACAGCTCAAGCCAACATAAATTTTTGATCGCAATATACAGATACACAGGTATGAAATTCACATAGACCACACGAAAAAACACTAAATGTAAACAACGAAATTCACGTTGGCTCGTGGTTTACGTGCATGCATATACCTGGCGTGGCATTCGCTTCACAAGACTTGACTCAAGATCTGGAATTGCTGTGGCTGCCGAGAAGTGGGTTTGACAGTCAACATGTGAACTAAGATTGGTTCAAAAATAAACATCAGAATTGATCTATCTTCTCTGCATGTACTCTTGGGTACAGAACATCAAGCAGAATGTCGTTCATAAGCATTCGTGTATTCGTTTATTTGTTTATGCACGTAAATCATCAACAGGATATGCGTCCACTAATAGACGAAGTCAGTAAAGTTTTTTTTAAGTCAAGACCAAGTCGCACTCATGCAATAAATATGGTTGGGGAGTAGGCAAATGATACCTAACTGCTTTGGAAGTGCTAAGATTAGCTTATCACGAAGCTTGCTGTTCTAAAACTTCGATACGGGAAGCTCATTGTACAATTTTGTTCTTGTATGCACTTATGTGGTTAGAAAATATGAGACAGAAAGTAATTGACGACCTAAGGAATCCGAATTGGAAATCCGTTTCGAACGCAGTTAACACGCGCGCACGCACACGCGCATAGGTGCCTAGATAGTTTCGCATAACATATACAGTTGAGTATCATCAAACCGAAATGAAAAAGCTGATGCTAGGTTGATATACATACTTATCTGTTGAAGAAAGTGATCGCAGTTGCAAAGATGACAAATGAAAATGTAAGCATTTGAACTGCAAGCACATTTTTCCACATGCTGTTGTGAAGGTGACATTGTCATTATTTGGTAATAATCTTGTTTCTTGTTCGCTTTGTTCGTGGTCATATACTAGCATAGGTTAGAGGACTGCACACGTGATCTGAAATAAGTTGTTATGCTTCCGTAAAATATGGTGCTAATAATGAAAATTAGAACTTGCATTTTACATCAAATGGCAAAGCAATGTTTCTCTTATCTTGTTGGTTACAATATTGCATATTCTTCGTGCTTTGAACGTAGCCTGAGGCCCCTGGGAGTTGTCATCGTGCATGCGTCTGGTCAATCCTTAAAAAACAGACTGTGCCAATGTCTCAAAGACCGAAGAGATCGGGACAAAACTCTGGGACCATCTACCGCCTAACATGCGAATGCAACGCAACGTACATTGTCGAGAGTGGTCGGCAGCTGGACAAGCGCCTGAAGGAACACCGGAACGCTCTCTCCAAGGCCCAACCAGAAAAGTCCGCAGTTGCCGAACACGCTGTAGATACTCGGCACAATATCCATTGGAATGACGTGGAGATTCTGGGACGTGAAACACAGTTTAGGAGAAGGAAGCTGTTAGAATCTTACCATATTAGAAAGTCGCGACCAGAGCTGAATCGGGATAGGGGTTTATAATGGTCGACCATCTGGAGAGTGGCTAATATTGACGAGCAGTAGTCTTGGGGGAGGGGTGGGGGAGAATTAGGGATGTCAATTGTGATGTATTTTATAGGCGACCGTTTTTTACTACGTGGAAGTTTTCAAGTGTGTTGTTTTACAGTCCCTGCCGTGTTATGCTGCATTGAAGTGCCGCATTCCTCACTGCTCGTGTCCTGTTTGAAGTTTTGTTCAAAACCTTAATTGTCTTATCTTTTAATATACCATCTGACGACGGAGCCGCTAAGAGCTCCGAAAGCTCATGAATTGTTTTTAAAAATGGGTCACCCAGAAATAGTATTATCATATTCTTGGTGGTTTAGTCGCTACTGATTACAGCAACCAATTCAGTTTTAGCTATGCTACATTCTTGAAACCGGATTCGATAATGGACGGAAATATGTAGCTGGTACGGATATGCATAATTGGCTCATACGATGCGGATTGGAACGGATGTGAAAATTTCAATCCGCGTTGTGATTTAACGTGCGAATTACCGTCCGGAGCGTGTCTATCAGCAACATTCCACTGTACCAGTCATTCACCCATCACTGACAAGGTCATCCTAAGGTTCAGACAGTCTCTCGTTTCCTCGGGTGGCCGGGTCATCCTGAGACTAGGGAACAGCCGTCTTCTGCCCTGTAATGAGCTGGAGCGAGCTGGAGCTAGCTTGAGCGTTCAGTGAGCAAGAACCGCGTGGCCAGATATTGGACCAGGTTTCGGGCCAGATCTGTGGGGACGTGATGGATTGGTCGGGTGGCCAGGTGGCAACAGTTGACTAAGATTAGCCAGGGTGAACGGAAGCAATCAAAGCTGACGCGTCTGTGCTGGAAGCCGTGATCAATGGTGGGCCATCGTCTGCCACGCTTTGGAGGTTCGGGCGAGGTGATGGCCTGAACTCACGTGCAGATTAACAGAGGGCTATCGCTGGAATCAACGTTCATCTATTCTCAGAATTGCATGGGTAATTGAGCTCCGCAATTCATCCTTAGACACGGTTACCTTTCTACCAATGATAATTAAATGGCAGTCGGGGTATAGCGAATGTCACTCAAGCAATGATTTCCAATATATGGGTAAATACTCCACTTGAGGATATTTGGTCTTCCTGGTGAGGCAGCGATCATTTGGAAGGCTAAGCTGCAAAACATGTCATAAGTCTTATGTGAACAGTGGTCAGTTTCAATTCATTTTGTTTTTTCCAAGCAACATATTTAAATCTTCAAATATTTAAGAATTCCCATCACCACCGTGCAATTTGTTCAGGTGCCAGGCTTCATTGGACGTTGGACAGGACATCGGTAACCTTGCCAACTGGGAAGGCATAGTAATTCGTAACTGAGTTCATGCGATGCGGGTCGCGCACAGCCTTCAAGAGGATGTGCTCCTGGCTGCCACGGGCGCCGCGACATGATTTGAATATCGGACCGATGTGGTTCTTGGGTTCATTTATGTTGTGCAACGCCGTAGGCGTAATGTTAAATTGCACGAAGTTTGTACGCCGCTTCCCCCGTCCTCCGCTGTGGCGAGGTTCATGTTCGCTAACTCGGCACTCTTACGGCGCTCTGTCGACATCAACGAGTTCTCACGCTGGGTTAGGCCCACGGCCACCAAATAAATAGACTTGGTTCGGGCCAGTCGCTTCGCCATCGTGGCTGCGTTCAGAAGCGCTTCAAGACGCGCTTATGAGAAGTTGCGTTTGACCAGTGATCGAACAAGATTTGAGAGATTGGGTGTGATGCGAGTATTGGACTTTTGCTGTCAAGTTGCAGGCTTTACATCCAATTTTCACTGCATTGCAATGAAGCTGTGGTCGGCAATTCTCGATAGCGCACGTCCAAGGATGCATGTTTGCAATGCAGTTTCACTGCACTTGAGGAATTTCAAGACATTGAAGCAATTGTCTTGTGGAGAAATCCATCGAGAGGTCACAATGTCTCTGCGGCAAAGTACTAAGCCGCCTTGATTTGTGACAAAGCCGCACGAAGCCAAGCAAACTAAAGCAGGATATCAAGCGATTCCATTAATAATTATAATAAAAATAATTCAAAGAATAAGTCATTAAGTGCACAGGCAAGGATACCAATTACTTCAGACACAAGAAGCGCATTTTGATGGCTTTCGACTGGATTCCTCTGCCACTATATCTCGAGCCAGTGAGACGGCGCTCGAGGCATCATATCGCACTGACCTGCGGATCGCAGAAAGTAAGAAACCACACACTATTGTCGAGGAGCTTATTAAGCCATGCTGAACTGAAACCGCCAAGCTGGTGCGTGAAGGTCATTCAAATAAATTAAGGCATAATTCACTGACAAATAACGCCATCAAGCACAGAATCGATGGAATTTGTCGCATCTTAGAGCAAGTGGTCGGGGCGGATCCAGAAGTTTTGATCGGATTGTGGGTTGAGTGGACTCGTCTGGAGTGGCCACATTTAGCCGGAAGGGGCCACTGTGGCAGTCAATTCCACTCGAGTTGAAGTACACTCGAGTATCATTGAAGTACAAAAGAATGAGAATTATGCGGAGAATGCCCGGATGACGAGTTTGTGCGTGAGCTACCTTACCTAGTAAAAAATTTCCTAATCAGCTCAGAGTGAATCTCACATCGCACGGCAATATGGTTAGTACTTCATTAGTGCGTGACTGGGTCGCCGGCTTTACTAGAAAATGTTGCTATGTGAGCGTAGAGTGCATGGTGGTGATGCATCCATATTCTCAGAGCTGACTATGCGAATGGAGACAGCTGATGGTGTATGGCCATATTGCTTGATATTGCTTTGGACACGATATTGCTTCAGTCCGAGAAAAAGTAGTTGGGCATTTTCGGGACATGACAAATCGAGCTGATGATGCATGGGTCCCGAGATCATTTACTGTGCGCGAGGGTATGACTCCTGATGGGGAAGTCGCTGTGAAAGTAGAGTTCTTGAACTTACGAGAAGACGTTCCACTCATCCAGGATTTTACTGATAGCTACTTTGGCTATTGGAGAAAGCTTGAACGGCAATATCCGAGTCCTGCTCAGTTTTCCATGGTCATTCGTTTTCTGCTTGTGACGATATGCCGCTGTGAAATCGGATTTTCCACAATTGGTGCCATCAAAACCAAGGCCGGTAGCAGACTGCGTTTGGAGAATGACTTTCGATACTCGCTTTCGGAGACTGAACCAAGAAGTTCAAAACTGGCAACAAAAGGCAGGCGTATTCGTCGCATTGGCATCCCATGCTCTTGAGTTAATTTACATTAACGTAAATCCATGCATAAACAAGCCACTTTTCGGTGTTCCGGTGTATCACATGGACCTTGGAAATATGCTCATAATTTATTTATCAATATTACTGTCTTCAGTATTGGAAGCGGCCAATTGAAATGGAAGCAATCAGACGCAATTATATATATATATATATATATATATATATATATATATATATATATATATATATATATATATATATATATATATATATATATATCTGTATTGTAGATATATCTACGACCTGTGACTGTCATCAGTGCGTTTTTGTTCGGTGGAGTGGCAACTATCTGACTGCGAAACCGAGCAGGGGTCCATGGTAGCCAAGAGTCTAGGAACCACCCCGCTGCCCTAAAACAAGGGGAACATCGGAACATTTCCTGAATGATATTTCACTATTGGCGGCCCCGCCTGCTCAGTCAGTTGAAACTCGTGCTTGTCCAGCGGCTGATGTCGATATCATCTGTGTGTGAGAGTGTGTGTGTAGTTCTATTCACGCCCTTCGTGGGCGCCCACACCGGCCGTCTGTTCGGAGCGGGCCCGTGCCGGCCACTGTCCGTCGACAGGGCGCAGTCGATGGAGCGAGCCGTACCGGCCGTCTGTTCGGAGCGGGCCCGTACCGGCCGTCTGTTCGGAGCGGGCCCGTACCGGCCACTGTCCGTCGACAGGGCGCAGTCGATGCTGGCTAATCCTCTCCCTCTGAAGCCGGGGCCCCAGCTGTGACGTCTGATACACAGTCCCTCCCATCTCCGGAGCTAGAGCCACCGGTGGAGCAAAGCTGATGCTACCACACCGACGTGGGCTGTGACGTCTGATACCCAGTCCCTCCCATCTCCGGAGCGAGAGCCACCGGTGGAGCAAAGCTGATGCTACCACACCGACGTGGGCTGTGACGTCTGATACCCAGTCCCTCCCATCTCCGGAGCGAGAGCCACCGGTGGAACAAAGCTGATGCTACCACACCGACGTGGGCTGTGACGTCTCTGACCCACCACTGGAGCCGGTGGCACCACTGGGAGATTCCCGGAGTGTCTTTGTCTGCTCCTTTGACCATGTCACCGCGGTGACTCACTAATGATGACAGATGCCTCGTCGATGCAGCAACTTCATGTCTGGCGGCTAATGGCGCAGTGATGTATGTATGCTGGCATCAGCTCATAGGCAGAGGTAATGTATGGTGCGTTCGCGAGACTATACCCTATCCTCACTCTTCTGAGAGCTGAGGATCCAGCTGCCCTTCTTGCTTCCCTCCGTCCGCCTCTCCCGGGTTTTCGTGTCCTTGGGACTTGACTGACGCAACATGACGTCCATGTAGCGAAACAGGGCAGTAAGAGTATCTAGCCACGTCACCAGAGCCGTTGCTTGGGGCCAGCGTCCAACCAACGCAACACGAAGGCGCCCAACAGCCTGTGGTCAGAATGGCGGGGCGGGCCGGAACTCAACTGCCAAGGTTTCAGTTGTGGTTGATAACACGGATCTGGGAAGAAGTCTTTCTTTGGTCTAGGTCGTGTTCGTTGCGTTGATAGCACCCCACTTACTAACTTGGCTTGCTAGGTGAATGCTTTCAATATAGGCACCTTCGTCTCTAGGAGGGCATATGCCCCTGGAGGGAGCGCTACCTCTCACATGGTTCGCTCATGTCACGAACAATACGTTGACCCGGGGCACGTGTTGCAGGACGACCACACGATTGTGCGCTCGTGGGCGGTGAAGGATTTCGCGCCGAACGTGCCGCAGTACGTGCAGATCTTCCGGCCGGAGAACAAAGTGCACGTCAAGTTCGCCGAACACGTCGTTTGCGAGGACGAGTTCAAATACGCCCTGCTGGCCAACAACTGCCTCTGTCCTGGCACGTCCACCCTGGTCACCCTGCTGCTGCACACATCCCGCGGACAGTGAGTCACCACATCCCGCGGACAGTGGGTTCCCACGTTCCCCACATTCCGCGAACAGTGAGTCACCACATTCCGTGGGAAATGAGTCATAACATATTGCCGGGTAGTGAGACATCACACCCCGTGAACAGTGAGTCATCACACCCCGCGGACAGTGAGTCATAACATCCCACTGGCAGTGAGTCATCACATCCCGCGGACAGTGAGTCACCACATCCAGCGGGCAGTGAGCAAGCACATTCGCGGACAGAGGGAAACTCATTCCGAGTACAGTGAGTCATCACATCCCTCAAATGGTGAATCAACACATCCCTTGGACGGTGAGTCAACACATTCCGCAGAGAGTGAGTCAGCACATCCACACAGGAGCGCGGTAAAGATGGTCTGAGGGAAGGTAAGCCAATGTGAAAGGTGGTGAAAGGTCTGGCACAAGGCAGCTTTCAGTTGGAAAAGGAAAATCCATTCATGAGGAGAGCTCCCTGCTATGGTCCCGTGGCAGCGCCATCGCTCCGGCAATGTAAGTCGTCATGTTTTCGTGAGGAAACCAGTCCGGACATCCCTAGGGCAGTGCGTTAACACACCTTGCACACGGTAATTGGACAGAGCTGCCACTGCTGCATGGAAATCCCGGCCACGTCTCTCTGAGATGGAGTTATTGAGCCGTGGTTGCCGAGTGTCATTGGGACGTTCCAGGACAAATCGACCAGGTCGAGCCGGGCCGGATTTCAACACCCTCATCTCTCCGTTGGTTGAAAACACGTTACTTTGAAAGCACCGTTAAATTTGGATTCTGAATCTGTATTTCATTTTGCATTTTCACATAGAAAAGATGGTTTTCTATCGATCCATAAGTACCGATGTTTGCTATGACCTGAAAATACCGTAGAACGTAGCTCTTGACTTTGGTTATGATGATGTTAAGCATTGTCGTTTCAAAATCAGCGTCCCAGAGTTACCCTGTACACCAATTTTAATCGCATTCTAAGAAGTGAGGGTGTTATGGGTGGATCGACCTGTCCTGGAACTTCTCCATTGGAAATCCGTTCATCAATAGTTCTCGTTGTTTGGCACTGATTGGAGTAACCCGGACAAGACAGGATATGGTGATATATATATATATATATATATATATATATATATATATATATATATATATATATATATATATATATATATATATATATATATATATATATATATATATATATATATATATATATATATATATATATATATATATATATATATATATTATTTATATATATATATATATATATATATATATATATATATATATATATATATATATTCATATATGCACGAAATCTTATCTCAATTTGCTCAGCCATGTGTAAGATGCCCAACAACGAGACGTTTCGGGGTATTTCCAACTTCAGCAGTGGCTTAATTTGAGCATCGCCTCTGCATTACATAATCTGTCGCAAAATGTCGCACGCATGCGATATTTGTTACACTGACCTACCATAGCAACATATTGCACCTCGGTTTCAATTTTAGTTCCCCCTTGAAAGGGAATTGTTCTCAGAATATACATCTACCTTTCCACTTCGCATAATACGCCATAATTTCAGTTGTCTTACTTTGTTGAGCAATGATATAAGCATAATGAATACACTCGGCCCTTATTGCATCCAAAGCTGAGGACGTTTGAAATGTTAGCGTTTTGCAAATGTTCCCTTTCGGGCTAAAACGTTTCGGGCTAAAGCTAAAACGTAAAACTAGTCGCGGTGTCTATTAGACGTGATAAACATTTCGAAGTATGACAATTATCAGAATACATATATTGGATCAACATTAATAAGGTGCTGGTGGTCTGAAGTGTCTTTTTCGATCCTCAAGTCACAGGGGTGACTACCTATGATGCCATTGATGCCAGGATAGACATTGAACCACAATTCTTATCGTGCATCCGTTGCAACTCAAAAGCTGAAAAAGAATGCAATCTTGACTATCGGCAAACATTGTCCTGGCAGCCAAGCTAACTTCTGTTTGTGGCATCATAGCTCCGATTTGGGGGTGACTGGGTTTTTGTTTTGTTGTTGACAAGCACGCCAGCTGGACTACTCTGTACATACCTGACTACCTAACAGGGCTGACTATCTAATGTTCCGGGCGGCCGAGGACGGCGGCTCCGAGGCTATCGACCACAATCCCCAGCTATGTTGAAGTAAAACTCCCCCAGGTCAGCCCGAAGGAGAGGATCCCATGCTTTGTCTAGAGAAGCTGACCACATCAAAATTGGCGGCGAAGTGCTAGTCCATGTACCGAAAACAACGGTTTTGTTCCCGTGTTTCACCCAGGCGTTACCCCGCGTGTCTGTGTTCTGCCAAGGCAATGCCCATGTGTCTTTGTTCTGTCTCAGGCAATATTATCTCTGTTCTGACTCGACAATGCCTGCAATTGCGGTTGACTACAGACCTAAGTATGCCTCTGCACCCGCCGTGCGTGCGCCTGCCGTACGTGCGCCTGCCGTACGTGCGCCTGCCGTGCGTGCGCCTGACCCGTGTACCGCGCCCCAGGGAGGGCCAAACCTCCAACGAGGATTGGCACCGTCTGTACGGCCGCTGCTCTGGCAACGAGATCTACCACATTCGACTGGGCGACTCGCGCTTCTTCGGCGAGTATGAGGGCAAAAGCTTCACCTACGCCAGCTTCCACACACACCGCAAGTGAGTGCTGTCCGTCATGTGCGGCTCGCGCGGCACCCTGTAGTAACGCTGGCTGTGACAAAGTCAAATCTGCTGCCCCGGTAACTTGGTCGGCAGCGTGGGTTCCGCTAAGGTATGGGCGGAACCCACGCTGAGGTATTGGTCAGGCGGATCGATGCCCGATGTTTATTTAGCATTAGCATTTTGGATGTTGCGTGTAAGTCATGCATAAAACACGATACTCTCGTCCGCTCCCCAGCGATTTGCGGCACGCGCACTCATATAGCCATGGCTGAGATAGCTGGCCGCCAGCTAGTCGAGGACGCGGCAACAGAGCAACTGTGCCAGTTGGGCACTTTAATAACTCCTGATGAAAATACGCACGCTGTGCTGAAATTTCATAATCCTGTGGCTTCGGTGTTTGCTTGATGCTGCATATCATAAGGCGCGTCGAGCGAAGCTATTCGCCTTAGAACTTGCTTAGAAATCGCACTGCATTGGTATATTGCCATACATAGGCGTCATGCACAGTGTGATGGTAGCCATGCACGGCACCTGTGGCACGCCGGTAGCCATGCGTGACACGCGCGGTACGCTGGTAGCCATGCGACCAATGCGTGGTACTCATTGACCGAGCGTGTGACGCACCGGCGCCTGATGGATGGCGGGGATTGCGGGCCGAGACGTGTGGGAGTATCAATCAGGCGCGCACCTGTGCTGGGCTGATGCTGGTCGCGCTGACGCACCTATCCAATATGCTGGCTCATCGTTGGGCTTCTAGAGCTGGCTGAGTGCATCGATTTGTTCGTCCCAGCGCTGCAGGCTCAGCAGGGCCGAGGCTGGTATACATAGATGAGCTCCCTCAACAATGCAAAGGTGGTGGCAGATGACCTTCACACGACATCCAGAATGGCAAGGCTCCCGGGGGAAGATGAGCCTTAGCATGTCATGACGTCAAGGGCAACAGGAGGAAGTTTATTTCGCATAACACTGAGCTAGAGCAGGTGTCGGCGATCCCGAACATCTTGAAAGAAAAGGAAATAAACAGTTTATTTCCTTTGCATCACAGCCACAGCGGTTTTGCAAAAACATTCAGAATGTCGGGAAATTTACCAGATTCCATCCGCTCGGAGTAAAATGGGTTCTTTCAGGGTCCCTTCAGCGCCCGCACTGAATGCGCTATTCAAGTGTACTTTATGTGTTGAAACTATGTTTATGCACTTGTACACGCGCGCGACCGCATCCATGCAAAAGCGCTCACGCACGCGCATATGCACACACACATACACACACACACCTGCGCACACATCAATGCACACACATACACCGGCACGCAATACACAACGCAACGCACAACAGACTCAACATACGAAACACACGCAACAAACAACATACGCAACAAACACAACACACGCATTGCTCGCAACACGCAACGCAGCACACACAATGCAAAGCACCCGCACACACGCCCGCATACGTACATCCACACGTACATATGTGCACGTGTGTGAATTATCAATGTGATAGACCTCTTGCCTGTGATCTGTGTGACTTGTGACCTCGACACGCGTGACCTGTGACGCGCGCCATCTGTGACCTCCAGGTACGGCGTGGCTCTGGTGGGCGTGCGGCCGTCAGAGTTGCCGGAATTCTACGAAGACACGATTCTCCTTAATCCGGGACCGAGGCATATCATGAAAAGCTCTGGTAATTTTCACTCCCTGAAATAGCGCTGACACAATATGTGTCCCTCTCAATAATCTCTGGGTATCATACAAATGAGCATGTGTCGCAGCACTTGGCAGTCGGACAACGACTGACTCACGATAACACCCCGCTGTCTGGTTGCCAACATTTAAGCAGTCTTTAAGCTACCTTTTAGTGCCATATATTTTAACGATAACAGGTCGGTTTTTCGCAATAGGTAATGAGCCCCCGCTGAACTTTACACACGAATGTCTTGTTTTGGTAAAAATCTGTTGCGTGTATTTAGTGGCCATGATCATGACATGGGATTCGGCATTTGCCAAAATTGTCCAATCATTCCTGGCCTTTCTCCAGGTAGGTACGCAGGTACCTAGGTTGTTGTTCAGATGTCACATCTCTCGCCATAAGGAACCCCTTCGTCATATTATCCCTTTCTGAACTCTTCACCTTACTCCAAGCCCTTATTCTCTCACCCTCCCTTTCTCTCTCTCCCCTCTCACTCCATCTCTCTCTTTCTCTCTCTCTCTCTCTCTCTCTCTCTCTCTCTCTCTCTCTCTCTCTCTCTCTCTCTCTCTCTCTCTCTCTCTCTCTCTCTCTCTCTCTCTCTCTCTCTCTCTCTCTCTCTCTCTCTCTCTCTCTCTCTCTATATATATATATATATATATATATATATATATATATATATATATATATATATATATATATATATATATATATATATATATATATATATATATATATATATATATATATATATATATATATATATATATATATATATATATATATATATATATATATATATATATATATATATATATATATATATATATATATATATATATATATATATATATATATATATATATATATATATATATATATATATATATATATATATATATATATATATATATATATATATATATATATATATATATATATATATATATATATATATATATATATATATATATATATATATATATATATATATATATATATATATATATATATATATATATATATATATATATATATATATATATATATATATATATATATATATATATATATATATATATATATATATATATATATATATATATATATATATATATATATATATATATATATATATATATATATATATATATATATATATATATATATATATATATATATATATATATATATATATATATATATATATATATATATATATATATATATATATATATATATATATATATATATATATATATATATATATATATATATATATATATATATATATATATATATATATATATATATATATATATATATATATATATATATATATATATATATATATATATATATATATATATATATATATATATATATATATATATATATATATATATATATATATATATATATATATATATATATATATATATATATATATATATATATATATATATATATATATATATATATATATATATATATATATATATATATATATATATATATATATATATATATATATATATATATATATATATATATATATATATATATATATATATATATATATATATATATATATATATATATATATATATATATATATATATATATATATATATATATATATATATATATATATATATATATATATATATATATATATATATATATATATATATATATATATATATATATATATATATATATATATATATATATATATATATATATATATATATATATATATATATATATATATATATATATATATATATATATATATATATATATATATATATATATATATATATATATATATATATATATATATATATATATATATATATATATATATATATATATATATATATATATATATATATATATATATATATATATATCTCTCTCTCTCTCTCTCTCTCTCTCTCTCTCTCTCTCTCTCTCTCTCTCTCTCTCTCTCTCTCTCTCTCTCTCTCTC